>WHYT01017497.1:954708-1020441 GCA_009806455.1 Tetrax tetrax
TTTTTTTTTTTTTTTTTTTTTTTTTTTTTTGTACTGCAGCCTGTGGCTGTTGCCACTTACCCTTCTGCTGTGCACCTCCAGAAAGATCATGGCCCATCTTCTCTATAACCCACCATGTATTAGGTTGTTGAAGATAATATTTAGACACCTCAACAGCTGCCTTACTCAAGCCAACTGAGCTTTTCATTCCCTCCTTTTTTTTTTGCTGTGTGCTCCCAGCCCTACCTGCCCCAAGGACCCTCTGCCATGTTCATTGCAGTACAGCAATGTCTTTCTGGTTCCTGGGGACACAAAACTGGAAGCAGGGCTCCTGATGTCAGCTTGCAAGTGTTGTAACATGAGGTATGAAGCATACCTTCTAACGCATTAGTCTACTTGTATGTGACAGTGTACTTCCCAGTATGTGACAGCGTACTTCCTCAACCCTCTGTCCTGCACCCTGGCCACTTTTCCCATAACTGATCTCAAGTAATAACCATCAGTGATGAATGTGTCTGGTCCCAATGGCTGCATCTGACTCAAAGTGGATTTGAGCGAGACAGATAACAACACAATAGCCAAGGAATGGTTATGCACTCCCCTTACAACAGTGCTGGTTAATGTCTGACTCAAGCCAAATTTGGAAGAAACTAACATGTACAGTTGGTGTGTAAGTATGACTGTGAGTCAATTATCTTACTCCATAAATAGTGACCAGACCAAGAGCCCTTTGAACTCTCCTGCACGGCAGTGGGCTACATACCAGCATCTCCTCTTGAGTAGGGATGCCTTTCAAGGTTACTCCTTGAGGTTAAGAGAGTCCTTACCACATCAGATACTCAGTAAGTGAACTGGGAATAAGAGCACTAAAACTTTGAATATTAGCTAAGTGACATAAGGAATTGATTGTGCACATATAATCCTTTAGACATATACCATTGGTCAAGCCTGAGACTAGGACTAGTTCCAGCTGCACCTGGGCTCCTCTCTGGGAAGGAGTTTAGAATGCAAGTGGGTCCTTTCAGAATCTCACGACTCAATGGGAGGGTCTCCCAGACAGTTTTGTCTGACCCTGCCTTCTATGCAGTGTGCTATGCCATTGAATCTAGTTAAATCACTGCCACATTTTTCATTTACTAACAATCATTGTTAAAGCACTGTTTTACATTAATAAAGTATATTGTTGCTTATCTCTTACAAGTGATGCACATAACTCCATCTGTGATATCATGTCTGTCCTCTTTCCCAACTTTCATAGTTAACCTTATACTTTTTCATAGCCATCAAACACAATGTAAGATTCATGTAGGTACACTCGTGAAGAACATGGTCAGGCACTGCTGACATTGCTAATAAGTTCTATATCACCTGAATGGTAGTGAAAGGTGGTACAAAAGTAATTTCTAAATGCACCATCAGCCTCCTACTGTTTGGCATTACCTAACGAACAAGGCAAGGGTACCATACAGGGTTCATAAATGACCCTCTGTCACCTATTGCCCCTATTACTTCAGACGACTTCGAGGCAAGGATGAAGGAGAGAGCAAGACAATGATCTTGTCTTCTGTAGACCAAAGTGTCTATTACAGAATGCTAAGAAATATTTTTCCTGGATTCAACTTGAGTCTGTAAGGATGTGTCTTGTTCAAACACACAAGTGACAAAATTGCATAATTTCATTCCTTTTAATTAAAAAAACCAGATAATGAACCTAGATTCAACGACAGGGAGATTTGTAATTTAGAGTTGAATTAGCATTCTCTGAAGGTTGCTAGATATACCTCTACGGCCTCTAGAGATCTGGGGAGTTAGTTTGCTGGCTCTTGTCTCTTGCTGTCTTATATTTTCTCTCTTCTGTTGTTTGTCTTACTGAGAATAGTGCATCACAGCTCTTGTTGCCCCCAAAATATTGCACTACAGACCAGAAATCTATTATTTAGGAAAGGAGAGGGAGGGGCAGAAGGGAAGGCACAAAATTGACATCTGTCTGACAGGACGAAATGCATAGATTTTGCATTCAGAAAAAAAGTCAACTTTCAGAAAGGTTCCAAAAGCATTTGCCATGGCTGGAAACAGAGGAGTTACGTTTCTGGAGCCGCAGTGTAATCTTAGAATCACAGAATAGCTAGAGTTGGAAGAGACATTCAAAGGTTATCTAGTCCAACCCTCCCGGCAAGGAGCAGGGACATCCCTGACTAGATCAGGTTGCTCAGAGCCTCATCCAGCCTGGCCTTGAACGTTTCCAGGGATGGGGCATCCACCACCTCTCTGGGCATCCTGTGCCAGTGCTCTACAACTCTCATTGTAAAAAAATCTTTCATAATATCCAATCTAAATGTACCTCCCTCTATTTTGAAACCTTTACTCCTCGTCCTGTCACAACAAGCCCTACTGAACAGCCTCTCCCTGTCTTTCTTGTAGGCCCCCTTGAGGTACTGGAAGACCGCTATCAGGTCTCCCTGGAGCCTTCTTTTCTCCAGGCTGAACAGCCCCAACTCTCTCAGCCTGTCCTCATAGGAGAGGTGCTCCAGCCCTCTGATCATCTTCATGGCCCTCCTCTGGATCTTCTCCAACTGGTCCATGAGCTTCTTATGTTGGGGGCTCCAAAACTGGACACAGTACTCCAGGTGTCATAATACCTTTTTAATAAAGGAAAATGCTGTCTCATTTGTATTTTTGTCCCTCTAATATAACCTGTAACAGTAATATAGTGATATGATCTTAGAAAGAAATTTGTAACCATATACTAGAAGGTGCCACAAGTTCTACACTTAAAGACCGTTAACTTCCTTAGCATACTGTGGCTAATATTTTGCTAGTATTTTTAAAAAAAACTTGCAGAAAGCTGTAGTGGAGGGACCTTTTTCCCCAATAGAGGGCAGTGTTTATTTGCTAAACAGTTTATCGCAGTGTGAATCGTTACACATTGTTCCCTTTTTGTAGGCGAAGAGTAGAAAAGGACACTACAAACCAGTCCTCTCTTTGGTTCTTTCTCTTTTTCATTACTGTTGCTTGGAGGACAAATACCTTTTTAATGAAGACTGAAAAAATTAAATACTCATTTTCTGAATCACAGAATTGGAGACAATGTGAGAGAAGAATCTTCCTATGTTAAAAGCACAGCTTACTGTTGGAGATGTACAGACATACTAAAAAATAATATATTTTACAGCCCTCCTTCCTTTCACGTACATGCATGTAGTCTTACTCTTTCCACCACCAAGGGATTTAGTAAATATGACAGTGTCCTTTGGTCAAATACATCAGGAGATAGCAGCTTAACATGCCAAGTTTTATAGTTAGGTTTAGGTGGTCATAGTTTAGGTGACAATCTTAGCCAATTGGACCACCTTATAAAAAATGAGAATCTTAAGTTAATTGTAGGTGTAGAATCAAGGATTTGCATGACTACCTGAATGTAGAACAAAAAAAAACAACCCAGAGTTGTAGTGAAGAAAATAAAGAAATGAAGTACAATATTTGCATGCAGTGGACACTGTTTTCAGAGGTCATATCTGATCTGGATAAGGTCTAGTGCTATCATGCTCTCTGAAAGCCTTTAATCCAGTGGAATTGCCTAAAAGTATAAGAAAACTCCCTTTATAGATTATAATGGAAATAATGACATTTGTGCATGATAATTTTGGGAGATTAATTACCCGATGTTAGAACTACTCTGTATCTTAAGATATCCATTTTTCTCAGCTGGCCATTGATTGCAGGCTATTCCCCAAAATTTACGTATCATTGCTTAAATGAAAGAGTTGATTGAAAAAAAGAAAAAAAAAAAAAGTCCTATGGAAGATCTTGAAAGTAGACAATGTTTTGCAGTTTTCCAGAGTTTGAACAGAACAGGTTTAAATGTTTGGATTTTTTTTTTTTTAATAAAAGAGCAATTTTACATTTTAATTGTATTTTTTCCTTTGCTTTTATTTTATTATTTTTATCAAATATTTTGCAGCCAGGTGACATACACAGAGGTATTCTACAAATTATTTTCTTTCTATTTCTATATTCCCCATTATTTTCAGCATGAATTTTGAAAACCTTGACCCTGGACAAAAACCATATTAAGCTTGGGAACTCTCGATTCTAAAATAATAGATCTTATTTTTCAGCAACACATGTTGTAAAAGCTTATGTATTTGATTTTTATCTGTTTTTTGACAAGACAAAATCATAAAATTAGTCTTTTTCCTTGTCCTCAAGCTCTTCCACACTGAACATGTTTTGAAGAGTTACTGATAGAGAAGAGGGAAAGGAAGAAAGTTGGCAGATGGGTGAAAAGCTCAGAATGTAGGTTTTTTTTTTTTTTTAAAATAGACTTTAATGGAGATATAGGTTAAGGTGTAATTTTAGTTGGAAATTCCCTCAGAAATAAAAAATTACATTGAAATAATTTTATAAAAACAGTATAAAATATATTAGTCACTGAAAGCCCATATTTAGAGAAAACTAAATTATTTTAGTTAAAGCAATTGAAGACATTGAAATTGTTTTTAGCTAAGGACTGACAATCTCTGCAGTTTTGTTAGCTTTAACTCCTGATTTTCATTTACTGAAGAGAGAGATCTTAGTGTCATCCTTCGGCCAGAAATGAGGGATTTTAATGGTGCTATGAAATATCTCCATTGATAATATATCCTTTCTGGAGCCTTGTTTTCAGCATAAATCACTTTTGTTTTCTGATTTACAATTCAGTACCGGAAACTGTTGCTCTAGCACAGCTGCAGAGTTGTGGGGGAGTGCAAATGAACAGCTGGAAGAAGGAAATTTCTTATTCTTAATCAACCTTGTCCAAGAAGCCAAAGTATTGCTAGACACTTATTATCCCTAACAGGGAGCATCCTTAAAGGCAATTTCCATGCAGGTCTAGTGTTTGAAGAACCCCATTCCCAGGGGATGCTCTACTGATGTTTTATATTAAGTGCCAATGAATCTCCTGGATTCTCTGGAGGAAAAAATAACCACCCAACAACTCCAGTTATTTGAGTTTGTTTATTCTGGCAAAAGAAAAGGTTCTAATATTTGCAGTTATGTTGTTTTGCAACTTGTCTTGGTGTAGTATAACATAGAATGAGACTGCTGATGAGCAGCTTTTTAACTTACTGTGACAAATGCTTCCCGAAAGTGAAAGTGTTCCCTGTGGCAGAAAGTTAGTTATCTAAGTAAGTCTTAGCCTGCTTGTTTTCCTTTCTTAAAATGTACTCTAAAAATGAAAAAGTAATAATTTTTTTTTTTTGCATCATCCAAGGAGTGCAAGCCTACCTTGCAGGGCTTTGTAGTTACAGATCTCATGCTGTGTTTTTTGGCAATATTCCTTTTATCTCAACGGCAAAAGTCACATGGAGGAAAAAGCTCCTCCTCATCTTTTCTGTCTCTCCTTTTTTTTTCCAGAGATATCTTAAAATTAAATATTATAGAATGTGTCCCCCTAAATCCTAGTTGTTTTAAATAAGGCATCTAAACTTGCCTGCTTGAGAGACAAAACTAAATTCCTCATACTTAACATAAGTGGAATTACTTGATAGCGATGATTGATTATAATGGATATTTTGGGACTAATGTTCTTTTTCTTATGCCTTGAGATAATAAAAGACAAAATAGATGAGATTCTTAATTTGTCAGAAGTTGAAAAATCACTTGGATTTAAATGATTCATTTGATAAAAAGCTCTTATAGTAAATAATCCCTTACAATTTATATTTAGTATTTAACTATGATCTATGCGTTGCTAAATTCAGAAGTCCCATTGGCAAAGACCACATAAAAAAGCTCTTTGAAAACTGAGATGATAAAACAGGAAAATATCCTGGTCAAATAGCAGCACAGAAGCTGACGTCTCTAATATATCTAGACCATTGCCTAAGAGTAACAGTGGCCATTACACGAAGCCCAAATAGTGTTCAAACAAAAAAATATGATGAAAGATACCAGTTGTTAAAATGTCCCATATAAGAAGCTGCTCCACTAGAACAAATGCATGCTGGTGATGACATTTTAGTGACATCTGTTCATCAGTGCTGTAAACCATACAAGAAACAAAGGAAACTTTGTCCAGGCTTGCAGCATTTCCACCAACGTAATACCACCAATAAACTTTACTATCAACCTCAATTACCTCAATGAAATGGCCAATAAAGATCTTTTAGAAGGTGTTATCAATACAAAAACTTTCCAGACATAGTACTATCGAAAACTTCCCTATAAAAGGTGATTCTATTAATAGCAACAGCAAAAAAAAAAAGCCAAACCCCACAACCCAACTCAAAACCAGTTCATCTGAATTTATGGGAAAAGTTTCTTTTCTTGAAGAAGAGAAATGAGTACCATGGGTTTTGACAAAAACACTTGTCCGTTCTGAGTAGAAAAAGAAAAACCACTGTCTAAATAGTTTCAGTATTTGTGTAGGTAGGGAATTTGTTTCTAGGGAACTTTAGCCTACCTTTTAAGGATCTAGCCTGTTGAACACTCCAGGGGGTAAGCCAACAGTTGGAAGGGCACATATTAAACTAACTAACACAAAACATAAAAGGTAAACCAAAAGGTTGCATTTGTAACTTTAAAAACAAACTACCATAGTAAAATGAATTTCAGTTCTCTTCACTGTGGGTACTGAGCTGAAACATGTCTTCCAGTACCAGAGGTAGTGGTTTTCCCTGTTCCTGGGACTTTAAGTACCAATTAGGTTTTAATGATCAGTTTAAGTTCACATTAGAGTACTCATATGATACTTTGAGGTCCTTCTTTGCAAAGCCAGAAAAGATGCAGTAGTGCACAGTAATTACCACCTCATAATCCTGAAACCTTATTTTATTAGCTCTCGTTTCAACAGCTAGTGAACATCAGTAAGTACATCTGTGCCAGAAAAAGCTCAGAACAGATCAGAGGTGGGATATGGAGTGCAGTACAAACGGTGGAGTTTTTCTCCTTTGGCAACTGAACTGAAAAAATAAACCTGTCAAATACATGTCTTGCATCAGAATTAAGCAGAAGATTGTCCTTGTATTTTTTTTTTTTTTCAAAAATCTGTGTTCACCAGAAATTCATTTCTAATCAACTGGGAACTTATGATTTAGCCCAAAATGAAGCAATCTGAGGTCCTAGCAACTGAGTACAATCAATATTAAAAAAAAAAAAAAGGAAAGAATTAATTAAAAGAGAATTCACCCTCAAATGTAGAAATGTTGTGATAAAGTATGCCTGAATCTAAAGGTTTAGATTAGTTTAGTTTTCTTTTGCATTTTAAGTATGACAATGTATGTTTCAGTATTTGTGGTGGTCAGCAGTTTTTTGGGTTTTTTCCCCTAAAAAGTCACACATTCCCTTTTTTTGGCCTGAACAATTTGCAGAATTTGATCACAATGTTGAAATTATTTCATTCACTACTCTAAAACACTTTCAAAATCTAGAAGTCCAAAACTTTTGACCTCACAGTGTAACTGAATACTAATTGTACATATGAAGAGGAAAACGGTAAATATACAGATTAAACTATGCCTGGCTAGTCCAGATTGATGATGATTCTCAAGCATTTGTTCTCCTTACTGACTGGTAAGAGAAAGGTTATTTCCTACTTCAGATGTACTTCTTCCCCAGGTCCATGCAACTCAGTTTTAGGCTGGAAATTTTCACCATAATTCCTGATTTTTCAAATTTATACAACTGCCACAAAGTATTACAAAATGACTGATTTGCTAGTTCCCTCTCATCTACAGTCAATCAGCTTTTGTTTTGGAAATAATTGTTCTGGCACATCACAAGTGCCTTGCTAAGGTCAATCTGCTTTTTTCCTCAGATCTTGAAGACTCTGTGTCTGAGGTCTCTCAGATGCATCTGCAGGTGAAAGACAGCAAGCTCTGAAGTTCCAGGTCACCGCATCCAGCTTCGAGTGCACCTTCCATTTCATAACCCTGTTAGCCTCTTTCCTCTTCCTCTACTGCCCTGTCACTTTCTGCAGTCATGTTTACAAAGAGTTACCTAAATAAGAGAGTTCTTTTCTGCCAGCTTGTTCTTTATGACTTCCTTTGGTCAATATTTTTAAACTAAGGAAGGAGGTTAGAGTTCACTGTCACTGCCATTCAGTAATCTCAGTTAAGTAGAGTTTTGTCTTACCACAATACCCTTAGTTACTCTGCTACAAATAATATATTTTCTTATATATTTATGTGTATTTTCCGACAGTAGAAATAACCAGAAGAGTGTTGTGAAACCCTGGAAACTTGTGAGCAAGACATTCCCAATCCAGTCCTGTCTTCAGTTTGAATTGTAAGTACAGGAAACACTTGTTTCCCCACAGTTTCCCCACAGTCTGCAACATGATTTGTTTTCTGTTATTTAAATTTCTCTTTCTTCATTCATGGTGTTTGACAGCTGCACAATTTCATTTGCAGTACCACCACTACCAATGCCTGAAATTTCTTTCTAGTCAGAGAAATGAGGCATTTTCTTCATGTGTGAGACATAGTCTTGCATATCCTGTATTTGAATGTTAATGAGAAATCAGATGCTGTGAAATGATACAAAATGTTAAAAAGACAATGAAGCACATAATTAAGCATCTAATTCCTTTTAGGTTCTAGAGAATTTATCACCTTCTTCTTTTACAGATTTTGAATTCTTAGGGAAAGTTTGTTGAGTTACAACACAAAATCTAGAGGGCTAAAAAAAAAACCCCAAAACTTCAATACTTTAGTCCAGTAAAGAGTCCCCAGAAAGACAAGAAAAAAATAATGTGGAAAGAGGTATTTTCTGAGTCATACAGAGCACCCTGTGAAACATCATCTGTGTTTACCATCAGTTAAGGGCCATCTATTCAGAAAAATGCAGTTCATAAGTTTCTGTGACAGGACTCTTGACTTTCAAGAGCTGCAACCGTAATACCTGGATAGATTTCAAGCTGCCACACTAAATTCCTGTTCTCAGAAATCACAGGGTGGAGCAATTAAGCATTGCTTATGCATAACAGTTTTCTCGCATTTAAAAGAAAATGGTCTGGTTTGTCATTATTAAATAAGTTCACACACAGTTAAATGATACATTTGTCCTAATTTTTTTTTTCCCACCATTGTGATGTTCTGCCAGCTATACGTTATTCTCTGTGACACACCACTTCTAAAGGAAAATAGAATGGGTTACCGAGTGACCTAGGGTTTCGTGCATTCCAGATGAACAGATTTGGGGCAGTGGAGGGATACACTCATTACTCCTGAAAGAAACAGCAAATAAGTGAGCTGCATTTCTTAAATGTCTTTATGTAGCAACATAGAAGGCAGTTTTATTTTAAGTTTGCCGCATCAGTCTCTGGATGTGCCTCTTGAACTCTTCAATTGAATGGTCTCTAAAAGTAAGGAATCTGCTTCTCCTGATAAATCTTGATATTATTCATTTTGTCGTGGGAGTAAATATGAACACGGCAAATAACTAAACACATAATTTGTTCTACTTGCAAGATGTGAGTTGCAATTCCTATGTCATGGACATATTTGAACCACAATTAGCTGATGTTTTTGGAGTAATCTGTCATGTAGCACAGTCTTTATTGTTGTTTTGGAAGGGATGCTACAGCTAGCAGCACAGAATGAGGGCAATAGGACTTAAACAGTGGTGGTGTTCTTGACTTCTGATACTGAAGTAAAATCCTGAGCATCATGCCAGTGGGAGTGTGAAAGTGAGAGGTCCATTTAAAAGCATCGTAGAGAAAAGTCTGCAAAGCAAAAAGATCGAACAGACTCAAGAGTGCTTGAGAAAATAACCTTATTTTATCTTGCCAATTGTTCCTCCTACACAGTACCTACAGCTAGTATCAGTCTGGGTTTAGCAACACTGTGTAACAGAGAAGCTATTCTTCAGTGTGTAATTAACCACACCTCTAATCAGTATACCTACTTTTTTTCCTCATATTGTCCCAATTCATAGATCAAGCCTTCAATCCTGAGGACCTCTATCTTCTGAAAGATTTAAAGAGCTTTGAAATTTTTTTGATCCCTCTATATAGTACTTTTTTTTTCTCTCTTTTTCTTTGATCTTTACCTCCTATGAATACAATTTTTTTTTTTTTCTGGCTGTTTTCCTCTCCCAACTCTCACATTGTAGTCTCCTTTCCTTTCTAATTATGTTTTACTCTCTTTCATTCTGTGAGCTTTTGTTATTGTTATCTTTGTGTGGGGTGTTTTTAAAACTTTTTAACAGCCTTCTTTAACCTTTTCTTCTCCTGCCTGATAATATTTGGCTGTGAATATTCTTGATGCTGTTAATACCTCCTTCACCATGCTGGTTTTTGGATTTTTTTCAGCTTCCTTCTGGTAATTACCTTAAGATATATTTACACAGAGTTGAGGACAAATTCAATCCCTGCAGCTTCTGATCAGTTACTTTGCTGAACTATACATAAGCATTGTGCTGCTCATGCAACTCCAAAAGGAAAGTTCTTATTGTAGGTGTATTAATACAAATGGGCATTTAACTGCTGCAATAAATTCTCCATTTCCCTGCCGTGCTTTGTCACAAGCCAGGCATAGGATTCACTTTAATTGCAAAAAAAAATGGGTTAGGTTCAGTAGGTTTTGGGGTGGAATTTGGGAATTAAGGGGTTCTAGCTGTGAGTGCACTAAGGAGTTCCTAGCTGTGGACTGGTTTTGGTGGAACAGACACACATACTCCATAGCACTAAGTACCGAAGACTGAGAAGCTGGGATACAAGGTAGAACAATGACGATAATACTTGGTTTTAGAGATGATTCAGCTTATAGAGAGCCAGAACACAGCTGTGAAAAGCAGTTAGGAGTATGAAACCTTTTATGATCTAGTTGCATGACTGTCTTTACTCTCCATGTTCTCAAAACTTGGAAGTGCTCTTGTAATTCTGAATTATTGATTACCAGCACAGCTTCTTACTAAGCAGCCAACTGAGTCATCGTATTAATTATTTCAAAGCATACTGTTAGTAGCAAAATGTGTCATGTGGTTAAATCTCACTTTTTACTCTGTATTGATAGAAGTTTAGTATGCAGCACTAGAGTTGGTACTAATTATAAGGTTACACTACTTCCTAATGAGTGTTCTAATGTCATCTCTTAAATTTGGAAAGGAAAAAACATTTACCATTTTTTTTCCCAGTGTAAAATTAGTAGCTTTCCATGCTATTAAGAGTGAAAGTTTATCATTAAATAACACCTAACTAATTTTGAACATCAGGTCTTTCGTTAGTCTCCATAGTCTTAAGAAACACAGGTTTGGTTGGAAATTAAAATTACCGTGAAAGAGCTAAGTGCAGACTGATGTTTTGTAAAGAAGGTTAGCAAGTTTGAATACTGGACTATTGAGCTCGCATTACCTGCCTGGGTACTATTCTACACAGTTGGGAACAGTTCAGTGTGCTACTTCATTAACAAATAAAATTTGAATTACCCCTTGATGCAAAAGCAAGGTCATTACATTTAGATGTCTACAAGGGCATTGCATTTAGATGTGTTCAGAGTAGAGACTAACAAACAACATGTTTCAAAACCTTAATGGGAACAATGCCATATTTCTTGAGATCATGAATTCCTTATCTGGTGCGTGCATGCCTCCTAACCAGTCTCTTTTGTTTACTTCATATTCATCAGTTTTAGTCTCTGTTGCACTGTTGCAGTCTGCATATGCAGATTAAAAATGCTCTGTTTATTGAATTCCAGGAAAAGCACATATTTTCAGTTGAGAAATGGAAAACAAAGCAGTCGTATAATTTTTACATTTAGAGCTTGGTTTTTGACAGAAAAATACAAGCTTCAGCCAACAGTTGCCAAGGCAGATGTATTCTCCTCTTGACAATCACAATTCTATAACAGATTTTCTTCTTTCCTAGCACTCTTTAGCTTAAAAGTAGGAAAGTTGTGAATGTCATGCTTTACTCATTATAGAATCATAGAATGGTTAGGGTTGGAAGGGACCTTCAAAGGTCATCTAGTCCAACCCCCCTGCAGGGAGCAGGGACATCTTGGACTAGATAATAGAATCATAGAATAGATCAGGTTGCCTCATCCAAGCTGGCCTTGAATGTTTCCAGGGATGGAACATCTACTACCTCTCTGGGCAACTTGTGCCACCGTTCTACCATGCTCATTGTAAAACATTTTTGCTTAATATCTAATCTAAATCTACCTCTCTCTATTTCGAAACCATTACCCCTCGTCCTGTTACAACAAGCCCTACTGAAGAGTTTCTCCCTGTCTTTACTGTAGGCTCCCTTTAGGTACTGGAAGACCACTATGTCAAGGGTCTGATGACAATCTCACCTTACTGTTTCACCAATGCTGAGGCTGAAGATCAGCTGTTCAAAGGGCTCTCAGGATACCAGTAATCAAATGTCTGCAGTAACGTCTGAAGACGTTTATGGTACAACATGAAGTGGAACTGAGAACTGAAATACTCATAAGGGCAAAATTGTCAATTTCAAGATTCATTTGAGATGAGAACCACTAACTTCTAGACAACCTTCTGCTATGGAATTATCAACAAGTTCATAGTCAGGCTTTTAATTTATTTTTACTTATCATAATATTTGATAAATTGTCATTCTTTTTTTTTTTCAGTGGTTAGAATAATGTAGTTTAGTTACTGATGTATATGAGCGATGAGTCTGGCATGAGAGCTGTCAGGGTCATGTCATGGTCATTGTCATGATAATATCAGTGTTGCAGAAACTGGAGAAGAGAGACATGAATAGAATTCAAAGACTAGCAAATAGTATATACAGTTTTATGAAAGAATTATTTCTTAAGGTATGTAATAATAAATTGAACTTTTATTTCTATATAGATGTAAAATTATTGAGAATTAATACAGAGATCAACAAGCCCAAGCAATAAGTCTTACTTCAGGTAAGCAAACAAGGGGAGGGAAATGTTAAAAAGGTGAAGATTAATTTCATAAGGTAAACATGGATTTTTCTAGTGGCACTTATATATATTTGTATTGGTTATTAGTAATGTTAATATAGAGGATAGACAATTTTCCAGTGTGAGTGCATGCCACCACTATTGATGAAATGTAACTACGAAAGCACTTGCATATTCTGATAGTCATCAAATACTGATCTGATTACAAATTGTTTGGATCTTGGCCATTAAAGAAATCACTTCCCTACCACTTTGTACTACAGCCATGTTTTATTAAAAACTAATTTACTGATTTAACAGCTGATGTTTCCCTTAATGTACGATTGTTGTTGTAATTACAGTGAATTATATCTTGCATGATTGGATATGTATTCAGACAGTAGCTTTTAAACTGGTGTCGTAGTTCAGCCCTGATCCGGACCAGACTACGCAGTCTGTCTCTCACTCCCCCCACCCTCCGAGAGAATAGGGAGAGATAATATAAGAAAAGAGAGATAATTTAAGAAAAACAACTCGAGGTTTGAGATAAGGACAGGGAGAAATCCTTACCGTCACTGCAAAAACAGACTCGACTTGGGGAAAACTATTCATTTATTACTACAACTAGCAGGATAATGAGACAGAGAAACAAGAAAACCTCCTCCACCCCTCCCACTTCCCAATCTTAACATTATCTACCTTCCCCCCGAGCGGCACAGGGGGGAAGAGGGAATGGGGGTCGCGGTCAGTCCATTATGCGCTGTTTTACGCCGCTGCTTCACAGTTGGGAGAAGAACTTCTCACATCCCTCCCCTGCTCCAGTGTGGGGTCCCACCCATACGCCACAGTCCTTCATTAAACTGCTCCGGCGTAGGTTATCTCTTCCACGGAGTGCAGTCTCTCCAGAACGGCTGCCCCAGCGGGCCCTCCACGGGCCACAGCCGCATTCAGGCATCCACCTCCCCCGGTGAGGGGTCTTTCACGGGCTCCAAGTGGATCTCTGCTCCTGTGTGGACCTCCATGGGCTGCAGGGGGACAACCTGCTCCACCATGGTCGTCACCACAGGCTGCAGGGGAATCTTGGCCAGGAGCCACATTACTCCTCCCCCTCCTTCACTGACCTTGGTGTTTGCAGCTGTTTCTCTCACAAGAAAAGTTCGTTCTTCACAACGGGCTGGCAGAAGCCTCTCAGGATCTCTTCAAGTTATTCATCCAATCTCATCTCCTCTCCACTTCTTGCAGCCAGGCCGGGCTGAGTTGGGCCCAGTCGGCCGCCTGGCGAGAGGCCAGAGGGTGAGGCCTGCAACCAGTGTAATAATAAAATGAATGGTTTTTTTTTTTTAAGAAAAAAAAAAACAAACCTACCAAAAGACTCAAATTCGAACAAATAAACTCTGCCAGTGATACATAATCTCTCTTCTCTCTCCATTTTCCTTCTGTCAGCACTCTTTGCTCCATTCTCTGGATTTTTTACATATCCTTCAAAGCTGTCTTGTCACCTTCTAGGTTAATGTTTAGCAATATGAAAAATCCTTCGTAAGCCATTTATACACCTTTAGTTTTCAGTATCTCAATCTGCCTTCTGACAGGCTTGAATATGTCTGTCAAGCATTGCTCATTAAATCAAGTGTTAATATAAAAAAAAAATTGACATTTCTTGTATTGATTTTTCCATATAACTGATGTTTAAACTATTCTGGGTCAGATTCTACTACCAGTGTAAATCCAACATATTTCTGTCAAGCCCAGGACAAGTTGCACTTTTATCCTCTGCTTGATCTCTCCAAGTGCTCCCTTCTCTTCCTGACTGGAGATTTTTCATGCTTTTGAGGTAGAAATATGCAGTTTATCCAGCTTTATTTTAAGACTCTGTGTACCAGTCCTGATTATCTATTATATGTAATTGGGCTTAGATATGAAATGGAAATCTATTTACAGGTTTGTGACAGCTGTTCTAGGACAAGTGTGGTGGTTATAGAGTAATGAACCTATCCAGCAGAAAGAATATTAAAGAGCATTGCTTCCAGCTTGCTGTTATCTTACTTACGTAGTGCACCAAATCTTGCCTGCTTCTCCAGGTGCCTGAAAAGCTGAAGGAGGTGCAACTCATTACCACTTATCTCGATTCTCAGGTTTGGCACCTGTATCCTCCTTTCTGAGAACGTATTTCTCAAGATCACTTTATTCCCTGTCTCTCCCTTTCCTTTTTGTTAGAAAGGCATCTATTTGCCATAGGAGAAACAAGACACTACTTTCAACAACAATCTTGAATACTTTCCTTAAAAGACAGGTCAAAATGTTCAAGTCAATTAATATTATAGCAGTAAGCATGCACTGAAAGCACAGAAACCTCTCCACTTTCCAGACAAGGGGGCAGCACTCTTAGATTACTGGAGGCCCTTGACCTGACGTCCAGCTCCTCTCACAACACTATGTGTAAACTCTGCTTAAGCTCATGTCCTGGGAGTCATTTCAGTTAAGTCCCAGGCCTGTGCTCTGTTTTTCCCAGAAAAGAGGTGGTCATGTTCCCTGAGTATGCAAAGGGCTCATTGGACAAGCAAGTGGCCAGCTTCTCAGTCCCATTTTATCTCCATCTATAAGTGGTTGTGCAGCTGGATAGTTGTCTAACCTGGCACTTGCAAAGTACTTGCTTAGGACTAGGCCTTCAGACCAGTGACTATTCAGTCCAGTATGACTTGGGTAAGTATGATTACTAAAGAACCATAAAACTGTATTCACTTCACTCCAGGAGGAGCAATAGATCTGAGATCTGGGACTTTCAATGCTTACTTCACAAAGCTGGAGTTTGCATCTGTTTTAGCCTGCTTTTCAGAACTGCCATGCCTTTGAGGAAAAGCAGAGGCTGTTCAATCTCAAGGCACAATATATCTAAGACATATAGATCATAAACAAAGCCAATATGAATGTTTGTTTCATATGTATTATTAAAAGGAGGGAAGAAAAGATGAAGCTGCAAACTAGTTCTACTCTTGCTGTGATGTATGTGTATGAATCATGAATCAGATTAGATAAGCAAATCTCACTGCATTAGTGGAGAAATCAATACTCCAAAAGGTAAAAACTCCAACATGCTTTCATTATAAACTGAATTTCTAAAATATATTTCCAATCACCTCAAGCTTTTCCAGGGCTGCCAGGGAAAATATTTGACATCAAAGGTGAGTAATAACTTCTTTTATTGACATGTGATACTAAATGAGGTGAACATTGCATGAGGTGACATGCAGCCTCACCAGTGCCGAGTACAGGGGCATGGTCACTTCCTTACTTCTGCTGGCCACACTGTTCCTGATGCAAACCAGGATGCTGTTGGCCTTCTTGGCCACCTGATCACACTGCTGGCCATGTTCAGATAATTGTCAACCAGCACCCCCAGGTCTCTTTCTGCCAGGCAGCTTTCCAGCCACTCTTCCCCAGGCCTGTAGCGTTGCATGGGGTTGTTGTGACCCAAAGCGCAGGATCCAGCACTTGGCCTTGTTAAATCTCATACAATTTACCTCAGCCCGTCGATCCAGCCTGTCCAGATCCCTCTACAGATCCCTCCCTTCCTACTCTTGGGCTGATTGACACTCCCACCCACTTTGATGTCATCTGCAAACTTAATGAGGGAGCACTCAATCCCCTCATGCAGATCGTTGATGAAAATGTTAAACAAGACTGGCCCCAACACTGAGCCCCGGGGAACACTGCTTGTGACCAGCCACCAACTGGATTTAACTCTGTTCACTACAACTCTCTGGGCTCGACCAGACAGTTAATTTTTAACACTGTGAAGAGTACACCTGTCTAAGCCATGAGCTGTCAGCTTCTCTAGAAGAATGCTGTGGGAGACAGTGTCAAAGTCTTTACTAAAGCCCAGGTAGATAACATCCACAGCCTTTCCAGCCCAAGATGGCCTCCAACCACCACATCTCCCACCAGCCCTTCTCTTAGTAAACAGCAGATCTAGGAAGGCATCTTCCCTGGGAGGCTCACTCACCAGCTGTGTCAGGAAGTTATCTTCCACACTCTCCAGGAACCTTCTCAACTGTTTCCTCTCTGCTGTGTTGTATATCTAGCAGATACCTGATAAGTTGAAGTCCACAACGAGGCCAAGGGCTAGCAACTGTAAGACTTCTAGCAGCCACTTGTAAAATACTGCATCTACCTCTTCATCCTGGTTGGGTGGTCTATAACAGATTCCCAGCAGCATATCTGACTCTTTGGCCTTCCCCCCCGTCTTTATCCATAAGCACTTCATCTTATAATCACAATCATTGAGCTCTATACAGTTGAAACACTCCCTAAGATACAGAGCCCCCCCACCGCCTCTCCTTCCTTACCTATGCCTTCTGAAGAACTTATAGTTGTCCATTGCAGCACTTCAGTCATGAGAGTAATCCCACTATGTTTCTGTGATGGCGACTAAGTCATAGCTATCCCATTCCACAATGCTTTCCAGCTCCTTCTGGTTGTTGCCCATGCTGTGTGCATTGGTGTAGATGCACTTGAGTCGATTTCACCTCTAACATTGTCAAGCCACTCCTAGGCTCATCTCTAGTGAGCCTGGTTATATCCCCTTCCTGCTTTCAACCTAATTTAAAGCCCTCTTGGTGAGCCCTGCCAACTCATGAGCAAGAATCCTTTTCCTCCTTTGAGATGGTTGAACTAGCAGGCCCAGTGCTGTGTAGATCTAAAAAACCCAAATTCTACAGATGACATCAGCATCTGAGCCACATTTTTATCAGGTGAGTTTTCCTGTTCCTTTCAGTACTCTTCCCTGCCACTGATGGGAGTGAGGGAAACACTACCTGTGCTTGTGGTGCTTCAACCAATCTCCCCAGTGCCCTGAAGTCTGTTTTAGAATCATAGAATCATAGAATGGTTAGAGTTGGAAGGGACCTTCAAAGGTCATATAGTCCAACCCCCCTGCAAGGAGCAGGGACATCCCTGACTAGATCAGGTTGCTCAGAGCCTCATCCAGCCTGGCCTTGAACGTTTCCAGGGATGGGGCTTCCACCACCTCTCTGGGCAACTTGTTCCAGTGCTCTACAACTCTCATTGTAAAAAAAAATTTCTAATATCTAATCTAAATCTACCTCCTTCTAATTTAAACCCGTTACCCCTTGTCCTATCACAACAAGCCCTACTGAACAGCCTGTCCCCATCTTTCCTGTAGGCCCCCTTGAGGTATTGGAAGACCGCTATCAGGTCTCCCCGGAGCCTCCTCTTCTCCAGGCTGAACAGCCCCAACTCTCTCAGCCTGGCCTCATAGGAGAGGTGCTCCAGCCCTCTGATCATCTTCGTGGCCCTCTTCTGGACCCTCTCCAACTGGTCCACATCCTTCTTATGTTGGGGACTCCAGAACTGGACACAGTACTCCAGGTGGGGTCTCACCAGGGCAGAGTAGAGGGGGACAATCACCTCCCTCGGCCTGCTGGCCACGCTCTTCTTGATGCAGCCCATGATGCGGTTGGCCTTCTGGGCCGCAAGGGCGCATTGCCCGCTCATGTTGAGCCTCTTGTCTACCAGCACTCCCAAGTCGTTCTCCTCAGGGCTGCTCTCAATCCATTCTCCGCCCAGCCTGTATTTGTGCCTCGGATTGCCATGACCCAGATGCAGGACCTTGCACTTGGCTTGGTTGAACTTCATGAGGTTGGCATGAGCCCACCTCTCCAGCCTGTCAAGATCCCCCATGGATGGCATCCCTCCCTTCCATCGTGTCAACGGCACCACATAGCTTGGTGTCATCGGCGAACTTGCTGAGGGTGCACTCTATCCCACTGTCCATGTCGCCGACAAAGATGTTGAACAGGGCCGGGCCCAACACGGACCCCTGAGGGACGCCCTGAGGGACGTTTTGATTGCTTTTGAACTCTCCACAACCTCATCACTGCCAACCTGCATAATCCATAGCGGATAACAATCAGCATGTAATAATACATGCTCAGAATTTTACTTTCAGGTGCCCACTCTGTTCTAAAAACACACTAACTCAACCGAGGTCTTCCTTATATCTACATATTGCTGAACATGGAAAGTAAAGTACACAGAATACAGGAATTTCAAAATACATATTAAAAAGATGTCTTGTGTTTTCATGACAACTGTGAAAAATATCGAGGTTTAATTTCTAGGTGAGCTGTAAGTGGCCAATACAAGGAAGTAATTCAGAAAAACTTAGCATCCTTTTGGCTGGCCTAGCAAATGAATGAGCTACCACTAACATAGTACAGAGCCTCAACTACACATCAGCCTAAAGTTTGCTTTTTCTATTAGAAAATGGTAGGTTTTTATAGATGAGAGATTGCACAATATCCATCCAAATGATGAAATTAAGACAGGCAGGCAGCAATTTCCAGATAGTTAATTCTGCTTACATGCATGTTTTTCCTAATTTCTGGCCCAAGGCCTCTGTTCCTTTGGCTTTCCTCATTGTTCTTCAGAAGATTTCAAGGGTTTCTGGCTTTTTCCCTTGTTGATTAAAAAGGTTATAGGAGGAATGTAGCCCACTGGAAAAATGCCTCTTTCTTTTTGGTAAAGCAAACATATAATATTCTGCAAACTTTAGATTGACCTTTGAAAATAGCTTTGGTATTCCATAAAAAATCATAGACAACAATTCACGTTGCAATATACTTGTACAGCTGACAACTCACATGATCCCAGGTGATACTTGAGGGCTAGGATTCAAGATTTCCAGCAGTAGAAAACACTGTTTACAATGTAAAGTATAACTGACATGCCATTGTATTATCATGAATCAGACAATACAGCAAGTTGCAAAGATGGCTTCCAGTGGTATCCAGCAGAAGGAATTAATGATGGTAATTTAGACCAGTTAGGGATGGGCTTCCTAGGTTTAACATGTCAATTTTTATTTCCTGTGTTCTTAGGTCAGGGCTTATTGTACTAACTGCCAGCTCAAAGCACACTGTGCAGACATGTTGTAAGAGAGATACTGCAATATGGATAAGGCAGAAAGTGAACTAAAAGGCACTGGAGGATTTAAAACTGAGACAGGAATGTAATTCAGATTTTATAACATCCTTTTTGATACTGTGGCTGGAGTTTGAAAAACTCCAAAAGTAAATATGAGCTACCAGTTCTTCAAATAGTGCTCTTGAATGAACTTTATCGAGAAAGGCATTGTTGTTGTGATTTAAAAATGGGGAAATTGAGGGACAGGGAACGGATAACTCAGGGTCATGCAGGAAACAAACAGCAGAGAGGTATTCAGTTAGCATGGAATCATCAATTTTTTAATTTAGTCTTGTCCTCTGCTCTTAACCATACAAGCTGTCCTTACTTGCATGACACATCACTTCATTGACTAAAGACTTGCACAAGGTCATTCAGCTGAGTTATTAAGGCTAAGGAGGGCATGACATACTGAGTCTCATTAGAATTATGTTCTGAGGCACTAAAGTAAGCTACTTCTCCTGAATTTACCGCTGAACAAGGATTTCAGGTATTTTGGTATTTTTTTTCTATATTTTACTAATATAATTAGTAATTCAGTAATGCAGTATTATTGCAGGAGGTTCCTTCTTCAAAGCCTACCTCAGTTTTCCTTTTACTTTGGACTCCCCAAAGTTACTTCTAGATACTAAAATAAGGTTGACAGGAAGGAAAGCCAGCAGTGCAGGAAACAGACATCGCTCATCAGCTGTGCTAAAAGCCAGGTTTTAAAAATTCTTAACATATTTCTATATATTTGAAAAATCTGTGTTTCAGGGACACATATTATCTTTCTTGTTCTTCCTGATGATCATCCAGCAATGCTTTGTACCTGGTTAGGATCAGCAGGATATCATGGTAGCATGGTTGACTATGCTTAGATTTTTGCCCACTTCCTTTGGACTTTTGCAGACTTTATCATCTACCTTGAAGAGTTAAAAAAAAAAAAAAAAGACAAAAAAGATACTGATCTAAGAAATATTTCTCTGTTTTCATTTGTGTGTGTGAATCTTAGTGTGTTAAAATATATATTAATGAAAAAGCCTTCCCCAAAGACAGCTAGTAAAAATAAATAAATAGCTACAGGACCTCACCAGCTGCTGATGTTGCCAAAGGGAAAAGGAACTGTATTCACTCTGGCTGAGTACAAGATTATGCCCTGAATAAATCTCCTTTCAAATTATCAGTTCTTTCTGACATGACTGTCAGGGAAAAGAGAGCAAAACTTTTAAAGAAAAAATTAACTTGCACTTACCCTTTGACAACAGTGTGCATTACAGTGATTGAACTTTATTAAGAGAATTGTTTGCCAGCTCTATTTGTCTTTCTTTTGGCAGCTCTGGCATAAATATTTAATTTAATTTATGTTCCAAATTAAAAAAATGTCTACATGAAGGCTGAACACTACCTGCCCTCCATGAAAAAAATGTTGCTTATATATTGCTCTGCCATTCACAGTGAAACATCTCTATATGAAAGCTGACTATTCCTTTATAGCCTGAAGTTTTAACCCTTTCTTAGATGGGAGGAAGGAGAAAGCCAGTACAGTTTAGAAAAATACACTGAGAAGTAGAACACATGCCTATTGTAGGGATTTTTTTCTCCAGGCAGGGATGCGTTTCTTGCTTTTAACACAATGTTGATCTATGTTTGCTATATTGTCTCAAAATTGGACAAATATTAGGTATTCTTCAGTCCATACTTTCAGATTAGATTATCAGAATCCCTGATAGAAGACTACTGATGGTAGTGGATTTCATCAATTTAGCTTGGTGTGTCAAGATACCTAAGCCCCAGCAGTAGTGACTGAGTACCCATTTGCTAGGGCTTTTCTTGTACATGATCACATTGGATTACAGCCATTTTGTCACATGTAATGTTGAAATCTGCAACTTTATTTCCAAATTTATTTATTCATTTATTGCCAAGTTTCCAAAATGTATTTTGTTTTTAAGGACTAAATTTGAAAACCAAAGCCCGCATAATCCTGAGTTCTGTATGTGTACAGAACTTGGTTTTATCCATACATAAAACTTTTCTGTCTGTTTCCTGGTGACTTTACAGTGAAATAATATTTTACATTCGTAATGAGCATTCCCTGTGACACACAGGGATGTGAGCCTGAGGCACCAGAAGAATGAAGATTCAATTGCCCTGGCAGTGAGGAGACTGCAGTAACAGTTTTGCTGCAAAAGCCTTGTCATTTTTTGTAAATTGAAGAAAGTCAGAGACCTCCAAGGTTTGTGAGTGAATGTGCACTTCTGATCAGAGGAAGTGGAATGCTTGGTTACATTATTTTATATATGAGTGGTTTACAACAAAGGTGTTCGTATTTAACTAGACCACCCAATGCTAGAAATAAATATTGGCTTGTCTGAGTTGAGCTCCGAGAAGATTTTCCTCTGACCTTGCTGTACTACTAAAGAGCGGAGAAAAGAGAAAATAAATGTTTTAAAGGTGACACTGAATGAGGTGCACAAATCCAGTTGGTTTCTTAACTGTCTTAAAGTTTTCATATCTTGTTATTTTTAGTAATTAAACAAATAAATAATTTGTTATTTTCACAAATGACACTTATCTGAAGATTTTATTGCTACCCTCCTGCCTTAATATGCTGCTCAAGAATTTTTACTTGAGGCTAAAAAAAAAGTATTTTGCTATTTGTACAGAAAAAGGCCTCACAGAGGATCTTTGATACCCAGAAGGTTTAATTAACTGACAGTCTTCCAACAATGTACAATGATCTCCACATGATAATTTCAATGTGTATAGTACATGCAGGGTAATTCAAAACAAACTTTAGGATATTTCACACAGTAAATTCCCTCAGCTGTATCAGTACTAGCATTTATTGTCAGTTGAAATTGAGTTTAACTGGAAGGTTTTATAGTCTGAAAAGTCCTAACATTTTTTTTAATTACTTTGTGCATATTTAACATCAATTAAATTGTCGTCTAGTGTCTCGGGTACTAGCTCTTTCATACAGGAAATTCGTTATGAAATTAAAACCCTAATAGTTTGTCACAATGAAAGGACTTTCTTTTCCCTCTTTTTCCTTCTGCTGCAGACTCACTGAGATATCCCTCAAATTATGATTTAAATTAGGTTGGAACTACTGAAACAACATTATTTTACCTCCATATTAGTATTAAGGCATTTTAATGCTAAGACTGCACTCCAACTGGTATGTGCGTGTGCTTTTATGCCTGTAAGATAGAGGGAGGAATTGAAGGAATTAAATAAGAATGATAAAATTTTTATTAAACAAATTTCTTTTACTTTCCTTTGGCAATTAATACAGCATTAAAATAGTTAGAAAAGAAGATTCCCCCAGATATTTTCCCACGGTATTATTAATGTAGACTTGGAACATGGCTATGTTTCTTCCTATATGTGGCAGTGGACTCTAGACACATTCACGTGTAGGAAACATGGTATAGTTTCAACACTAGAGGAACATATCTGGCAATGTGCAGCATCTTGTAAATCTGCATTAATTTTGACAGTGTTGAGCAGTGTTGCTTACATCTCTGTTGTTTTTAGAATAATCACTGATTGATGGCATCTTGCTGAAATCCCACTGAGAACAGAACTTTTCAAGTGTCTAACAATATAGATGATTGTATTACATCCTACACATTTACATTAATTTAAGATAATCAGAAATCATGTCCACTCAGTCATCTAAGATCTTAACCACACGGGTGAAGTTTAAGATTTCCCTGGTGATGTGACTGACTGGATTTGCTCTGTGGGACCAGTTTGTTTCACAATCTCTTTCTATGCATCAGCTGACAATAAGGACATTGTTGCATTGCTGTGACCTCAGGAAGTTTCATTCTCTGCTTAAAGGAGTTATCTCAAATTTATTTCTGATCTTACTGAAAAAAAAAAAAAAAGGCAAAATCATACTATTTTCACACTGGATCTGCTCTGCGAGGCAGCTGTAGTACTTTTAAGCTGCTTCCTTTGCTGTTGGTTTTTGTGCAACTCTTACGTCTCTAGCATAGATCTGTTCCATGGGAAGTGCTCATTGCTGCTTTGGCTCTGTTACTGTGCTCTCGTTTGTGATGCTAGTGTCCTGTCTTCTACAGCTACAAGTGCAGGCAAATTCTAGAAGTGTTTTCTATTCCTAAATTAGTCCTCCTTTTTATAGTACAGGAGTGAAAACCTGTTAAGCACTTTCATGATTCTCTTATTTTATATAAATAAATACTATGTTGAATTAACACCTATTTGAAGCAAACAGGACATATTCAAACACATGCATACATTTTATGTGAGGATGACTTACATGGCTCTGTTTAATTTAAGTTAAATCAGTCTCTTCAATACTTCTGTATTTCCTGTTTCCTCATGCCTTGACTATTAAAAATTCATTTCATGTTTGTCTGCTTCTTCACTACCGTTCTTTTCTGCTGTCTACCTACATCACATCCTTGGATGTCTGAACATATTCTTACAAAAATTTCTGCAATGAGAAGTTGGGATTCGTTCCTATTTTCTCTTAGATCTGTATAGAGCAGCAGTTTATTTTTTGTAAGATTTTGGTTTTGGCCTCATTTCTCAGTTTCGGTAACCAGTTACACTGAGTACAGTTTTCTCCCAATTTCTAGTTCCTTCTTGTATCCGAATAATGTTTGAACTCATGGATCAACATGAGATTTAAGAAAGTGGTAGATGTCTCCAGAATAATGGAGTTATTAAGCATTTTGTGAAAATAGGTGTTTAGGAAGAGCTGAAAATCCTTATAAGTGATCTTAGCAGGGGCTCCAGCTGAGGGAAGAGCTGCATTGGAAACCCAACACTTGCTAAACACTGGAGAATATGTTCTTTGAAATGTGTCAATTGAAGATAAAAACATACGTAAGACCAAGCTTCTTTTAACTTAAAGTATTTTGTAAAACGCACGTTGCTGCTCTGGGAAAAGGCATGAGGAAGACATGCTTGCACTAGAGGGCTGCAGTTGAATTTCAAAATGCAAAGCTTTGCCTTCTACCTAGATCAGGGTTATCCTTCAGTTGGATAAATACACACTTCAGTGTCAACCTGTGCTTTCATCCTATGGCGTTTTTAGAATAATAGAATCATAGAATGGTTAGCGTTGCAAGGGACCTTCAAAGGTGTTCTAGTACAACCCCCCTGCAAGGAGCAGGAACATCCTTGACTAGATCAGGTTGCTCAGAGCCTCATCCAGCCTGGCCTTGAATGTTTCCAGGGATGGGGCATAAACCACCTCTCTGGGCAACTTGTTCCAGTGTTCTACAACTGGCATTGTGAAAACTTTTTTCCTAATATCCAGCCTAAATCTACTTCCCTCCTTTTTAAAACCATTACCCCTCGTCCTATCACAACAGGCCCTACTGAACAGCCTCTCCCCATCTTTCTTGTAGGCCCCCTTGAGGTATTGGAAGACTGCAATCAGGTCTCCCTGGAGCCTCCTCTTCTCCAGGCTGAACAGCCCCAACTCTCTCAGCCTGTCCTCATAGGAGAGGTGCTCCATCCCTCTGATCATCTTCATGGCCCTCCTCTGGAATCTCTCCAACTGGTCCGTGTCCTTCTTATGTTGGGGGCTCCAAAACTGGACACAGTACTCCAGGTGGGGTCTCACCAGGGCAGAGGGGCAGAATCACCTCCCTCAACCTGCTGGCCATGCTCGTCTTGATGCAGCCCAGAATGCGGTTGGCCTTCTGGGCCGCAAGGGCACATTGCTGGCTCATGTTGAGCTTCTCGTCCACCAGCACTCCCAAGTCGTTCTCCTCAGGGTTGCTCTCAATCCATTCTCCGCCCAGCCTGTATTTGTGCCTGGGATTGCCATGACCCAGATGCAGGACGTTGTACTTGGCTTGGTTGAACTTCATGAGGTTGGCATGGGCCCACCTCTCCAGCCTGTCCAGGTCCCTCTGGGTGGCATCCCTCCCTTCCAGCGTGTTGATAGCACCACACAGCTTGGTGTCATCGGCATACTTGCTGAGGGTGCACTCTATCCCACTGTCCATGTCGCCGACAAAGATGTTGAACAGGGCCGGGCCCAACACAGACCCCTGAGGGACGCCACTGGTGACCGGTCTCCACTTGGACATTGAGCCATTGACCACCACTCTCTGAGTGCGGCCATCCAGCCAACTCCTTATCCACCGAGTGGTCCATCCATTGAACCCGTGCCTCTCTAGTTTAGAGAGAAGGATGTTGTGCGGGACAGTGTCAAAAGTTTTGCACAAATCCAGGTTGATGATATCTGTTGCTCGTCCCTTGTCCACCCATGCTGTCACCCCATCATAGAAGGCCACCAAATTGGTCAGGCACGATCTGCCCTTGGTGAAGCCGTGTTGGCTGTCCCCAACCACCTCCTTGCTCTCCACGTGCCTTAGCATGGTTTCCAGGAGAATCTGCTCCATGACCTTGCCAGGCACAGAGGTGAGGCTGACTGGCCTGTAGTTGCCTGGCTCTTCCTTACACCCCTTTTTAAAAATGGGGGTTATGTTCCCTCTCTTCCAGTCATCGGGGACCTCACCAGACCGCCATGATTTCTCAAATATGATGGCCACTGGCTTGGCAACTTCATCTGGCAGTTCCCTCAGGACGCATGGATGGATCTCATCAGGTCCCATGGACTTGTGCACCTTCAGGTTCCTCAGCTGTTCCTGAACCTGCTCTTCGAGTACAGTGGGCGGTTCTTCATCCTCGCAGTCCCTGCTTGTGCCTGCTACAGCTTGGGTGGAGAGACAAGAGCCCTTATTGGTGAAGACTGAGGCAAAAAAGTCATTGAGTACCTCAGCCTTCTCCATGTCTCAGGTAACCAGGACACTAGTTTCCTTCCAGAGGTGGCCTACATTCTCCTTGGACTTTCTTTTGTCCCCTACATACCCGTAGAAGCTTTTCTTGTTTCTTTTTATATCCCTGGCCAGATTTGATTTCATCAGGGCTTTAGCCTTCCTCACCCGATCCCTGGCCACTCACACAGCCTCTTTGTAGTCCTCCCAGGCTACCTGTCTCCGGTTCCACCCTCTGTAGGCTTTCCTCTTCACTTTCAGTTGGTCCAGGAGCTCCTTGCTCATCCATGCAGGCCTCCTGGCCTTTTTGCCCAACTTGTTCTTCATGGGGATGCACCTCTGCCGAGCTTGAAGGAGGTGGTCCTTGAATGTGGACCAACTTTTTTGTGCCCCTCTTCCCTCCAGGGCCACCTCCCCTGGCACTTTGCCCATCAGGTTCCTGAAGAGGCCAAAGTCCGCCTTCTTGAAGTCTAGGGCAGAGAGCTTGCTGTGTAGTTTCCTCGCCGCCCCGTGGATCTTGAACTCCACCTGTCCGCAGCCCAGATGGTTGTCCATCAGTTTTATGTCCCCCACCAGCCCCTCCCTGTTGGTGAGCACAAGGTCCAGCATGGCACCCCTCCTTGTCAGCTCCTCTAGCACCTGCAGGAGGAAGTTGTCATCCACGCATTCCAGGAACCTCCTGGACTGCCTGTGCCCTGACGTGTTATCTCTCCAACAGATGTCAGGGTGGTTGAAGTCCCCCATGAGGACCAGGGCTTGTGACTGCGAGGCTGCTCCTATCTGGCTATAGATCTCATCTGCTCTGTCCTCCTGGCCAGGCGGCCTGTTACAGACCCCCACCGTAACGTCCTCTGTCCGTCTGACTTTTCCATTTATTCTCTAACCTAAATGATTTCACTCTGTATCTCGGTCTTACGGAAAGCAATGTTTTGTCTGCTAAAAGCAGGGGGCCAGATGACATATTTATTTGTTTGTAGAGGTTTAAGACAAAATCAGGTAGCTTCACTCCCTTTTTCCTTCTGATTGCTCTCTTTCCTGTCAGCAACTGCTGCTTATTGCGTCTTCTGGTGAACACACTGCACATTTCTCATAAAGCCTCCTGTGTGAGCTACCTTGTATGTTGACCTGTCTGGGGACATCCTTCCCTGTGAATTTTAAGTCTGTCCAGTTCAAACAAATTTCAGGATGGAAATTTACAGGAAGTTCCTGCAGGAAAAATTACCTGATGATCTTGGTCCTCCAGAATCCAATCTGCTAGGAAATTATTTGTGTGTATTCATTTCTCTCAAGGGTTTTCTTAGTGTAGTATTTTAATTGTTATATAGAGTGTGCTTGCTCTCCAGTAGGCCAGAAATATGACTCAAATATGGCTGAGAATGACGGAAATTTATGTTACTGATACATGGGCTGTGCTGAGACAAAAATAGCCTCTTTTAGATGTATTGTCAGGAATGGGGACCTGACTCCATCCAGTCCATGCACGGATGATACTGCAGTACGAGACGGTGCATTGCAATTTAGATTTCATGGACTTGCTGAGAGTCATTGTACAGCAACAAGAGGCTTTTCAATGATCTCCAATCTGTGTTAAAGTTTTTTATTGTATCTAGTGTAGTGTATGCTAGCTGTAGAATTCATGAAGGTTTTACATTGTGAGATAAGGAATCTGCAAGAATTTTTTTTTTTTTTCTTAAGCAGAGGGCTCCCCACATCTCTTCTCTTTCTTTGGGTGAAAACACACCTGTCAGCTGCTTAGAAAACTTTCTGAATCTGTTTAAGTAGCTTTACATTTGCAGACTGTGCTCCCAAGCGTGTTAAAATTTAAGTTGTTAGGAAAATAAATTGTATCACTCAAATAGAGCAGGGGGAGTACTGAAAAGATGCAGGCATACGGGGGAATGGAAATGTTTGTGAGCTTACAGGGGAAGGAACACCAAAACGGGTGAATAGGCTGAGCCTCAGTAAATTCCTTGGTGTTTTACAGAGCCTGCCTATCCCCTCTGTCTTCTTTAGATAACCACTGCCCCTTAGTAATGTGCACAGCACTGCTGGAAAAGGCAGGTAGAAACACCAACAAAACCTGAAGAAGAGATTGTAATAAAATTTCAGCTAAGGGTGTGGCACTCCCATGATTAAATCCTTTAATCTGAACAAAAGCAATCCCAATCCAGGGTTTTGAATTTGGTTTTGCCCGATTTTTTTCAAGAGCATTTGTACATTGTTACTTGCCCCAGTGTAAGCTACTTTCTTTCTTGTACAGCGTAAAATATCAAGAAGGCCCTCAGCCTTTTTGCATGAAGTGTGAGGGTGCTGCAACCCACAGACAGCCACCTGGGAATTAATTCTATGGAGGGAGTGAGAAACGCTTACAGCATCTTGCTGGACAGTTGTTCTCCTTATACTGAAGTATAAGTGAGGCGGGGTGGATGGGGGAATGCCTGAACTGGGTTTTGCCTGAACTTGGTTTTGCTCTTATAAAAGACTAGATTTCGTTTTATAACTCCTATACATTATGCACCATGATGGTAGAAGAGGTAGTCACTTGTTTTCTGTGTCTTGTTTCTCCTGGCTGCTATAAAACCAAGCACTAACTGTACTGGAAACGTCCCTTGGACTCACTGTAGTACAGCTGTTTTGTTGACACCACACAAGCTCTTGTGCAAGCTCAGTTTGCAAGGGAGAAAATAGAAGGATTGTAACTATTAACTTGGGCTTGGATCCGTCCAAAGGTACTTATCTTTATTTGAATATATATTTGTTGAAGTTTTTTTCTTTTTTTTTAATAATAATCTGAATTTGTTGACTAGTATAATGAAAAGCCCTTATGGCAGTATTACTTGGATGCTACAACAACCCATTTTATGTAAATGTGATTTATTACACATTTCCAAAATTAATATCCTTCCCTGCACCTACTGTAGGTGTCACTGTGCAGATTGCTGCTCTGGAACTTTTATGTTTTACAGTAATAAACACTGGACAGTGATCATTATACAAGAGTCTCATGAACTACTTATGTATGGATTTTTTAAATGTGTCAGGATGAAAACCACCGAGTAGCAGACAAACTTGGCTGGACAACATGAACAGCTGCTGTTAACAACAAACAACAGGACTGTATGGGTAACTCACAATACACTCACTCTAATTGAAATTTTTCACTATCAGTTTGACTGACTGAATGGCAAATATATGTCCCCTTGAAAATTCTACATGTAAGGATATGATACTGGATAAGGAATAACTATATAACGACACAGTTGTTTTCATCCCTCCTCGATACTGTAATACCTGAGAATTATATCAGACATTTTTGCACATCTATTCTCTCATGTGAGACATGACGTGCTGTTATACCAGTTTCAGTTGAGCTGCCCAAGACTGTAGAGCAAGGTTGTGACTGTGCTGTCTGGGTCCTTAGTAGCCTGCCTAGTATTGATGCAGCCTTCCCCTTCATCCCAGTGTCTACAAGATCGTGATCAAGATGAATGTTTCGGTTTTGTTTTTCAGAGGTCGATCCTGCATTCAAAATAAGCATAAGCATTTATGCATCTAAGGAAATACCTGACCGAGGGCTCAGAAGAATCTCAACAAGGAGAGCTCTATATGCAGGTACCGAGGATGGAACAAAATGAAGGTCAGGGCATCATTTTATTTTCTTTGCATTATATTAACATCAGATGACTTTTTCTGCTTACAGTAATTTTGCCAGTTAAACATCTGCTCCTGTCTCTGGCTGCTACTTAGACTGCATAGACTCAGAAGCTTCCTTGCACCTTTGTCTGTGATGGATTGCTGAAGTGGCTTGGCAGATTTTTCAGACCTTTGGCTTCAGAACTGTTTGAACCCTTTTTGTTCCTAAAACTGAGCTGTGTGCAGCATGAGAACAAAGCTCTCATGTGATTTTTTTTTTTTTTCCTATTTCTGCTACTAAATTATGGTTACAAGAAAAGGGAGAGAAATTATTTTGGTCGCCTTTACATCTAATCATGTCTGAAACCTAAAATTTACAACATAATATATGAGGCTGAGGGAGTAATGGAAAGATTTGCAAACTATTGGATCTCTGTTGAAAGACAGGGATGAAATTTCACTTAAAGTATGTAGCTAAACAAAGATGGCTCAGTGGATCAGGTGAGAATGTGTGGTTTGAAAAGAAAAAAATTATTTTATAGATAAGGGAGCAGGTAAAGATGTAGACAGGTCCTGTGGAGATTTTCCAGATAACTTGAAGACGTAATCCCATTGACTTCAATGGTAGCGTCCTGGTCACTTCTTTGCATCTGGATTAACCTTGTTCATTTTAACTTGGAGTTATTGTTATTTAAAAACTACACACTGAAATAGTACAGTTTATACATTAAACGGTACATATTTTTCAGCTCCTGTACAAATAGTAACAGAGCAAAATCTCCTTCGTTATTCATCTGAAAAAAAATTTTTTTTCTGCCACAGTTAGGTTGCTGGGAGTGCATTATCATTAGATAAGTGTTTCTACATTGTAAGGTCATCTTTGCTCAATTGAACAGGTGTTCTGCTTCTTGTTCGTAAAGTATTCAGTGCAGAGAAGCTTTTAGACTTTGAGCATATCAAAGACCTTCTGCTTGACCTCTGCTTCATATTAGGTAAAGAGGTGAGTCGTTCAGAAGCAAAAAACTTTAAGCCTGGTTCTCCATCTCCCAGTGGCCTGCACGAATAAACCATTGAGTGAATTCTAGTGGCAATAGTTTTTAGCTTTTCATAAGAATTTTCACAAGCTCATTAAAAGCTGCCGTTCTGTGTAATGTTCTGCTTTTCTGGCTAGAATCAGATACATGCCTGTGAAAGACATAAAAACTACTGATTAGAAAGCCACGAAACATAAGTAAGGATATTTTGACACCATTTCTATGATTTTGCCATGCGGCAACCCCTCCTTGTGTTACTTGTTTAAACAAATTGGGATGATTGGTGTGTGAGAATTCAGTTTTACAAATTGACACTAACAGTAATTATTCAACTTTATAGGTCAAAAATAACTGCAGCCTTTCTTTGTTCTTGATTTAAGTATTTAATTGGCATAAATTCTTTAACTACATTTTTGTACTGGTTTGTCATAGCTTTGTTATTAGAGCTTTTTCTGTTTTTCTCATTTGCATTGTCCTCCTCTGAATGTTTGGAAGTTGTAAATGCTATGCACTGCCAGTTCATTTTTGTTGCTGGATGATTTTTCTTTTTCTCTGTGTCTTCTGGATAAAATCTCCTGGAGCCAGTATGAAAGAATATACTAGTATTTCAGCCTAGTTTTAATTTTCATTAAAAGTATACAAACATCCTTTTTGCCATGTTTTTTTTTTTCTCAGTTTTCCCTTTTATTAAGCTGTATTTCAGTTCAAACGAAATGCAGATTTGTAAAAAAAAAAAAATCAACTTTTTTGAGATCTGAATCTCAGCATACATTTTCAGTCACTTTTTTCATTTTGTTTTGTTTTTGTTTTGTCTTTTCTTTTTCATCTTTTGGACTGACTTAGCAGCACTAAGTACCTCAGTTTAAGCAGGGTTGAATTGTAGGACTGAACACATAGAAGCAGGAATCAAACTTACGATTTTATGAAATGGGAAGGAAAAGCCAGTGCAAGGCACCTGAACTTTTCTTTTTCCCCCTTCTGTGTATGGCTTGTAAATTCTCTGCTCTCTCTAGACAAGACCTGAAGAAGTATCATCAAATCACCTGTGAAATTTTTAGTTTTCATGTTTTTCTTCCTGAGAAAGGGAGTATTTTATGGAGGAGAGATACTGGCTTCCATTTTCACATCCCCACTGTCCCTTCCTCTGTGCATAGCCCGTGCTTGTCACCATTTCAACCAAAATATTAAAACATTTTTTTCTTTTCTTTGTCTCACAAATCTGCTATCCTGGCTGCCAGCCCAGAGTATGTACTGACATTACAAGGCAATTCCTGTTCCCATCCTTCCTGGTTTGAGTTAGATGGTAGGCAGATTGTTGAATTTTAAACTGTGCTGTCTGTCTTTCTCATGCTGGATGTTTCAGGTTTTTCAGTTGCCCTGCCAAGCAAGCAGAGCTCTAGTAAACAAGAGTGAGGGGGACTGCATCATACAATCCTTCTGTGAACGGAAGCTGAATTAGACCAAGCATTAATAGAAACTAAGAGGTTACCTCATGCTTATGTCTGAATTTTTTGAGGCACCATTGCTGGAAAGAAATCCCTTAAGTATTTTATTTTTTTCTCCCCTCAAGGTTTGCAAAAAAACTAACCCCGGCCCACAAAATTCTTCAGCCCTAAGCAGAATATAATGTTTACCTATGTGTTTATTTCAAATGTCCCCTTCACGTAGTGAAAAAACTTTTTTGTCTTGATGACGTGCATAATTCAAATACATTATTTCTATTTTAAAATTAAAAAAAGTCTGTTTCATTTTTCAGGAAATCCCCAAACAATTATCTCTGGGCTGACTTCAGTGTTTCGTTTAAATAAAAAGAGCTTCTCTACAGTGATACTTTTGTGTGCTTGCCCAGCAATTCTTCTGTGCTGCCCCAGTTCAGAGGTAAAAGTTTTCAGACCTCCACCTCTTCTCTCTCTCTTTCTTCCTCTTATCATACACAACTTTTAAAAGCTTGCTTGGTTTGTAAAATGAGCCTGCTCCTTCTTCAGTGAAAGAGTACAGAAACGTGGCAATTGACTTTAGGTAAAAATGGTTCTGACCCTGAGGAGAATAATTCTTGTCCTTTAACACCTCTTAGATTTCTCTATACTAAGAAGATCAGTCCTCATTGAGGGTTATAGCAACTAAGCTGAAAGATGTCTAACAGAAAAATAAGGTTAAGTAGACGGGGTATATAACTTCTAAACTGCAACAAAGAAAGAAACAAAATACACTTCTACATCTTCATTCCTGGACATGTAAGGCATACACATGCGACTGCAAGGTACTGTAAAGCTCCCTCCTTTGTCTTGTTCGGGCTGCTGCCATTACATTGGACTTGAGTAGTGCCAAAAGCTTTTCCCTCAGAAATGATCAGAAAACTAGCTTCACCTAGGGCATGCTCTTCTGACTCTGACAGGTAGAGTGCTAACATGTTGCTAAATAAACAATTTTTAGCAATAGTATATCATTCTAGGTAAGAGGGATTCTACACAGTACAGCATAGTCATATATATCCTGATTTCAAATGGTACTTTCTGAAAAGGTATGAAGGAGCTAATCAAGGTTATATAAAGTAGGATTTGACATTCTTCTCTTTCTCTTTTCTTCAATGGTGTTTAAGAATGAGATATAAGACATAGAACGAAGTTCTTATTTAATTTCCCCAAAGCCTATTAAACTTGCAAGAAAATATTACATTATCAATGGCTGTCAAAACAGAATTTACGTGGTTTTTATATCATGAAGATAAATTGTGGAAAGGTTACAGAATATCAATTTGCTTTTCTACTCATTAGCATGGTAGATCTGCATACTTAATGTTCTCATTTACTTATACGGCGACAAAGCCTCAGATTCTGTATCTGTTTTAGTTACATGAAAGTCAGTAAAACATGGTATGTGGTATTGGATCTGAAATATTTTAAAAACTGTTTCTCCCTGTGCATTATACTTTGTACGTGACATTTGAAAAAAAAATAATCAAACCAAAAAAAAAAAAAACAAAACCAGCAGTGACATGAGAGTTTTAATTTTAAACTTAGATGTCACCTGACTTGAGAGAAGCATTATCTGTAGACATGAAACAGAGTGAGGAAGAGAATGGCAATCTGGAAACTTTTGTTTCCAAAATTATTTATCCTATGTACTATAAAGTGAGGAATTTTTGTGCTCTGTTTGGACAGCCTGTGTAGGAGATTTGTTGTTCTGCTTTTATATAATTTTCTTGGCAATTCTTAAAAAAGGCCACTTGAGAGGTTGCTATGTTGCCTCCACAGCATTTGTTTGTGCTGCAGGGAAGAGGTATTCCCAAGAATGAACACACTGTTATTAAAATCTGGACATATAGTAAAATTTTCAGTACTCCGAATGGAGATTTAACTGCCTGTTTTCAGAAACATATGTGCCTCAATAATAGAAGGCTAGGCATCCTGCTGAAAATTTGCCCTTCTCTTTGCCCAAGTTTGGTTACTGTGTCTCCTACTTGGTGTAGATCTGCTCTGTCTTCCCAGATGTCCTGTTAGCCATGAGTGTCCCTATACTTCAGCTCCAGTTGATTAGAATGAACTGATTAGCCCAGAGTTCTCAAGAATTAGATATAGCTCCTTGCAAATCACTGGTTAAGAGAAAACCAATCATAATTACACTGTTTCCTCTTTCCTGTTTGAAAATGTATTTGTCTAAATCTTGAACCTCTGTGGACACAGGCAGGCTAATGCTTTCTCTTAGATGAGACTAGGACTTCATCAGAGCCGTGGGAAGGGAAGGTATTCAAATGGACAAAGCACACTGAGACCTGAGGTGCCCAGTCAGTATGTGCAGTGGCAGGGCTGCTGTCCCAGAGGGACTGAGATCGGCAGGAGGAAGGGGCTGACAGGATGCCATGCACTTGGGGCAGGAGTACTGTGCAGCCCTGTCCTGGGCACACAGACCCCTAGTAGTGACGCTGCTGGGGCTGGAGGCAGCTCTGGGGAGAAGGTCCTGGCCCCTGGTGGGCACCAAGCTGAAGGGAGCCAGAAGGGCTGGAGATTAAGGAAAGCTTTTTCCCCATGAGAACAGCTGGGAAGAGTTGGGGCCTAAGAAGATGGTGACATATTCTTCTTCGGAGGGTTTCCAGCCCCCACAGGATAAAGCCCTGAGCAACCTGGTCTGACCCCATGGCTGAGCCTGCTCTGGGCAGAGGGTTGTTCTGGAGACCTCCTGTGGTCTCTGTTGGCCTGAATTATCAGGTGGTCCTAAATGGGTTGGCAGTTCTTTCCTGACAAAAAGATTTCACAATCTTATAATAGTTGATGATACTAATGTGATCTTAACCGCAGAAGAATTTACCTAAAGACTGTGTTTTAAATTTAGGTGATAGAAAAGCCAGTAAATGTTAGAGTTTTGGCATAATATAAGATTTTGATTCCCATTTCATAGGGCAATTATTACTTTACTTATAATATCTCCTTACATCCCTTTCCACAAGGAATTTGTGTTGTGAGATAAGAGAATACTATGAAAAAATGATTATGGTAATTGTAACAAACAATGAAAACAAACAGTTAAAAAGAGAGGAAAGAGCAAGGATTTTGGCACAAGAAAAAAATATAGTAGCAATTCTCCACAGGCAGCAAATAATTTGTTTGAGTGCATAATTAATAGATTTGTCAGAAAGTACTTAGATTGTGAAATGTCACGAGTAGACCTGTTTCCAGAGGGATTAAGATGAATGGATTCTCCAGCAGAGTATGTAACCTTATTGCTCAGTGGTTGGAGAATTTGCTGCATCTAGATTTGTTTGAGTTTCTGCTTCTTTAATCTCCTCCTTCTCTTGCTCCTCTGCCTGCAGGGGAGAGGATGAGGAGGAAAGAAGACAGAAGAAAGGAGTACTTCTAATTCCAATGTTGAATAGTGCCCTTTATCTAAAAGGCATCCAAGCAGACAAAGCTAAATCAGATGGTCAATGGGAGATTATTCACTGCACAAGAATGTAGAAAGTAAGGAATGTGTTATTATGCACAAAACAATTAAGTCATGTACCAATACAGTTCAGAAAGAATAACATACCAAATGTAGGATATTTTAAAATCAATTAATACCTTGCAGCTGAAGCTCCAGTAATGGGCTAGGAGGAGAGAGATAATTTGTAATGTTGAAGTGACCTGTAGAAATAGTGTATTCTAAGTTTAGTATTAAACATTTCCTTACTGAAAACATAGGAAAGCATTTGGAAAATGCTTAGGATTCAATTCAAGTAAGAACTAAAAACTGATAGTAGCAGTAGTGAGGTGGATACGCACCTTTTTAAGACTAAACAAGCATGAGGAATAGCAGTTACCCAGATTTTTAATTTTGGACTCCAGTTCTGACAGAGCAGTGACAATGTGTGAAGGTTATGTGATGTTCATCTGTCCAAAAAAAAAAAAAACAAAAACAAAAGCAAATTAAAACTGCTGATGGTAAGTGAAATACAGTTGGTTGATGAGAAGCTCAACAAGAGCTGGCAATGTGAGCTTGCAGCCCAGAATGCCAACCACGTCCTGGGCTGCATCAAGAGAAGCGTGGCCAGCAGGTCGAGCAAGGTGATTCTGCCCCTCTACTCTGCTCTGGTGAGACCCCACCTGGAGTACTGTGTCCAGCTCTGGAGCCCCCAACATAAGAATGACATGGACCAGTTGGAGAGGGTGCAGAGGAGGGCCACGAATCATAGAATCATAGAATGGCTAGAGTTGGAAGGGACCTTCAAAGGTCATCTAGTCCAACCCCACTGCAAGAAGCAGGGACATCCCTGACTAGATCAGGTTGCTCAGAGCCTCATCCAGCCTGGCGTTGAACGTTTCCAGGGATGGGGCATCCACCACCTCTCTGGGCAACTTGTTCCAGTGCTCTACAACTCTCATTGTAAAATTTTTTTTTTTAATATCCAATCTAAACCTACCTCCTTCTAATTTAAACCCATTACCCCTTGTCCTATCACAACAGGCCCTACTGAACAGCCTGTCCCCATCTTTCCTGTAGGCCCCCTTGAGGTATTGGAAGACCGCTATCAGGTCTCCCCGGAGCCTCCTCTTCTCTAGGCTGAACAGCCCCAACTCTCTCAGCCTGTCCTCATAGGAGAGGTGCCCCAGCCCTCTGATCATCTTCGTGGCCCTCCTCTGGACCCTCTCCAGCTGGTCCATGTCCTTCTTATGCTGGGGGCTCCGGAACTGGACACAGTACTCCAGGTGGGGTCTCACCAGGGCAGAGTAGAGGGGCAGAATCACCTCCCTCGACTTGCTGGCCACTCTCCTCTTGATGCAGCCCAGAATGCGGTTGGCCTTCTGGTCCGCAAGAGCACATTGCCGGCTCATGTTGAGCCTCTCGTCCACCAGCACTCCCAAGTCTTTCTCCTCAGGGCTGCTCTCAATCCATTCACCGCCCAGCCTGTATTTGTGCCTCGGATTGCCATGACCCAGATGCAGGACATTGCACTTGGCCTGGTAGAACTGGAGCACCTCTCCTGTGAGGACAGGAGAGAAAGTTCGGGTTGTTCAGCCTGGAGAAGAGAAGGCTCCAGGGAGATCTTATAGCAGCCTTCCAGAGAGCCTAAAGGGGGCCTACAGGAAAAATGAGGAGGGAATTTTGATAAGTGAATGTAGTGATAGAACAAAGCGTAACAGCTTTAAACTGGAAGAGGGTAGATTTAGACTAGATATAAGGAAGAAATTCTTCACTATGAGGGTGCTGAGGCACTAGGACAGGTTGTCCCTGGAAGTGTTCAAGGCCAGACTGGATGGGGCTTCGAGCAACTGGGTGTAGAGGAAGGCATCTGTGCCCATGGCAGGGGGAGTTGAAATTAGATGATCATTAAGATCCCTTCCAACTCAAACTCTTCTAAGCCTACTATTCTATGCTGATTTTAAAAACCTCTGTGTCATAGTTCAGCCCTGACTGGGACACAATACTCTGTTAGTAATAGATAGAAGTTAGAAATCGTAGTTGCATTTCTGTCACTAGTTTTGGAATATTTAACAACATGTGATCCTCCCACTTTTCTAGTGAAGGCAATGTCATGCTACTAATAAGAAAAAGACTATACATACGAGCTTGCCCAGCTTCAATGTATACTCCCAGATTCCTCAGAGGGCTACAGCAGAGCTGTAGACTTTTGCCCTATGCAGAAGCACTGCATAAGAAGTTTCTTTTTACACATTTTTTTTTTTTTCACATGCTTGTTGAATGTTATTTTCCCATCCACCTTCTCCCTTGTCCTTTAACTCTCATTTTTAGTTTGGAAAATGCTTGAACTGAGTGGAAGTCAATGTTTCAGACCTCTTAAAATCAGAAAAATATCCCCTTAGACTTAAAGTACAGTTAAACTCTTTTTCATGGAGATCTACACCAAACACTCACTTTGAAAGGCATACGAGTATTATCAAAATTATATTTTTGTCCCAATCCATGTTTAAGCTTTACAGTCAGGGCCCAGCCTCTAATTTTTTTTGATTATTACTTTTATTTAATTTAGCTTGTCTTCAGATCTCTTTGAATGGAAATAACATTTTAAAATGTTATTTGGTTAAAAAATCTTAATCAGAAATTAAAAAATTATTTATCCATATGCTGTATTTTTGAGTTCTGTCTGCTATTCATTGGGTAGAAAAGCCTAGTTACATATTTAGATGAATCCTAAGCACCATTCCTAGGCCTTTCCAGACACACTCGCATTTTAAATAATGGAATTACTGCAGCAGAACATTCATTTTTCTGGATTAACCAGAGAACTGCATGAGACTGGTACTCTGGGACATTACTATAGTTTGTCACCAGGTTGCACTGAGAACTAGGATCAAAGTTGTTATATCAGTTATTATTCCTGAAGTTAAGTATTGCAAATGTCAGTGTGAAGATGACAAAACCTGTCATACTGTAATCTTTGATGAAAATGAAGTATTATGATGTTCCCACTGAAATTCTGAATTAAGTGAAATTTAACTGAATTAAAATAAAACCTTCCTTTTAATTTTCAGAAACTAAAGTGAAACAGACTAAGCTGTGTTCCTCCTGGAGCGTAATTATCCATAAATGTATTTAGTTTAGGAACATAGGAGGGAAATGCAGCAGATACGTCAGTGCCATGGATCCAGAGTTATGCATCTCTCTCAATATTATGTTCTTTTGAAAGAAGAAAATCCCTGTTGCCTTTTCTACTATGGAGGTCTGGTATGTAGGAGAGACCAGAGAATTAAACACTTTTCAGAAGAGCCAATGAGATGGCTTGCAAGTTCAGTCTTTATTGAACTTATTTAACATAAACTAGCAAAAAGTCGTAACTAGGCAAAGAAAGCCATGAAAACACATATTCTGTTCTAGTTTTCCTGAAAAAATTAAAAATCTGTGACAAAAATCTTCTGTATTATTTTTTTTTTCTGAGGAAGTATTTCAGAGGAAAACTCCTGGCCTTTAGTTTTGTTGCAACACTTCCCCACAGCCAAAAGTCTGCCTGGGTTGGGGGATATTGTTAAGCTCTGGTGTCTCAGAAGAGAATGAGAATTATGGATTTTATTCTTTCCAGAGTAACAGACTAGTAATGAAAAACTGGAGCACCTGGTTATTGGAGTGTTTACTGGAAATGGAACAATCTGGTTACTGGAAATGGAGCACCTGGTTAGTGAAGTGCATATTGCAGTATGAGTTGTAAAAATGAGCATGTAGTTTGAAAAGGACTGGAACGACTCTGGCTGACAGGGATAAAAAGGAAATATTCAGTTATAGCTGGCTCAGTATATTCCACCCTCTAGAACATATACAGAGTCTACTTTTCAAAGGACTCTGAATATATTTGCGAATCTTTTTTAGATGCTTCAGTGTAGACTCAGGTTTTCAAATGTGAATTGAAATGTGAAAAGAGTGGGCATGAAATTTAGAAAACAACTTCAAAGTTCTGAGCTAAAAAACATGTATTTACCTAACTATATGTACGCATGCAAACACAGAGAGCTGACTTATTTTTCTGGCTTTTATCTATGACTGTATATATAGATATATATTCATTATAGCTGCCACACAGTTACCTGTTTGGGTAGGTACATGCATGAACACTCAATGTATAGACATCAAATAATTGTGCTTATAAAATGGGCATATTCAAATCCATGTATAACTCTCATTTTATTTTTTTACAGCCATTGCTGGAGCAATATTTTTATGACATCATGCATATTGCATTAACTTCTCCACAATTCTACTCTTTCTACAAGGATAATTAATGTGATATATTTTGGCCAATTACTTTTAATAAAAATGCATGCCTTATGTCTATAAAAGAAGATAAAGTATGATACTGCTTTGGAAAACTCCAAGGATACTACAAACCTTGGAAAAAAATCAGTGAATGCCTAAGTATACATTAAAACCCTGCAGAGAACATGAGGAGTTTTTTTTAGGGTTTGATAATAGAAAAAATTACAGTGTTACAGCTAATTTAGATGCAAAGTATTTGTCAAAAAAGTCCTTATTGCTTCTTCAGAAGCTAGGTGTGCAACTCATGTATATACGCTTTCTGCTGTTCATAAATCTATTTTTCCATCAGTGTGTTGAATCTGTTATATCAGCCAGAGAGAAAATCCTGCCAAATCCTCATCAGAGTCAATCAATTTAACAAGTCAACTTCCTGTCTCAAACCTATAAAATCTCTTTATAACTCCAGGAAAACAAATATCAATCAGAATAGATACAACAAATTCATACTGATCTTTCTCTTTTTTTTTTTTTTAAAAAAAAAAAGTTTTAGCATCAAATAACAAAAAGTCTGTTTATCAGTGCCACTTGCAATCATGGCTTAGAGAGTCCACTGAAGTAAGCAGGCTCATGGCCTGTCCTTCAATTTTTTTTTTGTAGAGTTGCAAAGGGAAATATTATTGAGCTCTATTTTTACATATGTGGTAAATTTAGGTATTTTTGCAGATAGACATGAGTCTGGGAATGGCATTTTATTGTGCACTAGGCAGTTTGTGCCACTGTGCCAGAAAGACATGTTCAATGCAGATCCTACTTTACCAGCCCAGCATTGCTCAGGTGTTCTGTGAAAGTCAGGGCAAACCATGCTTCCAAATACCCACTGGGAGCTGAAGTCTGTTTGGCTCAGAATAGCCAAACAGACAGAGGAAGAACAGAAGTTAATTGTTTTACAAACTTAATATTACAGCTCTAGTCTCTGAGAAACTTCAGCAGACAACTAAATATCAGTATTTCTCATGGAACTCAATACACTGAATTCCTTTTTGTATTATGTAAGTATTTAGAATTCTTATTTATATTAACTGTAGTGTGAATTAGCAATTTAAATACCTTAAAAATTCAGGCCTATGTATTTTGATTCTATGCTTAGTGTTCCAGGCAAACTGCTACTGTTCAATTTTTTTTTGCTGTTAGAATGATCAGTATATAAGCATACATTCATTCTTTTACAAGCATTGTAAAACCTTATATATATATATATATATATATGTACATGTACATATATATTAAAAAACTCCTTCAAAACCCCTACTGTCCAAGTTTTAATTTTTTATTAAGTAGTAGGAACTGCAAATTTCAGAAGTAACCGCAAAAGATCTCTAGAGCGTTTCCTGTATCCAACTCTGCTGCTTAAATGACTCTATGGCAATTTTCCTAGAAACAGGATTAGCATGAAAAAGACACACACACACACACAAAAAAAATCTGGTTTTATGGTACAGCTTGCTTTACAGAAAATAAATCTTACTTTATGAATCTGTTGAAGTTACTAACAAGCTGAACTGGTACAAGAAGTGGGACTAAAGAAATAAGATTGAAAATTGAGATGAAAGTTTGTTTGAACTTTTAGGTGGCTTTGCTGTGACAGCATGCACTTCTTGTATAGTAATTTAGGAATAACTCATCTTTGTATAGATAGATGATCTACATAGATGTCCATTCCTCCTACTGAAGCTGCAAAAAGAAATTTGTTAACTCTGTAAGACTTGACTAACTACAGGACTGGGTAGTTTTTAGTCCATGAGCCATATAAAACCTGTTGAAACAATTCTTAAAGTCTACAAGCCCTTCCTTGCCTTCCTCAGACATGTATGGTATTGGGGTAGGTTATATTTTAGGTTGCCTGCATACTTGATCTGCTGACTGAACTTGCCTATTCATAGGGACCCTATGTGACCAGGAAAACATATGATATGTTTGGGATACTTACATGCCGGTGACAAAACGGGTTCGTGTCTATTAAGTAACTGGAAGAACGACCTATTTTTGGGACCCTGGGGGTACGTCCACAACAATTATTTTCCCCAGAGTAGCAGAAAGTTGGTTTCTGTTTTTCTCCCATATTAAGTTTTCTGCATGTGAACTGCTGAATTTTCACAGACATAGACTCCTGTCATTTCCAGGATCTTCTGCTGGACCCTGGGTGCCCAGCAGCTCTGCAAAGCAGACCTTAAAGATCTGTGGTTATTATCACAATTCCCGTGAAGTCAATAGGATCTGAGAGGGAGCTGCAGTCAGCTTTTTATTAGCTTGCCTTTCCACAGTGAAGGTTTTGGTACTGTGTTATTTTGCTCCTGCAAAGAGATTAATGGGAACAATTCTTGTTTTCAACAGGGCTGCTGTTTGAAATGGGGATTGTTCAGGCATGTAAAGCTTCTCAGGACAAAATCCTTGGTCATCATTAAATAAGTATCTTCGTATTCTGTTCTAAGGACCACAAAGGTTCAGTGTCAGCAAAGAAATCTCCCACAAGTGTACGTTCCCCTCACTTCTTCAAACAATTTAGGTTGAATTGTTCTCCTCTATCTCAAGTAACAGTGACTTTTTACAGTTCAAATGTGATTTCTGGTGGTACAGCTGCACAGCAGTTCAAGAGGAAAATGCACTGAAAAAACACATCAAGGAGGTTTTAATAACTGTATTATGTAAAAGTTACAGAAAAAAAACAGGTGAGTAGGATATTTTACACATCTCCCATTCCTCTTGCCCCCACTGACAGCAGTTTGTAAATGAGGCAGCGTAGAGCTTCATCTATTGCTCATTGCAGAATTAAGGAATTTGAAGAAGTTTCGTTGACTGCTTAGTTTCCTGTCTGTTGAGAAGTGTGAGACTTGCTTCTCTGCTCTGTTGAAACAGTTTAGAACAATTATTTGAGCTATCTTAGTTAACTAACTACTCTATAGCTCTTCAGTCTCTTCAAAATTAATATGCAAACACTTGTAGAAGGTGATCCATGTATCTCCAGCAGCTGCAGAAAGAGCACTAAATTAGGATCCTATTTGAAGGTTTTTTCAATTGACATGATTGCAGTTATTTGGGTTGAATCTGTCTAGATCCATAGATGAACAGGGGCCTGGCTTCCAGGTACCTGGTTCCCAGAGTAGAAATGGCAGCCTTGAATTATTAATCATCTTTTCATGTGCAGTACTAGGAATGTTATGGTCTTCAAAATGTGCTTTGTAACTACCAAACCAGAGTTTTGCTGGAACTTCACGCTTTAGGAGAGGAATAACTAAGTCACTAGATAGAAAATGTCAGACAGAGTGAGCTACATGTGAAATTCCAGCTTTCCAATTCTTCAGGTTCACCAACAGCCTTGAATTAAGTACCTATGTGAGAGGAGGATTTGTAGTTTAGAGATGTCTCATCTATAATTCTAGACCTTTTTCTCAGTGACAAATAACTTGTTGAAAGTACTTCATCTTCAAAATTCAAGCAGCTTAAATTGGTCAGTCTGACTGAGCATATTACCTATGTGAGGGCCTTAGAAAAAGATTTTCCAACTGGAAAGAGGTTAAGCTGTTCAGTCTAGTAGGCAACCTATAACAGATGAGGAAAAAACTCAGCTGACTGGCTAAGCTGGCAGTGTACTTAGCTCATAATTCACCTGAAGAGGAAAAAACCAAATCAGGGATGGCTTTTGAGTGCTATTAGCTTGCTTGGAGAAATATATCATCGGCTGAAACATGTATTTTATTTTATCAATCTGAAAAGGGAGCTGCTTCTGTTTTCCCCAGAAGAAATTATCAGAAAGGAAATTTCCCATTAAGAAATCCCTTCCCATTAAGACAATTTTTAATATTTCTTATTTTTATTTGAATTATTAATTTACTGTATTAATTTCAGAGCTGGGCTCAGTGACCTTTAAAGTTCCCTACCAACCAAAATTGTTCTGTGATTCTCTGATTTGGGAAACTGATTTTGTTTAAGCCATGTAGAAATAAGTGTAAGTCATGCTAGTACTATAAAATAGGTTTAATTTTACATCTGTCAGTCTAGATTTTGCTCTCCTCAAGGAGTCTTTCCTTATAAGCTTTATCTGTGTTTCCCGGGCTTTAGGAACAGTAGGGAGGGAAAAATGGTTGGATGTTTCATAGTTCGGTGGATTTTACATTTTAGCCTTATTTTGATGACTTAGGTGTGACCCAAGGCAAGTTTTACACCTGTTCCGTCCATAAAGGAATACTTGTCTACTCATTTTCAAATTCTTATCACAGAAGCTTGCAGCTCATGAGGCAGGGATGTTTTAAAGAACTTGCATGAATTTTTAAATAAACTAAGTTACTAATTGAAAAGATTATAAGAGACTAAGTTACTGGGGGGAAATAGAAAACCAATAGCATAAATCTTTAGATCAAAGTGATTCTCTGTCCCTCTGGTTAGTCTCATTTTTTTGTCTTTTTAAAGGTAGTCATTATACTCTGCATGTATTGCAAAAAAGAAAAGAAAAAGTTCTGGAGTGTTACCCCTGCTCCTCAAAACCGGATCAGCTATGACCCATAACAGACTTTGATCCAACTGGATCTCACAGACTTTTGATGATGAAGCTTCCATCACACCCCTGGGGAAATTAGGTATCCTACCTGTGGTGAAGAATATGTGCCTTAAAGACGAGAAGTATAAGATGGAATTTTCCCAGATAATATAATTGACATATCTTGTCTTCTGAAAAAAAAAAAAAATTTGGTTAAATAATCAATGTGTAAGAGCAATACTTTTACAGAAAGGAAATACTGAAGAAAACTTCTATTTAAACTGCTGCCTTTCTGGAAGTACTGAGGTATTGTCTTTCACACAGAAAACAGAACAGGAGATTTCTTTTTTAAAGTCTGTGCTGAAAACATCCTTTCTGAATATTAAATTGCATGGAATTCACCCTAGTGCAGAAGGCTGAAAGGCCAAGTTCACTGTGCCAGGAGTTTCATTTATATTGTATTGTCCTGCCTTCTTCCAGTACAATTGAATTTATGGAAATCTGATGGCCTCAAAGGTGGAAGGACAGCACTTCCCTTGCTCCATATTTAACTTGGACTTGTACTCTGGCTCATACAATTTTAATGAACTTTTTGATTAATAATAAATAATAGACAAAATAAATATCTTTACCCTATAGAATGGTCTGTACTCTAAACTTGCACTCAGAAGAATTTATTCTGACACTCAGATTGGCCTGATGAGCCAGCTTAATCTATGGGAAAGTTTCCATTTTAACTCTCACAGATATTCAGGCTGTCTTGTTACGTATAAGGTAACACACCATCAACATATTTAGCTCAAAATTGTCATGAAAAAGAGAAGTGTAAATCCTTACAGGAGCATTTTTGTTTTATTTTATTTTGTTTGTGAGGTGTTTTTTTTTTTTTTTTCATACTAGTCCCTGCTTGATTGAAGTGATTTCTTTGTTTTCACGTGCATCTTAATGGTTGACTTCTTGGATGGAGCATACCAGCTCTGGAATCTCAAGGCTGCACAGAATAATGGAGCCTCCAACAGTCACAAGATGAGCAATCTAACATCCCCTTCAGTTGTCCTGGCACTGCAATGGGGTGAAAGAGATTGTCTTCTTTCCCGTGGCCACCAGTGCTGAAACTAGGACCAGATCTGATGCTGAATCCATACTGATCAGTTCAAAAGCTTCGAAGCCCACAGATTTTAAACTAAATTAAAATTAAATTAAACTAAATTAAACTAAATTAAAATTCCTTCCACTGGGTGAAACATGATTCTGTAAGTGGCTTTACTGAATTCAAAGTACTGAGTTAGGCAATGGAGTTCAGAATTGCAGTGTTTAACCGGAAGATATCTTATCAAAATATGTTCAAACAAATTACAAGGTACATGTGACAAATATGAATATGTCCATTTAATACATCCAGATGAGTAAATTAAGATGTTGAGGTCAAACTTGACTCTAACAGCTAATATTTTGCCATATTTTCCTTTCAGGATGATTTCATGTCTTCATAGCAAATACTTTAAGATGGTCACTTTGTGAGGAAGAGCAACAGCAATTTTAATTTGAGTGTAGATGCCTAATTTCCAAAAGCCAAAAATCATAGAGGTCATCAGAACTGATGTAGAGAGGTTGGAAGACCATTTTCTGTTTGAATTGGCATGGGCCGCTCAGAGAACCATTTTCTGACTGGAGAGCAAAATTCATGCGTGGAGTTATTGGAGAGTAGGAAAACATACATATATGTTTCTTAGTGAAATCTGAATTTCATGTTAAGATTTACACTGTCTTTTTTTTTTTTCTTTTTGATGTTCCATGAACAAGTAAACAATCGGATTTCTATTAATTCAGAGATTTAAGCATTAGCTTTTAGTCATATTTTGCCTATGGCATAGCTCACCTTTTCCCTGTCTTTCTGTAACACTCTCTTTCTAGTCAAAGCAATGGAAACAAGGTTTACTTTTTTGTAAGGCATCACACAGAAGACAAACTTTGATCCACATAACTCATTTAAGGCAGGACTGAGCTTAAACCTTTCAATTTTTTGGTCTAATAGTTATTCCTCCTTGCAATTAAGTTGGATGTCAGAAATGAAACATTACTGTGAAGATAAGGAGATAGATTACTGATAGTTGGCTTGCTATGCTTACTCCATTCCTAAGCACTGACATTTAAACTGGTTTTATTTCTTGACTTGCTCTAGCATTTTTCAAAATCAGAAAAACAATGTAATAGATTGTCCTGCCTAGCTATTCAACCACGGCTCCTTTGCTCACTGCTGTAAAGAGTCAACAGAGTTTAAATCCATGAAAGATTCAGGGGAATGTTCTTAACATTTATTAGTTTTCCTGGCTACTCTTTACCAAGGGAATATATCTTTAAAGAAAGCATGCAGTTTCGTTTTTTTTTTTTCTGTTCTTCTCTGTATCTGACTGATGATCTCCACAAAAGTAAAAGGAACTCAGCTCATCTAAATCATAGGACGAGCTGACCTGAGCATCAGTAATTGGTTATTTTTAGCATGCCTCTTAAATATGAAATTGTGTGATGTGAAAGAGGTGGAACAAATAATTTTTTATTTCTTATATGCTAGATTGACGTAGCAAGGCAAAAAGTGGGAGCTACTCTTTTGTGAGAGGTCAAAGCAGTATTATATACCCTATGCACAATAGTTGTAAAAATATTAAAATTATTTTGCTATTCTGCAGAAAAGTAGAGTGTTTCCTGTCCTGTGTTTACTAAAAAAAATGTGTATTTGCATTTTGTGAATGTAAAGTACTGTAAGCGAAGTGGTTGGGTTATAACTCTCTCCATGTTCTGTTCCTGAAATTGATGGACCTTCCCTCTTCTCATGCTCTTGCTCTGCTGTATTAATTGGGTCTGTCCTCTCATTGTGCACTTTTTCTGATTAAAGATAACATTATAAAGGTGCTTCTTCATGTGTACGCCTCCTTTCTGTGTTTGATTTTACGCCACTGATGTCAGTTAAGCTTATGGAGATTCTTGCCATGGGAAGTAGGAAGAAAGTCAAGGTCAGTAATCACCATGTTTGTTTTACTTCCTGAAAAGAATATGGTTTTTAAATGTGCCATACTATATGCTATGAGCATCTGGCTTCTCATAAAAATGAAGTGTTAAGAAGAAAAATGAAGAAACTTGATGGTTAACATTGATACATCCTTTCCCCATCTAATGACATAGGCTGTTAATTTGTATGTATATGGAATGAAGTATCCACTAAACTAGTAACCCTATCTTATCTTATCTGATAGTATCTTTCTACTATCTTTCTCAGGAAATAAAAGCTTGACTTTGTTTTTAGATGGCTGTTCATCAGCAGGGTGGGTTGGAGATCTGCCTTCCATCATTATATAGTGGCTAGTGGAGCGTAAGTATTGCTCTTCTACTTCAGAGTGTTTGACATATATTTATCCTGAGAGATGTATTACTTGGATGTGACATTGCAGATATGTCTCCTCAGAAGAGGCAAAACGATTCTCATAAAACTCAGATTAGACAATAGAGGCACTGATGTGTTTACCTAGTACATCAGCCATCTTTTCCAGTAGTATGACTATTCTGCAAATCTGAAATTCTCTTTAAGAAACTCTTTTTTATGTCTTTGTCTCACACTTTGTTATCACAGGATCCTAGGACAATTCAGGCTGTCAGGGACTTCAGGATGTCTCCAATCCAAGCCCCTGCAACCACAGGTTCAGCTGAGGGGTCAGACATAGGACTTTATCCCACAGGGGCTTGAAACTGTCCGAGAATGGAAATAGGAGCCTCCTGAGAAACCTGTTTGCTTGCCTGAGGATGGGAATGGCTGACTCTTGCCCTTGGAGGACACTGTCCTTAAAACACTGCCAGCTCCCCAGAGCTCCATGACCCTTTGGAGCTGCCTCCCCTGGGATCCCACCTACCCACTCTCTCTGAGCATTCCAAAATCTTTCATGAAAACCTGGGTCTTTGCTCTGCTACTTGCTTTGCTTTTGGTTTTCCTAACACAAGAGTTCAACTTTGCTTCAATCCTTTCAGGACTTTGACAATGTCCCTGCTCCTGGTCAATAATCATTACATGTTTGTATTCAGCAGACACATACATGCACGTGCAAAGTCCCACTTTCCCTCCCAGTGTGGATAGTAGGACCTATGAACTGAGCAAATCCCTCTCAAATGCTTTTTCTTTTTTTTTTTCTTTTTTTTTTTTTTTTAATAAATAATGAGAGCTTCATTTGTAATCTTGAGCAATCTCTTTCTCAAGATTTATGAGAGAAGAGATGTGGAGCTTGCTTTCCTGAGTAGAGTCCTCGTCCCTATGTTTGAAAGTGGTCTGTCTTGTTGCTGGCACTGCCATCCTCCATTTCTGAGGCCGCAGATCAGTGTAATAAGAAGACAGAGCCCAGTTTGAATATCCTACCAGTGAGAAAAAGACCAGCATAACAAATTGCATAAGTACATGATAAATAAAACAAACTTCTTAAATAATATATAGAGAGACTAAAAACCCTGCTTATTGAGAATTTTCTGCTTAGGTAAATAATGCATGTTTTATAAGTTTCAATAAATATTGGTGTGTTTTTTTTTTTTTTTTCTGAGAAAACCATGAGGACTAAATACTAAACACTACCTTTGAATGACATTCAGGAAACAAAACAAACAGCAAATATAAAAAAAGGCTTTTTTTTTTTTTTCATGGAAATTAATGTTGTCTCTAACTTGCTTCACTGAAAATATGAATTATTCTGAAATGTTACCCTAAAGATAGGATAGCACTACAAATAGTGCAGTTTGTCAGTTTTGCTGACCTTAGTGAAAGGTTAGCAAAGATTTTTGTACTTGTGCAGATTTACAAGGAAAGACAACCTGTTTAATAGTGTAGAAATAGTCAGGGCTATTTACTAGAATGGAGAGTGAAATTCCTCCTTAAGAGAAAACTGATCCAGCTGGTTAATTTGATTATTCTGGTTTTTAAGAATATTGTAAGAACAATGGGTTAAGTGCTAATTTTCTGTGGAAACTTAATTGAATCTCATATTTTCTTTGCCTGGGGATCCATTTGTAAAACTGGAATGACTGCAAGAGGCAGAGCTGAATTTTAGCAAAAAAGAGGGAAGATCTGCTTGTGATTTGACCCATGCTTTTAGAGTGCTTTGTCCCAAATCTGTTGGTGGTGATGCTGAATTAGCTGCAGCAATTCATGAGCAACTGTGTTAAGTGAAAATTTTTCTTCTTTTTCTCCATGTCCATTGAGGTGACTGATATAATTCTGGAGTAATTTGAGGGTTGTATTTAATGTGATGTAGATATAAAGGGCTATAAACGAACGTACATACAGGACTACTGACAAAGATTGTGTCAACATGCCTTTGAGATTAGGGGTTATGGTCAGCCACACAATCATAATGGTTGTTAACAGGGATGAGAGCAGCATGGCCCATGGTATCAGCTGAAGTGGAAGAAAATTTGTTTCTTCTAAGTGTCTCAGCAGCAGGCTGCAAGATATGAAAATGTTGTAATGCTGGTTAACTAGCATGAGAGGAAACTACATAGGAAACAACAAGGTGGGGGGCGGGGGTAAATGGGTGTACCCTTACAAAAGCAGCATCTGTTAAACCACAAAATCAAGACAGAGGTAGTCATCGTGGTTAAAAAAGATGAGCCATCAGGTAGATAGGCAAGATAGAAGGAAAACCATCCTAAAGAATATCCTAGAGTAATGGGGAAACTGAGGTGGAAGACTGAAGTCGGGTTTGGCTTTCTGTTTTCTCTCATGAAGTCTTAAGACTGGAGTGCAAATTTTGATATGTGCTACTTCTGTCATCTACTGAAGAAACAAAGCAGTGAACTGAAAAGATCTACTGAAAGATGCGGGTTCAGTTAGAAGCTATTTTTAAACTGTCTTGGGATTTGCAGGACTGTTGCATGTGGGTTCCATTTTCATGAGTGCAATGGACAGAAAGCCCAGGAAGTAGTCTTGTTAGAACAAGGAAGAACGCCAGCACACTTCAGTGACACTCAAGAAGCTCTGATAATGTGGACTGAGGAGGCAGGAGCTGTCTTGCATATTCAGCAGTGGAAAATTGGACAGGTCATTTCCCCCTGCTCCTAATCCAAGAGCTACCTTCCCTGTGAAAGGGACTCCTACAGACAAAGTAACTGGGAAATGCCATGAAAGTAAGAGATAATCTCTTCTGGTTTCTCTTCCAGATACAGTTGACTCCTTTGGGTCTCCTAAACCAAAGAGCACCTGTGTCTTCTTTATTTCTAACACCTTATCTCATAATAGAGAAGACAGTTTTGAAGGATATCCTTTCCAGCTAAAAATTAATATTTCATGAATTTTTCATGAATTTTTCTAAGGTTCCTAGAAAACTACTGCAGGTTGTGCTTTTAGCTTTGACTAAAATGCTGTTCCGTATCACTGATGATTCTCTTTATTCTTTTCAAAACATCTTTCATTTTAAATTGCTTAACATCTCAACTCAGGATGTCAAAGTTTTCCAGTCAAGAAAAATACGTTTTTCAAGTGTAGAGATTGCCCAAGTAAAAAAATGTCAAGTTGGACCATTACAGAGTGTAGGTTTCTGTAACATTCTTCCAGCATGTATTAATCTGCCAAGTGGAATACGCCTCTGAGGACAGCTAACTATGACAATGAGGCCAGCAGAGTTCAACTCTAGACAAAATATAGTAGTAGAAATAATCATGAGAACAAGATAACAGACTTGAAAGACTCCAAAAGAATATAAGCTTGTATTTCCTACCTTTTGTTAGGATCATGTGGCATGCATTGTTTTCAGATATTTTAACAGCTATATGCAATCTAAGTGGTAGCTATCCGATGAACCTTGTGCAGTGGCACATTCAGGTTGCTAGCTTTCTTTCACTCACTTCCTCTTTTTTTTTTCTTTTCTAAAAATCATTGGGAATTTTGTGAATAGTAGAGGAGATGATAGTCTGTGATTCTTCTTCAGTACATATATTGCTACTTACTTATAATTGTTTAATTCTTTTTGTTTTGCTTTTTGTGACATACTGTCATGATTGTAATTAAACTCTCATTCTGACATGAAAGTTCTCAGGAGCATCTCTTGGATGTTGGCAGACTGCTCACAGCAACCTTACACAAAACCAAAGGGTTGAGTTTCCATTTCCAGACTGAGAAGCTGAGAGTTGGGCATGATGAACAGTCTGCATGAGAATCCTGGTTCAGCTGGGGAAGACAGAAAGCTGTCTCCTGTGTATCTATATGTATAAATCATGAGTAATAATCCATCAAAAAAAGAGATTAACTATGATATTAGATTTTTTATTCAGGTGATTAGGAATATCATATTTTGCTTCTGTTAGCAACCTTAGCATGTACAGCATCAGGGCTGGAATGTTGCCTTTGGTTTGAATTGATAAAAATTAGAAACCTGATTGTACTTTGTGCTAATAAGCCTTGTAGCTTCTGAAATACCCAAATTCTGTTCACAGAAGGTGGGTTGTTCTTGTGGCATATGTAGTTCTCTAATCTAAAGTGTATTTTGAATGAGCGGTAATAAAGTACAGCTGTGAACACAAAGTTCTTGCTATTTTCATCTCAGATTACAGACAGCAGAGATAGTGCAACTGTGTGTAGAAGAAAATGTTCGAATTTCTTTGTGACTGCAATAGCATTCTTTGAATACATCTGGGCTGCTGTTCAGGTGAAGCCTCTGTGGGGGATTTTAACTTTATAAACTGACACAGACCTACCCAGCACACTATAAAGCCACAAGATATTGTAAAAATTCTCAGAAATAAACCTATTTGCAGCACCTGAATCAAATTAGATTGGACCTGCAAATTTGAGGGATTGTTCTTCATCATTCTGTACTGGCATGAAAACCTGGTAACATCTTTAGACAGAGCTATATGGGCAATTCTTGTCTATGTACAAACAGTCTGCTGACACCTATGTTTGCCCATTCTTAGAAGTTTTGTTATTTTTTTTTCTTTAAGATGGATATTGGTCCTGTGCTGAAATTCAAGAAAAATGCAAAATTATTCCTAAAAAGATAATTCTGTTCCTGACTTAATTCTAGTAGTGTCACCAGTTTCCTTCATTTTATCCCCTGGAGGATCCACTTCCACTATCTTTACTTTCAAGGACTCTAAACATTATGACAACACTTGCTGCAAAAATCTTGCACGTAATTAACTATGAGCTTTCCTGATCATCTCATCTCTGCCTTGACAGCTAGAAAATGGATCATTGTTCTTAGTAACAACACCATAAATAGTACACTTCATTGATTGCCTGCTTTTTGGTAGCCTTGTAACGGCCATTCCCTGCTTCTTTAGGGACAATAGCACTGGCAACACAATGCAGAAAGTATTGAGAAAGTTTTCGCTCATGTTCATCCCAGCTTGGTATGTGCTGAGCCAAGAGCAGTCTACGAGTGTGACTAGCATTTGAGAGAAGAGAGTAGGATATGGGAAGTTCAGAACCTTGACTTTCCGTCTAACAGAAGATTGACTTAGTGTGGCTGCCGTGGCTGTTTAAGCCAGAAGTGCTCCTGGAAAGAGGTCAGTGTTGAACTGTACACAATAATTGAGGACTATGAGACAGAGAAACATCAATTAAATCGTTTACTGTGACATCTGAACAGGTGTAAATCAACATCTCAGATGACTTAATGTTGTTTCCAATGAGATATCACTGTCCCAGCAAGCAGTTAAACTGTGTTTCAAGTGGCAAAGCATGCCCACAGAAATGTTAGTATTTTACAGTATTTTACATCTTTTGAAAAGTCAGTAACTCTTTTCCTGGCTTTCTCTCGTGCCAGGTGTATATTGCACCTATTAAACGATCCATGCTCTTTCATTCTTCCGTCCAACATTTCTTGGTGGGCCTGGCACTCCAGCTGAACTGTTTCATGAGTATGCATCCAAATGGCCTCATCCTCACGTGCTTTCACTTAAAAGATAGCCTAATTATGAAGCAAAAATATTCTGAATTGCTCTTGGATAGATATTGTGAGTATCTGTGTATGTTTTTGAGTAAAAAGGTAAATTATTTACTCCTTTAAACAAGTTGCTAATAAGGAAGAAAATAATACAAATACAAATAATACAAATACAAATAAGGAAGAAAATAATACAAATACAAAAGAATTTAGTCAATGAAAGAAACAATAAATTCCTATGAGCAAAACAAAACTTAGTGCTGGATTTATAAATAGTGTTTGCTGCAGTGACTGCTGGTCGTGATGAAGTCTTTAGTATCAGATCAGTGTTATGCACCTGCCTTTGAAAAGTCTGTACAGCATCTATTCTATTTCAAGAGTCTGCAGTGTCAAGGAGGTTCAGGTAATTCAGGTTTCCTATCCTAGCACATTTTTTTTTTGCCAGGTTTTAAAACACAACAAGTTTTGATTGAAAGAACTTTAACTGCTGAACCCTGGATAACTGACCTTATGTTTTATTAACCTGAGAGGTGACTAACTAAAGCAGACTTAAAACAGTGAACATTTTCACAAAACTTTTTTTTGCCAATTGTCTTTCTGCAATGAAAATTTGTCATGGATTTCTGTGTAGTATTTATTTTGTAGGGGCCGGTAAGGTTTCATCTTAAGAGTGAGCTGGGAGGGAAGAGAGGGAGCTGTTACTTTAAACTTGCATGCACAGTTTCACGTGGGAAAAGTATTCATCATCCATCAATTCACTTTAACATGGAATGCTCTCAAAATGATTTCTGCAGGAATTAATAGATGCTGGACTCTCCTGAAAATCTCATCCTTTACAGAGTATTTTGCTTGTCGGTGCTTGAACAGAACTTGTTGTTAGCATGCATACTTTTGGTCTCCAGCTCCAAACATGCTGTCTTTTCAGAAGCATCACTTTGTGTGTGACTTTCCTGTAACCTCATTCACTGATCTTCACTGCATATTTGACATCATTCATATTTCATTGTGACAATCTCTCTAAATTCTAATACATAATACTTTTAAAAAATGCCTTTTTGTGTGATGGTTACTGAGCTTGGGAATCATCATTAACTTACTGTAACTTAATTCATTAAAATGAATAATACATACTTTTTTTTTGGTAAATGACAGTGAAATATGTGGTTTTTTTCCAGGCACTAGTATTTCTCTGGGAGCGATATATCTTTTGATACATGCTACCTTTATATTCTTATTTATTGTCCTTGGAAATCAGTCCTTCTGATATGCTTGCTTTATGCTGCACAGTGCTAATTTAGCTGGGTGACACTGGAATCTCTTTCCTCAGATTTTTAATTTAAAATTCTTTCAGAATCAAATTGTAATTGGAAACTATATGTTCAAAGGCACAAGTAAATTTTGTTGGATACTGCATGACAGAGCAAAATGTAAATGGAGAATAAGCAGAGAGAGTGCTCATATTGCAAAATATTTTCAAGGTTACAATGTGCATCATGATCTTTTTCTTTTCTATACCACGACCTTCACGTTGTAAGAAAGGTTTGAAATATTTCCCCAGTCCTGTCTGAAACCAAGGAGTGTGAACTGTAGCTCTCTTCTCAGTTTACTTCTGAGCTTACACTACCATATTTTTTTGCAGTGAGATGGAGACAGAGTACTTTTTCAGTCCGATTACTTGTGCAGCAGCAGTAGAGTGAGATACCTAAATGCTCACATCAAGCACATGAACAATTGCATTTTCTGCCTGCCTTTTACCCTGGCTTCTCTCGTGTCTTGCTAAGATTTTGGCACATCCTGTGGTTTATGTTGTGCTAGCTGTAGTCACAGCAGTTAATTTTCATTAATAGCCTTAATATGAGAACAATTTGTTAGTAAGGCTGACTTCCCACTGCCAATCAACACCTGAGATATTAAAAAGGTTGGCAAGGAAAATAAGAATAGAAGACATTCCAAGACAGGAAACTTTATATCCTGTATAGTTAGAAAGCAACTAAGCCAGAAGTAATAATTAAAAAGTGTGGCACTGGCTGAGGACTTCAGGCACTACAGCTAAAACTAAATGCAAGCATTCCCTGTTTGAAGGTTGTATCTACCCCAGGAAAATAAATGGAAGCAGAAGACTGATGGGTTGAGCTGGGATGGTGAGATGGAGAGAAAGACAAGCCGGCAACTCCTGCAGCAGAGGCAGGAAGGACAGACACAGTCACTGTGTCTTCCTGCAGGAAACGGGCCGAGGATGTCCCTCCTCCCTAGCCATAACTGGCACCAGGCATGGTTTGGACCCGCTCTCTGGGCAGCTCCAAGCCTGCCCTTTGACATGAGATGGCAAAGTAGGAGCACGTCCCTGACCATCCTACGCTGGTGAGGGTACCATTGTTCTGTGCAGTTCCCTGCCTCTGTCAAAACATATCCTGATGTGCATAGACTCATGAATCATGGATGGTCTGAGTTGGAAGTGACCTTTAAAGGTCATCTATTCCAACTCCCCTGCAAGAAGCAGGAACATGTTCAACCTGGCCCTGTCCAACCTGGCCTTGAATGTTTCTAGGGATGGGGCATCAACCACCTCTCTGGGCACCTTGTCCCAGTGTTCCAGCACCCTCATTGTAAAACACTTTTTTCTTATACCAAATCTCAATCTGCTTTCTTCTATTTCAAAACAATTACCCCTTATCCTATCACAACAGGCCCTGCTAAAGAGTTTCTCCCTGTCTCTCCTATAAATCCTCCAGCGTGTCTACTGCATCACACAGGTTGGTGTCGTCAGCAAACTTGCATCACATGAGCAGTCAGTATACAGACACTTGCACCCCAACTATCTGGCCACTGCTGCTGGGATGAGGGCTGGTGTACCAAGCAGGACCTGCCCAGTGGTAAGAGATGCATCTCTGCTAGCTCTTAAAAACTTGAGAGGTCATTGATTTTAAAATCTGAGGTAAGAATTTAAACATATGTGCTTTCTTTTAAAAAAGCATGGCCCTGAAGTTTGAATCTAACTTTGAATCTGAAAGGTGTTCACTGAACTTAAACTTGTTCTTTCAAATACTCTGTAACATATTTCTTTACTTTACCTTCACATTTCAAATTGTGATCCTAGTTACCAAAAACAAAGTCTGGGAGGACAAAGCATTTCAGAATCATAAAGAGTTAAATTTAAATGTAGCTTTAAAATGCAGGCTGACATGGTAAAGTCATAGAAGACATTCTTCTGTAGTGATAGGAACAAATATTTTATCTACCCTCAATTTTTTTTTTTTTTTTCCCTGTGATTTAGTTCTAATGAAATCTCCTGTTGTCTTTTCCATGCTGGTGAGAATATGAAGAGTTTATCTTCTGTCACTAGTATGATTCATTCTAGGCCCAAGAATGTAAGTCTACAGTTGTTATTTGGGAAAAAAAAAAAGTTATGCTCAGAGTAAACTAACTTAATAACAAGCATGTTGCATAATAAATTACTGACAATGAACATTTTATCCATGCTTTTAAGACCTAATTTTTCCCCTGTATTTTTTATTTTAAACACCAAGATAACAAAAAAAAAAAGAACAAAAAACCTGTAATGAAATGATGAAGGTTTGATGTAATTAGTGATGAGGTATGAAATAAACTTAATTCTGATTTCCTTTGTATGTGTATGTTTGTATTTCATCTAGTGCAGAGATAAATGTTCCACTCTTTTACTATTTTTTAATGCAAACCTTTTCTATATAGTTATTATTAATAGTGGTTGTCCATCACTATTAATAACAACCAACTTTTTGTGTTTTACAGTGTCCATGCCTGAGTGCTTTTTCTATGGCTACAAAATTCAGCTGGAAACCTTTTAAAAATCTTAATTTGAAGAGAAACATGTAAAGCTGACCCTTAAGTTTATACTTCCCTAAGTTTCCCTTGGATTTTCTCTTCCTTCTTTGGCTTCTTTGATATGAATTATTTCAAATGTAATTAGATCATCATCATAAATTATTGCAGTGTCACAAGCACTGTGTTCCCATGTGGCAATAAATATTCAGATTTTTTGAGGCTATACTTCAGGCAATATTTATACCTTTCAAACTGTCCACAGAAGATCATTTACTAAGTTTCATTTCACCTTAAAATGCTTTTTTCAGCAATCTAACATTCGGCCTTTGAATAAAGTGCTCCACTCACCTCACTGGCATCTTGCCACTATACTTGGAACACTGTTGATATATGGGTCCTATTAAGAGTCTGTTTCTGGTGTGGTAAGCCACCAGCAAATTTTCTGGTTTTGAAGAAACTTGTATTAAAATAACTTTATTAGATCTGTACATACATTTATAAGCATTTTCTGTTACATACGGAATGTTATTATCCATTTAAAATCTCTCTTGCCCTACAGATACAGTCAGAGGTTTCAAAAGCACTACTGGCTTTGAACAGTCAGTTTCCTATTTTTGTGTCAGTCATGTTATACTAAAACTAAATATACCAGCCCCCTAGGTAGGATCTTTAATAAAACTGAAAAAAAAAATCACAGAATTACAGAATCATAGAATAGTTTGGGTTGGAAGGGACCTTTAAAGGTAATCTAGTCCAAGCCCCCTTTAAGAAGCAGGGACACCTACAAACGGATCAGGTTGCTCGGAGTCCCTGGCCTTGAATATTTCCAGGGATGGGGCATCCACCGCCTCTCTGGGCAACCTCTTCAAATACCTCATCATGCCCACTGTAAAAAATTTCTTCCTTATGTCCAATCTGAATCTGCTTCCTTGTGTTTTAAAACCATTACCCCTTGTCCTATCACAACAGGTCCTGCTAAAGGGTTTCTGCTCGTCTTTTCTGTAGGCCCCATTCAGTACTGGAGGTGGCTATATAGTTTCCCTGGAGTCTTCTCTTCTCCAGGCTGAACAGCCCCAACTCTCTCAGCCTGTCCTCATAGGAGAGCTGCTCCAGCCCTCTGATCATCTTTGTGGCCCTCCTCTGGACTCACTCCAACAAGTCTATGTCCTGTCATCACAACAGTTGGCATGTTGACTTGGATATCAGATATGTTTTATCTATGTTGGGTAGAACTGACATTTAAGGAATATCTCTAATTAAAATAAACTAGAGTCATAGAATGTCATTCATTCCAGACATGCAAAATAGACATAGACAAATACATGAGGCCTAAGTATGGCATAAGGGAGAAAGGGTCCCTGATCCACTGAAAAACGCTTAATACACAGACAACACAGAGTTTCCCAGACACATCAAAAAAATTGTATCTTTCAGAAAATGTCTCAAGGATGCCTAGGCTGCAATACATCTTGCCTCTCAGGCTCCTGTGCTACATTCCATATTCCTTGTGACATTGTGGCACTTTTGGAGCCTGCAATAGCATAATATTTCATTAAGAACTGCAGCCTATGACAAATGCTAAGAAGTTCTTGGACTTTCATCTATCATCTTCTTCAGAAAGGCATTTGAAGGAGCACCTATAGCTGAACTTTCAGAGAATGAAATCATTAACGATTCATACCTCTCCGAGTTTTAATCTAGTTTGGACTGTTGACCTTTATATATTCAATTGCTAGGATTTCTCATCTTGTAGCATGCTGAGTTACAAAAACTGGTCTTTACTCTAACTTGGAAAAAAATAATGCAAACTTCTTTTACCGCAACTCACTTTCCTAAAGAGTCAAAAAGTCTAAACAAATCATTCCACTGTGTAAACCTGCTGGGGCTATACATGCCATGCTCATCTTTTTCTATTAATTCTAGTTTAAGTGAAGCTCAAGGGCATCTTCTATATGGAGGATGATAGGGCCCATCGCCACCTAAACTTCATTACACTCCACAAAGTCTTCCTAAGTCTTATTTTGGGCTGATTTCGGGGTTTTGAGCTAAAGCATGGGCAGCACACATGCCAGCACCAAGCCTGGTGTCACCAGAAAACAGTCTCCACTTGCAGGCCTGCAGGATTATCCTGAAACTAAAAATTGCTAGAGTTGGCACTGAGGCTGGAGATTGCTCAAGGCATCCAAAACATCTCACAGAAATCTTGATAGTGTGACTGCACCATTTAAATTCAGAGGACTTTGTTTACACAGGGTGAGTCTAGCAAACTGTCTGATTTACATATGCTGTTATTAAGACAGAATCAGAACTGGAATGTTAACTGGACAATCATATTAATTACAGTGAAAAGTGCTGTCTACAGTCTTGTTAGACCATGATGCTTACTGTTCATGCAGTATCATTGAGCTGGTTCAGTGAACTTCGCAGCTGCTGTTTAAGAAAGAAGTTTTATAGTAACAGTGATATTGTCAATCATCTCAATTGTAGGCTTTTATACTCTTCATCCCCTAAGTGTCTGCATCCTTTTTCTTCACCTCATCAGAAAGTGGTCAGTGCTACTTTGCATCAAAGTCTAAAAGACAAAGGTCGTGCTCTAGACAACACATGGCTTGTATGACTAGATCAGAATTAAAACCTCAGAATCAAAACTGCCACACCAAAATTGTATCTTTTGGGAGCCTAGTGTGTCTGATGTACCCCCTGAGAACACTATCCCTTTGTTCAACAGACATGTCTTTGTATGACTTTTTCATTATTCAGCCCTAACTGCTGCTTTGTTTGGAAAGGAAGCGTAATAACCATGGGGTGACTTTTCTACAGAGGAGACAGTCACTTACAGATTCCAGCTTGACAGCTGTGAACTTTTTATGTCATAGCCCCTGTCTGCTTGTTTCAGTGGCTGCATCGTTAAATGACGCACCAAATGCATGCCTCCACAGAAAGACTAAGCTGTAGTCATGGGAACTTAATCAGATAACGATTCCTGTTTCTAACCTTCAATGCTGTACAAATAAGTCTTTCCATTTTGAAACACATTTACTTGCATTGTCTATATGACCACATTTCATGTCAGATATGTCATCTATATTCGTCACAAATATGCCTATGATAGTAATTTGAGGCACACAGTGATTTTTAGCAGGCCCATATACCCATATTAGCAAACTGCATATTTCCTTTGTATTAGTATTTATTTCCACCGCTAGCCTTTACCGACTTTTATCTTTGTTTAAACTGTTTTTTTTTTTTTAAATGTGAATAACAAGAATGACTCCAGAGAAAATTTCTTGAATTTATAATGGAATTTTTACAACATAAAAATATACATATTTTAAAAATCAACCTAACTTGTCCATTAGTCCCCATGAAAATGCTTTCAAACTAAATTTTTTTTTAAACTCAAGGGAAAGTGTTTTCCTGTTCATGGTAGTCTACACAGAATCACGGCACTGTATATTTCTGATACGCATTCAAGTCCACATGCTTAGATATATCTGCTTTGATGTGTTTCATAGTCACTGTAGCTACATTTGAAGAAGTAAAATTGAATAAAAGAACTTAATGACATAAAAACCACTTGTTCTGGGTGAACACGTCTTTCAACGACCATTCTGTACGACTTTGAATTGAACCATGGTATTGGCTCTTCCACACTGAAGAAGTTCTGTAACACCTTAGTTACAAATGAAGAGTAGTGGTCTTTCAGTAGTGTAAAGCATGCTACCTTTCTCCATATATTATAGAAACTGCCTGCTAATCTGAAATTCCTGGAATTGTGTGGCTGTAACTGTCACAGACATAGCTGTATTTTGTGCCATTAAAGACCCTTCTGCTAATTTCAGGCAAAGACTAAACACGTCTTTTTGATCTGTAAAAAAATTTTCTAGACAACCTAGACAACAACCAAGAAAGGCTGTTCTGTAGGCTTGGAAACTGCGGGCTTCCTCTACCTAGATACATCAACAGAACAAATTGGCAAGAATTGTCAGGATTATTTGGCCACAAAACATGATGAAGTAAGGGAGGGAGGGGGATCTCCCTCTCTGGAGGGAGATCATGGATATAACATGCGATGCAGACTGTCTTTTTGGAATCAGCTAAGCATTAGTAATTGACATAATACAAAATATTACTCAAATGTCTTGACCAGAGGTATAATTTACTTTCATGTATTGGTATTATTCATGTAGAGGCAGCAGGTAAGATTTTCTAGTAGAGACCAGATTCTGTTGAAAAATGCTTTACGTGTTCAAGAACATAGGTCAAGTATCTGCTCCAAGTTGTGGTTTTATAGGCTTCTCTTCCAGCCCCTCAGGTACCCATGGTGTGATAATTCTAACACTATTCATGTGCATGACAGAAAAACAAGTCTGATTTTTCCCGAATTGCTCTTACTTTTACAACTGATTTGAAGCACTGTCTAAGTCATGGTGACTTTTTTAGGACACAGTACTTAAACATTTTTGCAGAGTGAAAGTTAAATCTGCTATCTAGCCTATGTGCCAGTCTGTCAATCCACACAGGGTCACTGTAACTACAGACTGTTACTCCATGCAAACTACAATGTCCAGAAACTTCAGAAAAAAGTTTCAGAAGGACCACAATAGTATATTTCTGCCATTACAAGGAACTCACTCGCAATGCTTCCTTACGGGCCGAGCAGAGATACTGTTGCAGGTGGAGCATCTTCATACAAAAGGAAAGTGGTAATATGCTGGTTAAAAAATGTCTGGACTAATGAGTCTAGCTGGGTAAAGTGTTTACAGGTGGGCTAGTCTTTGCTATGCCAATTCACTGGTGCCACTTTATTCAGATTTTTTACCTAACAGAAGACAAGACTTTTCAGTTTTTGCAGACCAGCCTCCTGTGTTGGAGGAGGAAGGACCCGGGACACCACTTACAGAGACCAGTGTTTAGGGCAAGTACTATTTGGACCATAGGCCTTCTTAGTAAATGTTTGAATTTAGACTTGAATCTAATTTTCTACTTTTCCGAGGTTTTGATACAAATGTAGTCATCATTTAGTAAAGGTATAAAGTACTATTTACCCTAAACCCACAACGCATTTGAGACAGGAAATATATACAAAATTTGTACTCATAATACTACACAGAAAACGGATATGCTATAACATTCCATTCAGAAATTGCAGGGCAAGCACAAATGAAATATAAAATGTCTTAATTTGGATATAATCTAATTTATCGTTAATTGCTCTGACTTACTTCTCAGAATAGCAATAAAACTAGCACCCAAGTTCAAAGATAATTTTTTTGACTTTGTTGTATTCTTTACTAACTCTTCAAGGTACTCTCCCAGCTTTACTGGTACATCATGTTCACTAACATGTTGGAGTTCAGGCAGATTTCACTGGGGAAATGTCGTAGTTCAGCCCCGATCCAGACCAGACTACACAGTCTCTCTCTCACTCCCCCCACCCTCCGAGAGAACAGGGGGAGCAGATCTTCCTCTTCTGAGGAAGCCCGCAGTTTCCAAGCCTACAGAACAGCTCAGTCGCCGAGGCAACAGCTTCGGAGTCGGCACGATCCGCAGCGGCGTGGCACAGCGCAGCAGCAGCAGCAGCAGCAGCAGCGAGGGGGTTCCCGAAGCCAGGAAGCTCAGGGGGAAGCGGAGCGAGGCGCCAGGAGCCCGCAGCTCGCGCGAGAGCGGCTGACGAGATGTGGGCGGAGCCAGGGGGCACCGGCGGTCCGGCCCCTCTCCCCTTATAAAGCAGGGCCTGGGGAGCGCCAGCGACCCGGAGCGCGGCGAACAGGACGGGTAAACAGGGCGTGGCGCGTCAGGAAGGGCGTGGCGCGTCAGGAAGGGCGTGGCGCGTCAGGAAGGGCGTGGCGCGTCAGGAAGGGCGTGGCGCGGCAGTTTGCGCGCCAGTGCGCGAAGGCAGGGCGCGTAAGGGAGGGTGCCGACCCGGGGCACTTGTGGTTCCAGACTCTCAGGGCACCATGGCCAACACCCGCCTGCGGGCAAGGGCTGCAGCTCCGGACGGGAGGGCCGCACCAGCTCCCCCTGCAGCGGTTGATGCCTCCGTGCAGACGGAGCAGCCGAGGGAAGAGGCTGCGGTGCAGGCCTCGGGCTGCAGGCAGTGCCTGGACCCCGCTCCCAGGGCAGGGACAGGCGGTGGCCCTGGCTGCAGACGGTGTGCCCGGGTGGAGGAGCTCCTGCGGCAGGTGGCGGAGCTGCAGGAGGCAGTCAGGAGGCTGTGGGACATCAGGGAGGCAGAGAGGGAGCTAGATGCCTGGTTCCAGGCACAGTCTGCACCAGAACCACAGCACCCGGTCAACCTATCAAACCAATCAAACCCCCCCACACCTACACGCAACATAAAAAATCAGGCAGAAGATGCCAACCAATAGAAAACTGCGAAGACAAAACGCAACAGGAGGAAGAAGCAGCTTCCCCAGAAACCCAAGATGTCCCTGCAGAACCGCTTTGCTACTCTGCAGACGGAAGAAGTCAGACCCAGCACCTTGGGGGAGGCACTGGAGCCGCGCAAGGTAGCCTGACCGGCTTGCGTGATAACCAGTGCTTCCAAGAAAAAAAGGCGAGTGGTAGTAGTGGGTGACTCCCTCCTGAAGGGCACGGAGGCACCCATCTGCCGACCTGATCCGCTCACTTGGGAGGTGTGCTGTCTCCCGGGGGCTCGTGTCAGGGATGTTGCCGAGAGAATACCTGGCCTCATATGGCCTACAGACTACTGTCCGTTACTGGTGTTTCATGTAGGGGCCAGTGACACGGCTAGCAGCAGCCTTAGAAACATCAAAAGGGACTTCAGAGCCCTGAGTTCTACAGTCAAAGACTCTGGGGCTCAAGTGGTGTTCTCCTCCATCCTCCCGGTCGAAGGGCAGGGGCCTGACAGGGCCAGACGTATCTGGCAAGTCAACTCATGGCTCAAGGAGTGGTGTTACAGCCAGGGTTTTGGGTATCTTGACCATGGGGCATGTTTTGAGAAGCCCGGTCTACTAGGACCAGATGGCGTACACCTAAATGAGAAGGGGAAGAGTGTGCTTGGTCGTAGGCTGGCCAGACTTGTCCGGAGGGCTTTAAACTAGTGTGGCTGGGGGAGGGGGAGCACAGTTCAGCCCATGGCTGTCAGCATGGTGCCAGTGCCAGCACCGAGTACCAAGAAGTCGGGGAAGGATCGCAAGTAGGAGCAAATGAACCTAATCTGCGAGACAAAAGAACACCTGTCATTCTAGCCAGCAAGTCGGGGGCCCCGCTGAAGTGTCTCTATACCAACGCACGCAGCATGGGGAACAAACGGGAAGAACTGGAGATGCGTGCACACGAGCAGGGCTACGACCTTGTTGGCATCACGGAGACATGGTGGGATGACTCTTACGACTGGAGCGTCAACATGGAGGGGTATAGGCTTTTCAGAAAAGACAGGCAGGGAAAACGAGGAGGGGGTGTCGCTCTCTATGTCAGCAACCGGCTGGAATGCGTGGAGCTCCGCCTGGGAATCGGGGAGGAGCTGACAGAGAGCTTATGGGTCAGGATCAGAGGACAGGGACGGACGGGGGATGTTACGGTGGGGGTCTGTTACAGGCCGCCTGGCCAGGACGACAGAGCAGACGAGGAGCTCTATAGCCAGATAGGAGCAGCCTCACGGCCATCACAAGCCCTGGTCCTCATGGGGGACTTCAACCACCCCGACATCTGTTGGAGAGACAACATGGCAGGGCACAGGCAGTCCAGGAGGTTCCTGGAATGTGTGGATGACAACTTCCTCCTGCAGGCGCTAGAGGAGCCGACAAGGAGGGGTGCCATGCTGGACCTCGTGCTCACCAATAGGGAGGGGCTGGTGGGGGACGTGAAACTGATGGACAGCCTTGGCTGCAGTGACCATGACGCGGTGGAGTTCAAGATCCACGGGGCGGCGAGGAAACTGCACAGCAAGCTCTCTGCCCTAGATTTCAGGAAGGCGGACTTCAGTCTCTTCAGGGACCTCATGGGCAAAGTGCCATGGGAGGCGGCCCTGGAGGGAAGAGGGACCCAGGAAAGTTGGTCCATATTTAAGGAGCACCTCCTCCAAGCTCAGAAGACGTG
>WHYT01017498.1:0-44379 GCA_009806455.1 Tetrax tetrax
GAAGAAGAAGGAAAGGGGAGGATGTTTAGAGTGATGGCGAGTCCCAAGTAACCATTATGCCCTGCTTTCTTGGGGATGGCTGGACATCTGCCTGCTGATGAGAAGTGGTGAATTAATCCTTTGTTTTGCTTTGCTTGTGTGTGCGGCTTTTGCTTCACCTATTAAACTGTCTTTATCTCAACCCACAAGTTTTCTCACTTTTACTTTTCTGAGTCTCTCCTCTGTCCCACCAGGGGGAACTGAGCGAGTGGCTGCGTGGTGCTTAGTTGCTGGCTGGGCCTAAACCACGACACAGGCGTACACAGCAATCTCTGGGCAGTGCAGACCTGCCCTCCTGTCCTTCCTCATCCGAGGAGGTGATGCTTTAGTCTTGTATTCACGCAGGTAATCCCCACTCACTGAAGAAGTCTTACTGAAGAAGTCTTACTGAAGTAAATGACAGCACCAGCATGAGTATGAATTTGTATAACCAGGCCAATGACTCTGGAAAATTTTGCCATCAAAAGAAAGACAGCTCTCTAGATTTCTGCTTTTCATGTTCATGAAAAGTGGTAGAGCTGCAAAAGAACTAAAGTAAACATCATACATAATTTAACAAATATTCATCACAGAAATATTTTTAAGATCACCTGCAGAAGTCCCAGAAAAATGTTAATAATTAGTGTCATGTGGTGTGGAAAACCACAGAGTCCTCATGCAGTTTACCGTGCTACCTGCTTTCCTGATGGTACTGCTAATGGTACTGCTCTGATGCAGCTGCACCAGTCACTGGTACGGATTTTATTCTGACAGTGCATCATAGTTGTTTTCAGTGCTGCGATCGCACTCACGAGTTCACCTGCAGCAACACTTCCACTGGCAGGCAGTACGTCTGCTTTCTCCCTGTCCTGAGAGCCCAGCCATGTGTTTAGGAGAGTTGAGCTTAGGCTGGGTTTCCCTGGCATCTGCCTTGGTTTTATTTCCAGCCAGCTGTTGCTTGCTGCGGCACTGAGTAAATGCCGTTAAATGCAACTTTTTGATGGGCTGAGATGTGAGGCAAAGGATGGATGGAAAAGAGCGGAAGTCCTGTTGGGATGCCACATCTACCCACATCCACCTGCTTTCAAATAAAAAGGAAAAATACAGAAGGCAGAGTTTAAACCACCAGATATTAGCAAAGATCAGAGGACTGGTGATGCTGGTTGGAACTGGTATTCCCTCAAGCACAGTATCCTCTCTCTAAAAGCAGCTTAGATCAGCTGCTTCCAAGAAAGGATGAGAAACCTGGATGCTGCTATTACCAGATAGTTTCCTCCCCATAAAATTTCTTCTGTACCTATGTTAAATGAAATGTTATTCCCTGAGGAAAGAGTCTCAAAACTTGTGTCTTTTAACCTTTAGCAAGCAGTCATTTCCAACAACATGACTAGAGATACAAAACTTTTCTTAAACAGATGCAAAGATTCCTGCATTTCAGACTGGATATGTGATTTGATGCTCTTCCAGTTTCAAGTATGCAAAACTAAACACCCATAGTGAAATAAAAGCAACAAAAACCAAGCAAACCTAGGCCAAAACAAAGCCAACAATATTCAAAAATTTCATTTCAGACACCAAAGAGGGAAGGCACCATTACGCGTTGCAGGAGAGAGGCCAGAGGCCGTCATCGTTCCAGGCTGGGTTAATGCAAAGCCGCAGAGCCCTGGGAAGGTGGTTTGTTCTCTTCCCTCTCTCTATACCGTGTAGATACGGCCTTTGAGTAACCTGGGCATATAGCAGAAGAAATGTCAAGAGATCAAACTGAGTTTATTTTTCTGGGAATACCCATCAAGCTGCAAGAAAGAAAAGGTCACTATCTTTTTGACAGGGTTTTAAAATGTCCCCCAGATGCTACGGCCGGTGCAAGTGCAAAGCCCGTGCAATTCTGGGAGAGCTGGAGTGGTCCTAGCGGCGCTGCTCTCTCCGTTCTCTGAAGAGAGAAGACAATTAGAAAAAATATCTAGACTTTTAAAATCCGAACTGCAACAAGTGTAGGCTTTTTTGATTGCTTTATTGTATCGCAGGCACTCCAGTGGTTAGAAGAACGGCAATCACTGTGGGATTTGTAGGGAATTTGATCTTACAAGGCACCTCTTTCAGGAACGGCTGCAGGTGAGTCCTCCAGAGCACCATTTAATCAAACGGCTGTACCCATTAATTACTTTTCGCTAGAAGCCAGATGTATTTAAAAGAGTGAGATCCTGAATCCTGAACACTCCAAAAAAGGGTGAACAAAAACTCCCCAGTTACTTGAAAATTGCCTTGAGTTACACAGATGTAATTAAAATTTCATTTTTAAAAAAAAAAAAGTAAATCATTATTCTTTTACAAAGAGCTATTTTTTAATTAGGGAAGCCAATTTCTGCTTAGCACACTTAAGACTTCAGCTGCCTTGAATGAAGTGCTGTGGGTTCATGTACAGCATCCCTCCCCTTAGCGTTTCAGGGCTGTACCGGCGCTGGGCGCAGGAGAGAGCAACACACCTCTGCGAGATCTTCCAGGCAGGCACTTCTGAGCCCTTCGTCAACATGAGGCAATACCTGGAGGTGGGATCATTCGGTATTATTAGCGCTGTTGGTTTGTAGGTGGCACAGAGAGACTAAGAGATTAAGGATTGCGTCTCACGCCTCCTCTGTGTTGTGCATCGGATTGAGGAGGTGCCCAAGCAGTACACCTCCATGTGTTCGCACAGCCCTTGGCTGTGGCTGTTGTCCCCAGCTTCTTCTCCAGCCTGGGCCTTGGTCTCTCGAAAGGAAGAGAGGGCAGAGCCATGCCCTTCCTGCTGGCCACGCATCTCAGTGTTGGGCAGTGGGGGCTGAGCAGCAGCTCCGTGGGTGAGTGCGTGCAGGGGGGAAGATGGAGGGACCCTCAGCATCTCACTGGGATGAGGATGGGGCAGGGACCAAGCTTGGAGCATGAGGAGCTGCCCGATGGCTGAGTCGGAGCCCGGATGCCATGAATTACCCCAGCCATATGGTTCGCAGCCCTTCTTGCCTTCATGAGGAGAACAGCTGGTTAAAACAATTTCCACCTGTTTTTAATGGCAAAAAGGGCCAATTTTTCAAAATATGCTTGGTTTCTCCAGGTTTTGGCAGTGAGCTCAGCACAGATCGATGGTTTCCTCTATGCCCTTGAGAGTGAGTCAGGTCCCCCACTCCCACTGCTCCTTCTCCATGCAATGGGAGTCACCGGTTTCCTTATGTCCCAGGTGCTAAGGGCAGGCTAAGGGCACAGAAGCCCAAGCTGGCAGTGAAAATGCGGCAAATAACCACTTTTGAACCCAAATGGCAAAGAAGGGCTCTTTCTCCACGAAACATCCAGCTGCAAAGAAACCAGTCCTCCTGCAAGGCCCTGCCAGAGAGATGCAAGTGAGCTCTGGTGTGCAAAGAATAGTGCTCTCCTGGGAAAAGCCTTTTTCTGTAATTCCCACCTCACTGGTGTTTTTCTTTCAGTGTCTGTTCACTCTTAATTATTATCTCAGACTCTACCCGTTTCTCTTATCATTTTTCCCCAGGCAATTGCTGCGAGGCACTTGAAGGTTAATGGACCATGTGTGTATTTTTAACTCTGCATCTCTTTAACATATTTGCCACCTGGTTGGTGGCAAAATAAGCTCCTCTAGCCAGCATGAACAATTTCTGCCTTCGGTGCCCTTCCAGATATTATTTCATCATTTTTTTTCAATGAAGTGACGGCAAATATGCAGTCACCTACTGCACAAGGCACAACACATGGACTCTTGACAGGTGTCTGCAGGTAGAGATTGCCTGGAAATGCAGAAATGCTTCCAGCAAATTGTGGTGCACCAGCACCACTTCTGCTGTGGGTGCACAGAAACAGCAGAAAGTGGAAGAACATTCCAAAAAGGACACTGTTCCCCTGTACAAATTGTAGACTCTCCCCTCCACCCCAGCTGGAAGGACTTCATGGAAGCCACATCAGTGCTGAAGCATCCCAGGAAACGTGAAACTGTACTGAAGGTCTAACCAGTGGTGATGGAGGGCTGGGACAAAACGCTCACACAGATGTGAGGACAGCCCAGAATAAGCCTGTGGCCTTGTGAGTAGAATATACCAGACAAAAGCATCCTCCTGGCCCTGGCTGCAGTGTCTGAAGCACAGCTCGTACTGCCAGCACTGCAGGGTGCTGCAGAGCCCTAAGCACTAAGGGAGAAACCTAGAGACAGAGCTCAAAGGCAACGATGACAACTGAGATGCACACACACTGCCGTAAGCCATGGGATGTCCTGTAAAGAGGAGCGACTGACCTCAAAGCAGAAGGTATCTCCAATGACTTCGACCCACATGGAGGGATGCAGAGTGCCAGAATTAGTGATATTGCGGCAGAAAGAAAGGCCAGGAGCAGAGGTGGGTAAAACTCACTTTGTGTTACAGTGACTACACAGGAGAGTGGAGGATCTCAGGGTGGAAAGCCTGTTCTAGTGATTCACCACCCTCTTGGTAAAGAAATGCTTGCTAATGTTCAGTCTAAACCACCCCTGGCGTAGCTTTGAACCATTCCCCTCAGCCTCATTTTCTCCAAACTAGACAAACTCAAAGTCCTTAGCTGCTTCTCACAGGACATTCTTTCCAGCCCTTTCATCAGCTTTGTTGCCCTGCTCTGGATGCATTCAAGGACCTTCACAACTTTCTTAAATTGAATTTAAAAATTAAATTTACTCCAGGTGAGGCTGCATGAATGCTGCTGTCTATGATACAATTGAGAGCAGTAATGGCAGCATAGGCAGCATTTTGAAGAGGGGAGCACAATGAGACACTGCCCTTGGATAGAGACCGTCATAGAATAGTTCGGGTTGGAAGGGACCTTTAAAAGTCATCTAGTCCAACCCCCCATGCAAGGACCAGAGACATCAGCTAGATCTGGTGGGCTACAGTAATACCAGGTAGATAATTTTGCATGATGGGACACAACCCTGCAAAAAAGTTGTCACAACAGTTAGCACTGAGAGGCCCAGGCAGCACATTCCCAGCCCCTGTTGTGGGTATATGGGAAAGTTCTCAGTGCTAAATGGGACTTTTTTTTCAAAGGCGTCAGGATGTTCATTGAAAAGACCTACATGAAAAAATACTAAAATGCGTGAATCTGGGCCTTTCCATTTAGTTTAATTTAATTACTTTCATCTCCTTAAGGAATTGAGAAGTCTAAGTAAAGAACCAGGTATATTTTGTACTGGTCTTAGATGAATAACATTACTGATAAATTGCTAAGGCTTATTGCGCATGCAGAAGAGCCTAGGGAGGTAGAGCAGGCCTTTCTGAGCAGTGCCTGGGCAAAACCGCACATATATTCTGGCTTTTTATTTTTCCAGAGCTAGCCCTTGCCGACGCTCTCTTGCGTGATGGTTCCTGCTGTTACCAGTACTGGTATGGCCAGCCTGGCAAGCAGGCAGGGCTGCAAGGGGCTGCTGGAGAAGGTGAGAGGAAAGGTGATGTATATGGGGAAGGTGTTGGAGGAGGATGGTGAGGCTGCCATTTGGCTTTGATATTTTTAGCTCATTTTGATTCTTTTTGAGGGTCATTTCAGGTGTGGCAAGCATGTATGGGCTACCTGGAGTGGCAGATCTGACTCAGCAGTAACTTGGTCGCTGAGGCACGAAAGCAGGAGAGGTGCCTTAAGCACTGCATCTTTCCTGGTTTCACAAGGAAGCTCCTTGTTTCCCCGCCTGTCCTTGCCTGCTCCACCACCCTGAGGAGTATGCTGATGCTTTGCGAAACTGCCCATCCACAGCCTCACGAGGGGTTGTGCAATGGGCCTAGGAGACTGCTTGCCCATCTGATCATCAGAAGCACAAAAAGCTCCACAAAGTCAATACATGTGAACATTAATTTAATCTCCTTGAATACGCATACCATGTGACGGGCTCACCAGCTGCACAGTTTCCCTTAGGATTGTTTAACGTGCCATATTTTGACCGGGCCTGCGATGGGCGGCACCTTTCAGCAGCCTTTTAGTGGCGATGTCTGTCATGGTTCATGCTTGAATCTTCTACTTCGAAAGAAGCATGCGATCTTGGCACACATTGGTATGATGCCAGGTTTTCCGTAGAGCTGCACCCACTCGTGTCAGAAGAACAAAGGACCTGTGTAGCTTAATGAAGTGGAACGGGGCTTATTCCTGCATTGTTCAATGTAGAGCATGAAATTTGACCCACAGGACACTCTTCTTGGGCCTGCATTTATTTTATACCCTGCTTGGTGTGCATGGTGCTTTTAAACCTCAAGGCTTGTCCTGATGGTTTCCTAGGCTACTTTTCATATTGACCTGGGGCCTGCAGTGCCAGAAGTGACATCGCCACAGGCTTCTCTAAATGACTTCCAAGGCATTTCATACACCATGTGTGGTCCCCTGCCAACGACTTACCCGGCAGCAACGTAGCTTTACTGGGCTGTAATTTAGCAGCCTGGTTATGTGAAATACACAGCTCCTGAGGCTGATTTTCCAGCCTTGGCACCTTGTTGACTGCACAGGCAAAACCTGTAGATGAAGGCTGTATGCCGCACTACCTCTTTGCGGGGAGACGACACAGTGGTTGTCCGCGCAAGCAGCAGGGAAAGCTGGACCCAGGGCTGCTCTGAAAGGCTGGGTTGGCTCGTGCTTTGCGGGTCACTTCAGGACTGGGGAGCAGCTGCAAGGAGAAATGCCTTCTGGTGAGCTCCCCTTGCAACAGGCAGCTCCATGCAGTTATCTTGGCTTTTGAAGGACTTTCTTCAGAGCAGGCGGCAGGAAAAACACCACCTGTGGCTCTGGCGCTCCTGGCTTCCTCCTAGCCTACCCTCAGTCCCACTCCAGGAGCGAAATCTAGGGGAGGGCAAGGGTTGCCTCTCTCCTTTCATATCAGGAGTAAAGCACGAAAGGATGAGGGACAAATTCTGGGATTGCATGCTGGAGAGGACAGGGCGGGGGACCAGGGGCTTAGCGTGGGGCAAAGTTGCTGAGCTGCAGAGATGCAGAGGTCACCCCTCCTTCTGTGGAGCTGGACGAGGATGGGTGAGCAAGTTTCATCCATTTTTTGTTCCTCCAGTTGTGGGATTTTAATAATGCATGATTCAGAAAAGTGCTGCGTACAGCAATTACTCATAAAGTCCATCCAGCTCATGTGTGAATGAAGACTGAAATATTAAGTTTGCCCTTAGCCCTTAATAAAGAGCGAGTTGAGTTCCCTTTGGATCACTGATTTCAAGTGAGAGTTCAATACCAAGATGCTTTTGACATATCTGCCAGCTCTGTAGTTTGTAGAAGTTATTTGCTGCCGCTGTATTTTCAGTTTGTCTCCTGACTCTGGGAGCAGAGTTGGCAGTTGTGATCTCAGAGAAGGGGACAACTCCAGTTAACTGACGGCTGGTGACTGGCCTCTGGGATGATGAGCTGATGAATTTGACTCATAGAATATGTCAGGAGCCCCTGCTCCGTAGCCAGCCTCCCTGGGGAAAGCACAGGGACAGGAAGGAGGAGAGGGATTCATCCAATCCTGTCAGCTCCACCCCATTTCACATTTCAGAGGTCAACACACATGCTAGGAGAACCTGTGTGCAAGTTCATGACAGGACTTGAGACTGAATAGAAAGCCTTTCTCAGCCCAGGGCACAAACCTCATTGAATTGGATGGCTTTTGACCACATTTTAGGTCCCTACAACTCCTTTAGCTTGTGAAACCTTATTAAGCTGGAAGCTCTTCTCTGGTGGAGACCAGTTCATTCTCTGAGAGCTGCTTTTCAAAACTTTGCAGTGCTTTTTATGTATTTTTTTTTCCATTTTGGAGTAAGAGAACTCCATACCAGATGCTCTTCTATCTTCTTGCCATTGACAGTGATTCAGATCCACTGAGGGCAGAAAAGCCAGTGAAGAACTTAGATTGTGAAACATAATGCTTAGTAGTAAAATAAAAACTTGCACAGAGATTAGCCAATTTCCTGTGATTAATACCAACCTATAAGTTTTATTAATGAGCATTTCAACCAAGGAATGCATTTTCTAAGTCTATAAAGTATCTGCTGTATTTTCCTGAGTTCTTTCATAAGTCTATAAAGTATCTGCTGTATTTTCCTGAGTTCTTACCCCTTTTCACATTCTTTACGCTCTTCCTTTGCAGTGCTGAGTCTTAGCAAACCACATTTGGCCACCTGCTAAGTGCCTTTTCGCCCCTCTGCATGGCAACGAAGGGGGGCACGGCACCCGTTGGACCCCCTCCCACAGCCCCCAAACACATGACTGCTCCCACCACCTTCATGTAAATGAAAACAGCAGGATCGGAGCCTTAAGGGCTAGAAAATATTCTGGTGTTAATATTTATTCATTCTCTTTTGGCAGCTCAGCTTGCCCTTTGATAAATAACTGCTGTGAAGGAGGCAAGAAGCAGGAGTGCTTGGGGAGGGCAAGCGAGAGGCCGTCGGGAAGGAAGGTGCTGACAGGGCAAGAGGCAGGAGCTCCTAACTCCAAAATCCTGAGCAGCTCAAGTGATGTGTGCTGTGGAGGAGAGTAACAGATCAGGAGACAGCAGTGGTGTTAATTTAACAGGGAAACACCGTTTTTGCAAAACGCTGCCTGTAATGTTTTGCTTCTTTGCAGCACTAGTGGCATTTGTGGCTGGACAGAAAGAGTTCAAGCATTTGCAAGTCGCCAGGCAGGAACAAAACCATCTTTTCTGTTCCCAAAGTGCCTGACTTCTTGGGGAGCAGCTATCCCCTTTGCACATTGAGCCAAAGTCATTGGGAATTTGACATGCAAGGAAAAGGCGATGTGGGCATCTCCTCACTCCCCATCCGATTTTCCTACTTAGACTTGCAAACTCTTTGGGGTAGGTGTCATCACTGGAACACAACCCCAGTGTGGTTGGGGTCAGAGATAACCCAGTAATAACAGGAGATATTCATTTTCTGGAAAGTTCATTGATGGATGCACATCTCCTTGGGCGATTCATTGTTAATGGTCTCTATGTGCTTTTTTTTCAGCAGTCCCTTTTAAGTTCAGTTACACAAGTCTTCATTTGTAGAGAAAGAGGAGCTGAATGAACATGTCACCATCTTGTCACTTTTTCATTCTGCTCTCTGCCTTTAATAGTCTGAACCAATTTTAGAAAAGTCTCCCATGCTATTGATGATCCAGTGCCTCCGAGAACCAGAGAATCAATGTGGGCCTGCCGCTCGCTGCGCGGAGTCGCTGCTGAGGAAAGAACGGCGCTAGCACGGGCAGCATTGGTGCAAAGCTGGCGATGTGTTGTACGTGCTGCTGCAGCTGCTGCAAAAATTCCATTTTTAGTCCTTTTATTTTTGACTAGATTAAACTGACAGATCCCACACCTTTTAAAGAGGCATTTTAGGCTGCGCTGAATGCAGCTGTCGCATATAGTGATACTGAATACGCAACGAGAGAAACAGAATGAATTTTTAAAGGCCTGGTGCCTTGCAAAGAGAGAGCTTGCGATCTGCCTCAGTGCGCTTCACTCGCACAGCCCAGCGCTGTGCTCAGCCCGGCCCTTGCTCCGGGCAGCAGCAGACCTTGTGCTCGCTGCAAGGAAGAAGGAACAAGGGGTGTGAGCCCACGTGTCCCCCACAGCTGCCCAGTGGGTCCTCGTTTCATCTGAACATGCCATTGCATGGATAAAGAGGCAAATCTGGGTCCGGCTCTCTCCCAGCTGCTGCTGAACATCAGCGACGCGGTCTGAGCCTGGGGGAGACAGCTCCTGGCCCGGCAGCAGGAGCTCCAGATGGCAGCTCGTCTCTGTGCCCGGTTTGCCACAGTCAGAGCCAGAACTGATGAAGAAAAGCTGCCTGGGGCCTTTCTGATTTTCCTTGAAGCCATCACTGAACTTCCCTGTTTGAGCAGTGGCAGCAGGAGCGAGGAACGACAAACCCCATGCCTTTGCCTCCTCCATCAGTGAGAGGGAGGAAAAAAGACAAGGGTGGAATCGCAAGGGTGAAATCGGCATTCTGCCAAAACCCAGGCTGGAGTCCTGCATCGATTTCAGGATCTGACAGGGAAAGAGGAAAAAACAACTTATTAAGTCCAACCAGGCTTGAAAAGGATAGCACAAAACCATTCTTCCTCAGAGGCCAAACCAAAACTGTGGTGGTAGAGAGACTCTGCTTGGCTGGAGGCTGGGCTAGCAGCACATTCAGTACCGGCTGCTCTGCAAACTCTTTTTTTCAAGACATATGTTGAAAGATCTTGCTCAAGCCTCAGAACTGCAGATTCTTATTAGGCCTGAGCAGAAAAATCATCCAATGTAGATGTTTCAATAATTTTGCTTATTGCATCAGTAGGCAACAGCCTGAAGTAAAATCTCATCTTACTAATAAGGAGCCTGTCCTGCAGGAAAGGCAGTTGGCAAGGCTGTAGCCCCCAAATCCAGCAAAGTCCCCTGGTGACTGCAAATGTCCCTAGGAGAGCCCTCATCCTGTGGGAGCAACAGGGGCCTGATGTAAACAGCTGTGCCCCACCAACTCTGGAAACACTGAAGGAGAAGTAGCTACAAAACATTGATGTATGGAGGCTCTGGGCTACTCTTCTGCATGTAGGAGCAAGATGAGTAAAGCCACACTGGCCAGTCTTGCTGGCTGTGGTTGATACTGCAGCCAAGCACCTCAACGCTGTAAAGATGGCTCAGAGCAAATGTCCCAATCAGGCTGGTGCCTCCAGGACCACGGCACAAAGGTTTGAGCGGCTCAAAGGCGTGGGGTCCTCCAACCCCTGATCTGAATGCTGGGGACACCCCCCTTGGATGGGTGGGGGTTGCTCCAGCACGTGCACTGGTGGTGTGTCAAAGCCAAGCTGGGACCAGCCTTCGTGGGCTGTCCCAGGCCAGCAACATGGATCTTCCACAGCAGAGGTGACTTTGACAAAGCAGTGGTTGATGTCACCAATATAGGTGACCAGGTAGCTGTTGCCCAATGCCTGGTGAGCAACAGGGGCGAAATCACAGACTAGGCAAATTTTCCTCTAGAAACAGAGTCCTATACTTACCCTAAATGGGATCTTTCCATACCCAACTAGGGTTTTTCTTTTGAAGTATCTATAGGCTCTGATTTCCAAGCAGCAGAAAGCTCTGCTCGAGGCACATCCATCATAAATAAGAGCTCTTTATTTTATGTCTGACTCTTCTTATTTTATGACCATGAATGATAATTTGTATCTTGGGAGATTTATTGCCTTGCTGCCGCCGGAGCTGTACACGTGGCTGAGCGCTCGCTCTCCCACCACGGTGCCACCCAGCACCCAATGCTGATGCCTGGAGGTGTGCTGTGGCCTGCAACAGCATCGTGCAAACCAGGCTGGTTTTGTCTCTGCACTCATTATCACTTTGGATTTGTTGGTGGCCTTCATGCCGAAGTTAGAGCAGGGCTGAAGCAACAAAAATTCAAATCTCAGCAGTGCCAAACGTTCCCCCTGTTCTCTGCTGGGAGTTATATAAATGTCTAAGCTGCAAAATGGAGGCAAACTCTCCCAAACTTTGTTGTCCCTTACGCTTTGGCTGGCTGGTCTACTTTGACTAGTCCCTTTGGGCCACGAGCTGCTTCTGAAGAGGTGTTCATACATCTGGCCCTGAATTTGGCTGAGATCTTGCTCTTCACCTATGACCATATGTGGCAAATCAATGAATAAACAGCTCGCTCCTTCTGGGCTTTGTTAAGGCAAGAGGCTGCATAAAAAGCCTCTGCACGGCTCGAGATGCAGCAGCTCTCCGCAGATCTGTGTTTCTGCCCTTGTACATCGCCCATGCTGTTCAAAAAAACATTGCCCAGGGGGATTTGCAGCGCGTGCCCGTCGCCTGTCAGCAGCTCATTGCCAGCGCCCGATGCCGAGGAGGTTGGAGTAGCTTGCACCAGCGAAAACTTTGTCCTCCTGTCACAAGCCACGTCACATAATCGCGACAGCCTTCCCCAAGCACAGAGGAAACGCCGTGCTCCCGTAACAGAGAGCAGATGACAGCTCAGGGGTTGGTTTTTTTTTTTGTGGTTTTAATTTGTGGTATGCAAATGCTGATGCTGCAGCAGCTGTTCTGTAGGCTTTAGTCAGAATATGTTTTCTGAATGTCACATTAGTGATCTTTCCTCCTTTTTTTTGTCAGGTTACTGATCCTCTGTATTATCTTTCTCTTTAGTGCTTGTAATTTAGTGGCAAAACACCCTGAAAAACAAGCATTTATTCTTCTAAAGGTTACATGTGATCTGAACGTGATCTGGCCCGTTTTATAGATATGTTTTATGAGAATATCCACAACCTTCTGCAAAGCTGGTGTGGAGAGACTTTTGGCAGTAATCAGGCTATGCGAAAAAGTCTTAAATTACTCCGTTTGAGGAATTTCAACTGGAAAGATGACACAGATCGATGCACTTCGCTCAAGTGTCCTTAAAAATACTTTTTTTTTTTTTTTTTTTGCATCACTTTCATGTCCAGAAAGTGCTGCTGGAAAAATTCCAGTGTACAATCTGCTTTGTCTGATAGTTTTCCAGCAAACTAACAGGAGTGCAGCAAAAGCCTCTATTTTTGTTTTAATATTTGCGTACAACTCTTCCTCAGAGATACTTCCAATTGTGCTCAGAGGCACTAGTGAGCTCTGTAAGGGCTGTGGCCAGCTAGCAAATGGGAAAATATTCCCTGGTGCAAAAAAAAAGACACTAAATAAATATGGTTTTTAGTTTTTAGTTTTCCAAAACAACAGTAGCCCCTTTAGCAGCTGGTCAAAAAGCAGGAACAAGAGCTGGATGCTTTCCCCAGTCTTCCTCCCGGGAAATTCACGGGAAGAGGGGCTGGGACACCAGGTGTGACATCTCCGCAGGCTGCGGGTTTGTAATCCCAGGGTGATGTGAGGAAAAGTTTCAGCCTCAGGTGGGTGAGATTTTCCCCTGCAGCTCTGTAGGGATGCTACAAAGCTCCTCTTTGTGTATCAGTTCGAGGGTTTCGATGCTTCAGCCTCTGCTCGTCATTGTCTCCCTCTGGGATGCCTCTCCCAGCACGCCACTCTCCCTCCTTCCGTGCTTCAAGTTTCATTTTCTGTCATTTCTGAGCCTCACTTGAGCAAGAGAAATGTAACAAACCTCTTTGTCTAGAAAATTATTTCAATTAGCAGTAATTTACTTAATAGTTCTCATGTGAACAATGAGAAAGATTAACATCACACATTGAAAACACATTCAGGTGACAAATGTGTTTCTTTTATAAGACAACGTTTGGCTGCACTTCAATTTCAATGGTTACTGGAAGATCAGTCCTTAGTAAATATGGTTCCAGTCCAAAGCTAGCTCACTGAAGTGGGGAATTGTCTGTTCATTCGAGTGAAGTAGTAATTACTCTGACGAATGCTTAGCTAACTTGGAATCTCAATCATCTGAACTGAATTCTCCAGCAAAGTTTGGGTGAGGAAGGTATGATGTGTCCAGCTGAAGGACGCTTTCCATACCAGATGTTTCTGAAGCCAAGCCACCGTACAGAGGCTCCTCATAAGCGAAAATGGGGCATTTTCATCCTGTTTTCTCTGGCAATGGTGAGGATAACGTGCTTGGAGAAATTTCTGAGAGTACCACTCTCAGTAGGAGGAGCTCAGGGGCAAAACCAGAGGTTGACCATTTTAACCAGCTATTTGCATGGTTTTTTGTTTTGCTGTAGGTCAAAGCAGGTACTGCGGTGTGTGCAATGATGTGCATGTGCTAACGTGTGCCCTTATATATGTATATATATAAAAAACCTGTGGGGGAGTTTGTTTGTGACCCATGAGCCATGGCCAGGCTGCAGGAGGAGTTGGGCGGGACAGCAGCAGACCCCGGGGATGTGAGACGTGAGGCCGGGCCGCAGTTTGTGCCTACTCAGCGTGGTAGCCGGGCACTTGGGGTTTTGTGGGAGGATGTAGCTCGCACACCACAAAACCATGAGCCCTAAGAAGAGGGAAGTGAGGATCGCAATGAACCACTTTGAATTACAGAGGCTGCTCGAGCATGGCCACCCTGCTGCAAGCCACCATCGCACCCAGGGCTGATGATACCCTGAAAAAAAGGGGAACCATGGGCTCCACTGGTTTCTAGCCCTAGCACCGCTCACCCTTTGCATCCCCACTTGCCCGTTGCAGCAGGAAGGAGGGCACAGGCTGGTTTTCCCCATCCTGATTCAAGAGGTGGCTTCCTTCCCTGTGCAGTTCCCCAGGATGAGGAGAAATCCAGCCCCTTAAACACTGACCTTAAATCCTGACAGCTCAGTCTGTCCCTGCTCAAGCTGCCTGGCTATGGGAGGAGAGCCTGAAAAGCTGCATGAGAAAAAGAAGGGGCTCCTCAGAGGTTTCACGGGGATGGAAGAGGAGAGCTGAAAGCAGCCAAGGAGGAGCCACCTGTGCCTGGCACACAGGGACAGGTTGCAGCCCACGGTCTGTGCCTGCAAAGAATCGGGTGAGGTGAAAATGCTCCCAACAGCGCGTTGTGTGTCCCACCCCAGCCCAATACCTTGGTTTGTAGAGGTTGCCAACTTAAAAATACATCTTATTGCCTAATGGCACCCAGCAATCATTAGCGACACGTCTTCAAGCAACAACAGCAACAACAATATCTGCTTGACAGTGGGTGACTGGGGATCTGTGCTGGTCAACGAGAACAAAACGCTGCAGTCTTAAGCGAGGACATCCCAGTTGTTCGGGCTTAACACTGCTTAGTTCGGAGCAGAAGCAGAGTCATTATGATGGACAAAAATAAACTCCGGTTGTTGTTGGAAGCCTTCAGAACAAAAGCACAGGCAGTGCCCTTTTCCACTGCTGCCATCTCCCCCGAGAAGCAGTGGGGAAGACACAGACAAGTGGGATTTTATTCATTTTTAATTGCTCGCAGTGGTGTTCCCCCACCATCTCGGCTTGTCCTTTGGCACTCAGTGGGTGTGTAGGCCCACTGTTTTTTTTGCTTACCACTACATTTCTGCAAAGAAACATGCAATGCCAAATAGGCTATTGGCAGTGCCACGGTCTATGGACAGAGGAGAGGCCAGATTTGCAGGGAGGAGTCATGTCTTTTATTAGACCAAATTATAAATTTGCAAAAAAACAGGCGCCTGTGTGCCCCAAAACTTGCCAGTTGTTTTTTGGTTTGGTTTGTTTTTTTTTTTTTTCCTGCCTGTGTCTGATTGTCTAATAAAAGATACAGACTCTCCTGACAGTCCCTGTCTCCTAGTGCCATGGGATGCTCTCTTCACCTTGACATTTCTGTAGAGTGTAGAGACCAGCTTCTGAGCTGCCCCAGTGTGCCCAGTGAAGCCACTGACTGCCGTGGTGGAACGAAAGGCCACCACCAAAGAGGGGTGTCCCCCATGCCACCACCCCTGTCTTGCTGGGCCTCTCCTATGTTGGGCAGCCCCGTGGGAGCTTTCCCACATGCTTTGGTGGGTGCAGACCCAGAGCTCCCGAGCTGGAGATGCCTCCCTGTTGTGCAAAACAGCCCTTTGTGCAGCCAGACATGTTGTCAGGGTGTACTGAGCCACCTGGTCAGCTAAATGTCTCCAAATGCCTTCTAGCATGTATAGACAAACTCCAGAGCAAGGGAGCATGCAACCAGCCAGTTGCCTTCATCCCCACCAGCCACCCACGCTGGCTAAGGGAGCCAAGCCAGGCAGGTCCCGGGCACAAGACTTGTGCTGTTGGGCTGGAAAAGTGCTCAGTACCCAGGGTGGTTTAAGTGATGAGGACAAGCTGCACAGGGCGCTGTGTTTTTTGTGCCCCAAATCCATCCTGTTTTGGGCTATGCAGGCCAAGCTGGTCCCTGGTGAGGACAGGCTGGGGTCTCCTTGGCCAGGTGCCCCTTGGCTCTGCAAAGCTGGAGCCTGCCATGGGGCACATGGCTTGTGGAGAGGGGCTGCCAACCAGGAGCAGCTTGGGTGCAGGGGACACAAGGGATGGGTCGGCATCTCGCCTCGCTTTCTGGGAACCTGGGTGCCACTGCTGGTATGGGAGCATGAAGACTAGAGTCATTCCTCCTCCTACCCCAAGGGCAAATGATCACAGCTCAGGAGGAGAGAGCAGCAAATGCTGACACACTGTGGGACAGCCGCTGCTGGAAACACCGTTTTCCCTCAGCCAGAATTGAACAGCTACCAGAATAAACCTGCCGTGGTTTCTGACTGAGTTCAGGTTTGCAGAAATATCAAAAGATTATAAAAACAGGAAAAGAGTTTGCTTGCTCTTATATTCAGATTGCTTTTCACCAACCACTCCTCCCCGAGCTCCCTTCCCTCAAACGCAGCCATTTGGGTCCCCGGCCAGGCGGTGGGGGACGCCGGCCTCAACACAGCTTGTTTTGCGCGTTCAATTTTCATCCTCACGCAGGAGCGTTTTCCTTTCAGCGGCGGTCACCAGTAATGTCATTCAGTCTCGGGGCTCTGATTCAGTATTTCATCAAAATTCCGCAAATGGCAGCTCCCCGAAGAGTCTGAGCTCTGGAAACCCGTTTGGTTATTTCTGCTAATACATGATATCTGCCTTAGTCCCAAATCCCAGTAAAAGTGAGGGAACTGCAGAGGTCTGCCAGATAGAAAGAGATGGATTTATATTTTTTCAACCCGAAAGGGAAAAGCAAGCATAAGCAATCCTAGAGGAGAGGTGCACCAAGGACAAGGACAAGCGCTGGCAGGGACAGCGGGTGGCCTTGGCAAACCACCCTGCAGTGAAACCAAAATGCCAGGGCATGGCTCTGCTTTCACCTCCCTGCCCTTGCCTGGGGGGGCAGTCCCAAAGCATGCAACATCCCCTCCCAGCCTCACCTCTGCAAGGCTGATGCTTTTTCCTTTTCACATGCTAAAGCGAAGCAGGCAGCCAGCAACCCCGGGAGCCTGTCCTCCCATGGCCTTTTGGAGGTGGATTAGGGTCTCCAGGGGAACTGGTTTGGTTGGATTTTTCTTGTCTAGCACTGGATCAGACACTAGTGGCTCGCCTTCCTGGGAGCAGAGGGTCCGGCAGGGATCACTGCTGGTTGTAGGCATAGAATCATAGAATCAATACTTTGGGTTGGATGACTTAGCCTGCTTTCCTCTCCCTAGGGAAATGGTGCTTCTGTTTGATGGAGGCCACATCCGCGGGGCTGGCATGTGCCAGGTGATCTATGCTGCAGGATGACTCTGCTTCAGAGGTCCTGAGAGCAGCACTGAAACCACCAGCGCTTGGGCGGTCGGTCAGGAGATGCAGCTGCCTCAGCAACCTTCGATCGCAGCCAGGATATGTCCCTGAAGAGCCTGTCGTCCGGATACATTTATTTTTAGGAGCCACAGTCTGGGCTGAACTTCAGAGGGGTAAAATGAGAATGACTGCAGGTGACTCACCCTCTCTGAGAGCGTGACAGCCAGTTTCTGCACCCGTGGCCACTGCCCCGTGCTGCGGGTGGTGGTACACAGTGCCCAGGGTGACCTGAAGCCCCTCTAGCCCTGGGCAGGCAGCTGCGAGCCATGCCAGCCACACCACCACCAGCCCCTGGAGCCCCCACTCCGGGTCGAGAGGTTGCATGCTGGAGGAGGCAGTTGCTCACCCTGATGGCAAGAACTCAGAACAGCCAAGGACACACGCACAGGGAGCAGCAGCCGAGCTGAGACTTGGGGCTACACACCCAACACGAGGGCGGACACTCCTTTAGGGCCTGATGCTGAATTAACACCATCAGAGCGCAACACGTAACAGGCTGCGACATCAAAAAAAAGCCAGCTGAGGTGGAAGATCCATATCCCTCCTGAAAGCCTAAAAGACAGAACAAGCCTGGTGTGATATTCCTCTTTCCAAGCTCTGGAGGAAACGTGCATCTGGAGTGCTGAGCCCTCGTGAAGCACTGACAGCCTGGGCAGCTGCCTTCAGCTGGTATGGTTGGGACTGAAGGGAAACTTAAAAGTCCTTTGGACTCTTCTTTACAGGAAAATAACAAGACTGCTCAAGGTGACTGCAAAGCAGTTAGGCAACAGCAATGCCATAAGAATAATTCTGTAGACATAAAGGAGAGAAAGAAACAAAGAAAAATTGGCAATGGCAAACACCATTGGTAGAGCATCTGGACAATGCAAAGCAAAAGTCAGCTGGGGCTCAGGACAGATGAGGCAGCTGCTGCTTTTGCTCAGTTGTGATTTTTTTTTGTTGTTGTTTAGGAAGTCTCTGAAACCAGCCTAGGCTGCTGGTCTCAGTTGCAAAGGACCACGAGCCCAGCTCTCAGCACAAACCAGCTGTAGAAGGCAGTGGCTGAAGGCAAAAGGTTTGGAAGAGGCTGGATGACGGCTCCCAGGCTGGCATAGACACACCTTCGTTGCACAAGACGCCGCCAGAGATTTGGTGTTATTTCTCCTGGACCGACCTCCCAGGCGGGGTGATGAGCTGCTGGCTACCTCCATTTGGACGTTGAATTCACATCCATGGGGCAGTTGCTCAGGGCCAGCTGCAGGCTGTCTTGGTTAGGGTAAAAAATTGCTGGTGAACAGCTTCCTGAGCTGGAGTGAGCAATGCTGGGTCTCCCCTAGGTCTTCATGACTACCACGGTGCAGTGATATCCCTTGCTAATGAAGCAAAAAAGTATTTAAGGAGCCTCTGTGAGCCAAACCTCCTGCTATTACACATATATATGTATATACCCACATATAATGTATGACATTATTGACATGGACCTGTTGGAGAGAGTCCAGAGGAGGGCCATGAAGATGATCAGAGGACTGGAGCACCTCTCCTGTGAGGACAAGTTGAGACAGTTGGGGCTGTACAGCCTGGAGAAGAGGAGGCTCCAGGGAGACCTTATAGCAGCCTTCCAGTACCTAAAGGGGGCTTCTGAGAAAGGTGGGGAGAAACTCTTCAGTAGGGCCTGTTGTGATAGGATGAAGGGTAATGGTTTTAAAACAGAGGGAGGTAGATTCAGATTAGATGTTAGCAAAAAATTTTTTACACTAATGGCACAGGTTGCCCAGAGAGGTGGTGGATGCCCCATCCCCAGAAGCATTCAAGGCCAGGTTGGATGAGGCTCTGAGCAACCTGATCTAGTCGGGGATGTCCCTGCTCCTTGCAGGGGGGTTGGACTAGATGACCTTTGAAGGTCCCTTCCAACTCTAGCCATTCTATGATTCTATGTGTACATATATATGGGTACACACACGCATCCTTCCCGTGTGTGGCCCACAGAAGCTTGTACCCAGAGGCAGGAGACATTATGGACACATGCCGCATGCATGGGTCCCGTCAGCCCCAGATGGGTGCTAAGCCTGTCGCAAGGTGCTCCGGTGGTGCGGAGACGGGGGGAGCCCCAGCGCAGAGCTGTGAGGCAGCCGTTCCCCACCGGAGCGGCCAGCGTGGAAACAGCAGGCAGCTGCCTATGAACAAGCCCACGCCACCACATTGCCCCTCTCCCGCTGCTTTGGGTGAGCGGGTCCGAGCCTGAGTGCAGCATCCCCGGGGACAGCAGGTGACATCCCTGTTGTGCTCAGTAGCCAAAGTATATGAGTCCTCTGGCTCATTTATCAGCGCCTGGTCAAACCGTGATGGCACACCCCCGTCTGAGCTGCCTCGTAGCCACTGTGGTGTCCCGGGATGACCGCGCTGCCCACGAGAAAGCCGGAGCTGGCAGCTGCAGGCGGCTGGCTGCCTGCCGGAGCACAGCGTCTCCTGCCCCTCTGCCAGGCCCGCCGCTCCCTCCGGCAGCCGGTTCTTCAGGGAAGCTGAGATGACACAGCAGAAAAAGCAGCTTTCACTCATCTCCTTCCCCTTCTGGAAGGCACCTGGGAGCTGAGGGCAGCGTTCAGCTGGGCAACCGGACACCCCAGAGCCCTGCTGCTGCCGGCACCGCGCAGGCAGGACATTAAAACTGACGCAAGCGCAACGTGGGATAGGTCTGGACCCATACACAGAGACCAGGGAAATGAGGGGGTTTGCTGCAAGAGACTGCCATGTGAGATGTCCTTTCTAGTTGTCCTTCCCAGGTGCAAAGGACAGGATTTATTTGAATATGGAACAGGTTTCCCAGTGCCCGCAGCAGGCCTGCTCTGGAGACCTCCTGCGAGAGGTGCGGGCAGGCTGGAGCCGGCTGCATCCCTCCCCTCAGACCAAAGCTCAGGGCCACGCAAGGGTGTGGAAATGCCCCAGGAGGAGACACCAGTGAGCAGGCGGCTTGGTGGGAGAGCTGGGCCACCAGCTTTGTCCAGCCCGTGCTCTCCACTACGGGCAGAACGGCTCCTTGTGAACGTGAAGGCGAGCGCTGCCTGCGTGATGTACAATCGCCGTGGGTTTTATTGCAACGAAATCTAAGGGAGAAGGCTGCGACTGAACAAGTCTACCCCATCTAAGTGGGGTAGAGGCAGAAGCCCTTCAGGAGAGGATTTTGGGGGAGTCAGGTCCTGCTGGAGCTGCTCTCTTCCAGAGGCCATCCCTGCGTGGTCTCTGTGTGTGCGCTTCTCTGAGGTCAGCTCTCCCAAAGCTTTGGTCCAGATTTGCTTTCAGGGGATGAAAAAATCCTTGCAGCGGATGAGCTGATGGGAGCATAACATCTGCTTGTCATCCCAGGGATGGGTGAGGAAAAGAGAGAAGGACAGAAAAAGAGCCATACGTGCACAAGACAGGAAAAAAAGGAAAAGATACACAAAAGCATAAGCAGCTCAGATTAAAAAATCACAAAAACCCAATCTCCCCCACCCCAAATGCCCAGAATTAAAGCACTCAGCCTGCCATTCCTCTCTTACAGCTCACCTCTTGCTGGCCTGATGCCAATTGCTCACGCGGGAGTTAGCGAAGTAACAGGCTCAGAGTTTTCCTGGGTTTGCCTTTATACTCAGCTTTGCATGATTTTCCTGCAGCAGATGTGCCAACAGGAAAATAGACCTGAATTTTCTCCTCTTACCTGATTTTAAATAATTGTAAGTCCTTGGTTTTTGCATCTGGTAAGTCTGCTGCCTGCTCACAGCACGGCACGTGAAGCTTGCTCCCATTTTTTGGGGAGATATTTTGGTCGCAGGCCACACACAACTCATGACTCCCACCTCTGTCTTACAGTCTGCTGAAAATGGGCAGCGAGATTCACTTCTTTCACTTCATTTTCTTCATCGTTTTCTATTTATTCAGCATGGGCAACATTGTTTATTCTAGAACATTTCTAAAAGGCAAGGGAGAAAAAGCACGGCAATGATTCATTCATGCAGAGCAAATTTTATTTGCAAGTATTTATTTGTTGAGAAAAGGCTTAAATTAAAACCAAAAGGAAAAGAATCAAAATTAAGAAAAAAAAATTCTCTGGAGACTTTCTCCTCCCTCAGAATAAGAGGAGTGACTGTCCTTTCAATTTCCTGCTTTGCTGTAATGATTCCAGCACATTTGCGCTAGTGTAAGGGAGCTATTAATTAACCCCAAAGATTTATTTTTCTCTGGAAGCATCCAGCGCCTGGCCTCGTGCCAAAAGGGATGGGACACTTCTCTCTCTGGCACTTGGAAGGAGCCTGGATTCATCCCCCCTACTACCAGGCATCGAACACGCCACTGGAAGGAATTCACAACCTCCCCGCGTCGGGGTAAGAGGGGGATCTCTCCGGGAGCGATTCAGCTCGTGGGGCACAAAGCCGCCCTTCAGAGCCACCTCACTCACCCCAGGGGCTGCTGAGCCCCGGGCAACCTGAACCTTCACAGCAAAGCCTCCTTGAAACGCTTTGAGTCAAGGTGTCCCAAAAATGCTCAGAGAGGACTGTGTTGAAGGGGCAGGCTGGGGAGAATAGCGTCCTTTTAAAAAAAGAGCTTTGTACAAGGCGCAGTTATTACCACGGACCGATGCGTCCAGAGGCGCGGGGGCTGGGAGGACAGGCACCACATTGGCTCAGCTCCCGTGTCACTGGTGCTGTGAGCAAACGTTGGCTATTCCTGTGAAACAACCCGCACCGCGAAAAGTTGCCTGCTAGCTTGGTCTTACAGCGATGGCAAATCCTTGTCACTGAGCCGCTTGGTCTTGGTTTGTCCTGTTAGCTGGGGCGTTTTTACCCTATGGACTTTGTGGATTAGGTGGATTAGGTGGGAAGAAGCCAGCCTGCGAGCACAGACGTGGCGTTCCCCAGGGCCTGGAGGAGCCCTGCTCCTGCCTGCACAGCCCACCTTGCTGAGCCCGGCTGCGTAGTTATGCTCATTACACTCTGTAATGGCAGCACCGCTCCTCTGCAGATACCATTTTTTCCTCAGCATCATTATTGTTTCAAGATGCCATCAAAGAGCTGGGCCCTTGTCCTGGTTTCAGCAGGGATGGAGTTAATTTTCCTCTCAGTAGCCAGTGTGTTTTGGATTCCCTGTGTTGAGTGTGTTGATAAACACACTGATGATATGAGTTGTTGCTAATGAGACCAAGGACACTGTCTGGCTTCTCAGGTCCCACTAGTGTGCAGGAAGCTGTGAGGGATACAGACAGAATAATTGACCCAAACTGGCCAAAGAGAGTATTCCATGCCATAAACGTCATGGGCAGTATATAAGTGGGGATTGCCTGTGGGGGAGCATCACTGGCATTGCTGGCATCGCTCTCTCTACTTTGCTGGCTCTCTGTCATTCCTTTGCTTGCTGCGTGGTTTTGTTTCTGCAATCCCTGCTCAGGATGGGCTGTATCTGTCATTGGGACATTGGGTGGTGAGAAATTGTGCATTGTTCATTTTGTATATATTAATAACCTTATATTCTGTTATATTATTATTGTAATTTTTCTTTGCTATTCTAGTAAACTGTCTTCATCTCAACCCATGAGTTTTCCTTTCTTCCCAATTCTCTCCTCCATCCCACTGGGGAGGTGGGAGGGTGAGTGAGAAACTGTGTGGTGACCAGGGCTAAACCACCACAGCCTGGCAGCACAAGTTGGGTCCTGCCCAGACTGCACATTCCCCTTTCCCACATGGACCGGAGGGACTTCACTGTCATGTCACAAGCTCAACTGGACTGTACCCCTCCCAGGCAGCACAAGGACAAGGGGTCACGTGTGACATTTTTATTCCTTCCTCTCTGGAAAGTGATAAAACCCCTGAATGCTGGGACTGCCCACCGGCACAGCTGGGACAACCACAGGTGCTGCCTTCTCTGTATTCCCCTGTCTCCCACTGGCATCTGCCCTCAGCAGCCAGTGCCCAGCTTTTGAGGGTCACAGCGCAGGGTAGGTCCTGACAAGGGGCTTGCTCGGGGACAGCCAGAAGCACGCGCTCTGACGCTGTGGATCTCAGCCCTGTGGTGCTGAGATGCTGGGTGGTGAAGGAGAGATGGAGTTCAGCAGTGCACGCACGCTGCCAGCCCCACGCGTGGGCACAGGTCTCCATCCTCGGCATGGCTGTGGGCACTCAGGACTTCACAGGCTATGGGAGTCACAAAATGCCAGCTCAGAGGTAAGTGACAGTCACAAGGGAAGCAATGTCAGGGGTGAGAGAGAGAAGAAATACCATTCTGTGTCTGTAACAAGCATGTGCTTGCCTTAGGTATCACGCACTGTTCCAAGGAGTTCTTTTAAATGTGTCTATGTAAATATAGCAGGGCTGGAAGAGAGAGAGAAAAAGGAGAGGAGGGTGAGCATAGACGAATAGAAAGCCTTTGTATGAGAAAGACTAGACTTTTCTGCTTAGAAATGAGAAATGAAGGAGAGGAAGGGGTGTGAGGTCTATAAAATCCCCCGTGTCCACAGAAGGGACGCACAAGAAGTGACCTGCCACTTGGGTCAACATAAACCAGAGGAACTGGGTCCTCACTCACCCCCCTCCCATCATCCGCACTATAAACATTCTGTCTCAGGGGGCAAAAGAGTTTTGGTCTTGGTTCAAAAACCAAGGAGAGAGATTCTCACAGGATAAGGCCAGGGGTAGCAATTAAAAATAATGCAAAAAGGACAGACCCTTCTTTAGATATGGTGAGAAAGTGGCCCTACAGACGTCTTTCATTAGAAAGTGGGAAGGAGAAAAAGTGCCTGAACATACCTGTTCAAGACAATTAGAAGGAATAGATGAAAAGTCTAGAATAAATTAGTAATTGTGATTTAAAAAAAAGTTTAATTACTACCAAAAATCCAGTCGCTGTGTGCTGGTTACAGAGCTGTACCAGAGAGACATAGAAGACCTTGATGTCCGGGATGAACAGGGACTCCAGCAGAAGAAGGAAACGATAAGGGGCATTGACCCTCAACTCAGTATGTGACAAGCATATAGACAACTCAGTGCACCTGTAGGTCTTTCACCAGACCCACCCTGGATCTAGCCCTAGGTTATATTCCCTGATAGGAAGCTTTTCCTCAGCAACTCCCCAATTATGTGAGCGCTGGCTCTGTGTGTCAGCAGGGAATGGGGCAGAGAGCAGCAGAGAAGAGCCACGTCAGCCAGCGCTGTGGGCTTGTGTACAGCTAACCAGCTTTTAGGGGAATTTCTCATACAAGTGAGTGATCTCAGGTTTTCCCTTCGGCCCTCCCCAGCTCCTTCCCTTGAGGATTTGTGTTTGTCATTTTCCAACAAAACGAACGGGCTGGACTGACAGCCTCCCCTCTGTCTGCAGGAATACTGCAGGGCAGAGGCTGGTAACGATGGGCTGAGACAGTTGGAGTTGTTCAGCCTGGAGAAGAGAAGGCTCCAGGGAGACCTTAGAGCAGCCTCCCAGTACCTAAAGGGGGCCTACAAGAAGGATAGGGCCTGTTGTGATAGGATGAGGGGTAGTGGTTTTAAAATAGAAGGAAGCAGATTCAGACTTGATATAAGGAAAATATTTTTTACAATTAAGGTGGTGGAACACTGGAACAGGTTGCCCAGAGAGGTGGTGGATGCCCCATCCCCAGAAACATTCAAGGCCAGGTTGGATGAGGCTCTGAGCAACCTGATCTGGTTGGAGATGTCCCTGCTTCTTGCAGGGGGGTTGGACTAGATGACCTTTAGAGGTCCCTTCCAACCCAAACTATTCTATGATTCTATGACTTCTCTGCTTGCTTGTGCCTCCCCAAACTGAGATGAGATGCAAAAGGCACAGGTCCATCAAAGAAAATGAGGAGAAGCCATTCTCTTCTTGCCATTACTGTAGCCTGTCTATCTCCAAAGGAGAAGAGCAGGCAAATGGCAGGTGGGGCTAAAGACTGGAGGAACATCATTTGCATGGTGTGGAAGAAGCTGACCGCCTGATTGCAAAGTTTTGGGTAGTGACATGTAAGACATGTTTTGCTTCAGAGGCTCTGAGAGGAGGCCAGGAGGGCTCAAGGGGCTGGCTGTGGGGTCAGGCAGGGACGGGATCCAGCAGTAGGCTGGGCACAGGGAGACAGAAACTTCAAGAGATGGAGAACCAGGTGGGAAGGGGAGGCACAGTGAGGCTTCTGCCATCACCCATCACAAATACAGTTGGAAGCTGCTTTCCTTTTGTTACACCATACACAGGTACTGGAGGAGGCTGCTACTGCTTAACCCAGGGCTTAATTGGAGGAAAGGCTGGAGATTTCAGCAGCAAACCCATGCTTGTGCTTTTCTAATGCCAGGGTTTACTGCGGCACGGTGACAAATTGAATGCCTGTCATACCAGCTGCTTTCTCATCCGCCCACAGATGGTGAAACACGGGAAAAACCAGAGTTGGTGTTCGGCTCGTGGCAGCTGGACCACCAGGGACCGGTGGCCAGGCTGCTGGCCTAACTCTTCCTTCAGACCCAGCTCCTGAAGGCGGTCAAGCCCAGACGAGGTTTTCATCCTCCATTGCTTTCTTCGGCACAGGATTATTGCCAAATTTCAGTGCAAGAAACATAAAGATTTTTTCCTAATGGATGAAAAAAAAAGTAATGCAAAAAGACAGCTTTGGGGTTTTCCAGAGATCAAGCTGCTGCACTGGATATACCAAGGACAAAACCACACGTGGGAAAAGGTGCCTTTTTCACTTGTATTAGCATCACGGGACCTAGCAGATTAAAATACTACAATAAATAAGGTGAATATGCAGTTTGGATCTCTAACAGCCATGAGGAATGTACCTCTTTTTGCTGCAAAGAAAAGGCCAGAGAGAAATATTTCCAGAAATAAGTTGCTTTATGTGCTTCAGCTGAGTAAAGAAAGGCCTGGTTTGTACCCTGCTGTTTAGTAACAGCTCATTTCTAGGGCTCTGACTCACCCGGAGCACAGCGGCCGTGTACGCTGTTTACTGAACTGCCGCAAAATTGTCTGCAGTGCTCACGGGTAATATCTGATGTTTTGTAGTGTAGCAGGCAGCAAATGCCTGCTGTGGCTGATTTATACCTGAGGCAAAGCAGAGGTGAAACTCAAAGTGAAGCTCAAACACAGTGAAACTCAAAGGCACCGTTGCAAATCCGCTCCAAGAAGGAGCTGGGTTATTTCCCAACAGAAACCAGAAAATACCTTCTCCCACTCACAGCTCCTGGAGGTGCAGCTGGACCAACTTCACCATTTCCAGAAGCGTGAGAGTAGAAAAAGACCGGGTGGAAGTCATGCACGGAGGCAGGCTTAAGTAGCAGGTTGTGCTCTGAGGAGCTGCCTGGGGAGAACAAAACGAGGCGGTAATGAGGGAAAAGGCCAATTCTGAGGATACAATATGCAATATTTTAAGATGGTGAGTGGGAGTGCTTTTGTCGGATAATTTGCATCACCTCTGTTGGGAAAGACAGTAATTCCTGCTCAAGCTACCGCGTTACTTTATGGCAACGCAGCAAAAAACAGGCTTGCGGTATGCGCCTCAGGAACTGGAGGTGTGCCAATCATTTAAAGGTTATTCGATCCAGCAGCTTACCTGATCATTTCAGGACGTTTGAAGCTCGCTGGTCCTTCGCCGGCACTGCAGGAGCACTGCACAGAGAGTGAGGCGTGAAGATGATTGCAGTGCTTGAGTGCAGCCTGACGTGGTAGCACCTGCCCGGTGTCGTGTCCCTGCACGGGGGTTTGGACCGTGCTCTGCCGTCCTCACTCAGATCCACTGCTGTCACCTCGACGACATGTGGGACACAGTCACCTGGCTGAGGAGCGCTGCTCTGCTCTCCTTTCCACCCCCACCAAAAGTGTCAAGCCTAAAATGCACGGGCATCCCTTCCTAAATAAGGCTTAAGGAACTGGGTCCCTGCAACCCAGCACTGAGATCTGTTTTAAAAGAAAACCATGTGAAAATGATCAAATGCTAATAAATACTGTAGGCTCAAAGGGCTGCTCATGGTGACAATGTGCTACCTCTCAAAACGGGCTGGCAGGGATTTAAAACAGTGACAATCAAACACAAAAGCCATAGGTTCGGGGAGGACATTCTAAAAGACTTCTGTGAGCCTTCTCACAGAACACAACTTCATTTTCAACTACAACTTTTCATACTTTGGTGCTTTTATTCGTTATTTTTCAGCCTTTTAAAATTCAGTTTTCATCTTATTTCCTGGCTGTTACTCAATATTTTCATAAATGCTAAGTAAACCCGGGAAGCATTTGCAGTTTTAGCCTGGATTAAGCCTTTATTCCTCATTGTTTTAAATGCATGAAAGTCAACTGAGTTGTTTTGTTTAATGTCCTCCATGCCAGGCTAGATTCTGTGCTGTTAGGACTGTAAATGGGCCACGCCGTTCATGAATTACTAATCCCTGTCACTCACATTTTCTGGGGAACACACACTATATTTAGTCTTTATACAGGGAAAAACAAAGCTGGAGAACTTTGAGGCTTTTTTTTTTTCTCATTAGGAATCTTGAGAATATTCCTAAAAAAAATAAAAAGGCAAGATAATTCAGTCACCAAGTATAAATGCAATTCATTAACCATGGTGGAAATTAGACACTTGAATTGAGAGGCTAATTAAGATAATTAGATCTAAAGTCTGAAAGGAAACTATGCAGACATTTCTTAAAATCTCATTTATACTTACATAAATTTGGACCAACTCCACTGTCACTTTCTGGATTTATACCCAAGTAATTGAAATCACTGTTGAGCTCTTCTAAGCTCTCAGTATCAGCAAAAGGCATTGAAGTAAAACAATTAACAGACAGGCCGTGTTTTCCTCTGTAACTTCTAGATGAACTTAATGTCACAATGCTCTTCTTTCCAAAGGTATTTTGCCATTTTGATGGATTACTTATTTAAAAAAAAAAAAAAAAAAAGCTTGATGAATTTAGAGGGCTGTCATCATCAATTTAAAGAGCTGCCAGCTTTTACAGCATTAGCAAATGAAGAAAGCGGAAACGCTTCAGCATCACCTACCGCCTCTTCCAGGAGAACCCCTGTGCTTAATCCATGGTTTTCCTGGGGAAGGAACTCTTCCTTGCAACCGCCAACTGCACCGAGACCACCACTTAGTAAAAAAACCACTAAATAAATGCTGCACACAAACCAAGTAGAAAAGTGGACAAAGTCAGCGGGGGATACAATATAATTATATGCACATACAAATTTTAACGGGGTGCATTTATGTGCAATTGCCTTCCTCATCAGGAAGAAAAGCCTTTCCTGCCTTGTATTTAATAGGGAGCGTTAGGCAGATTCCTGACTGTGTGACTGTGCTCTTCTCCCTCCCACCCCATCCCATCAGCGATACTGGCTGCAGATAAAGCTGTGCCAGTCTGTCGTACGGAGAGCTAATGGGAACTGAAAGGCAGCCTGCCTAGACAGCTATGAAACACTGAGTCCTGCGCTCTGTCTCTCTCTTACATTGAAAAATCTAGATTACTGCTTAATTGTAATGAGAAATAGGGAGAGCTCATGGCTCTCTCTGACCCAGCTGGCCTAAGACAAACCCAGGGGGGCACATGCCCTAACATCTAAAATCTAGAGACAAGCAGGGATTAAAAAACCTGAAAATCCAAATCCTGTCTATCACCAAAAATACCATGTTATTCCATGCTTTGGAGCTGTTTTTCCTCTCAACCTCAAAGAACTGAAGGAACCAGGAGCAAGAAGCAGCCTGAAGGAGACCAGATGCTTCAGTGAGAGCTGCTGGCAAACAGTTTACAAGAATATACTAACAGTAAAGAAGAAGGGCACTGGAAGATAACAGCAGGACTACTAGCTCAGCCCCAGGGGCTCTCTAGACCTTTATGTATTGACACCTTCCAAGTCAATGTCTGCAAAGCCTCTCGGGACTTCTGGTTCCTCCATGGTCACTTGGTGACATTTCAAGCAGACCAATAACATAGGGAGCGTGCACAAGCTTTACCTGGTCTCACATGCTGTGACACAGTGTCTGGGTGAGGAAGAAGGGTCTCCAGTGAAAGAGAAAAAAAAGAGGCTTCCCTTCATCTGGGGTAAAAAGAGGAAGAGGGGAGCTAGGTTCATTTGGTATAAATGGGCCTGCACTGCTTTTGCATAAGGCACGCAGCAGCATCCAGAACGCCTGAAGCTGATGTGGCATCTGAGGTCAGCATCTGTTCTCATTAATAATACGAAGCGTTGTTTCTTTTTTAAACATTTTCATCTTTGAAAGGTTTTCTAAAGTGGTGCGAAGCAGTCAGAGAGAGACTGCCTGCCTCGGCATGGGAGGCTGCCGCATCACGGGGAGCGCTGGTGGCTCGCCTCTGGAAGTCGGCCAGCTCTGGCTCCTGCAGCTTTGGCAGCTCAGCGGGACACGAGAGTCATCGCCTCGCAGACAGCAGATATCCCCGGCTTGCCGAACAAACACGGTGCTCTCAGTGAAACCGGAGACAACTGCAAACAGCCCCCCCTCAGTCCAATCCCCGCCTTCTATGCCCGTTTCACATCACTTACCATCTGAGCTCACATTTTGAAGTCAACGCGAGCATTTCATCAGCTTTACCAAGTTCAGGATCAACTGTCTTTGCCTCATAAACCTGAACCCTTCAAACCTCCGTCCTGTGGAACCCACGCTCTGTGGAATACCTTGAATTTAGGAAATAAATTTAGGAAATAAATTTACAAAATGTAAAACCTAGAAGAGGGCTCCTTTTCACCAAATAAACAGGGGAGTTTAGGCTCCAGGACTGTACACTCTGTGTATTTTCCATTTGTGCTCTGGAAATGGATTTTTATTTATTAGGACAAATCACTGCAAGTGACTTCTTTCAGCAGGCAGTAAGGCAAGGAAGCTTTCCAGCTACGCGCAACCCAGGGCATGAGACCAGTCTGTCCCTCCTGGGCATGGCAAACCCAAAAAAACCCCTTCTCCTCCTTCCCAGCTCCATCAATGCTCTGACATTTAATGTCACCCACGCAGTGGTTGTGGTTGTCGTTCTCCAGTCAACCTCCTTTGCAGCAGCAGTTGGATTTTAATAAAAATCTGTTGCTTGTTTTATGAGCAACAATACACATCAACCTTTTTTTCCAACAGAAAATTGGGGTTTCAGTTGCTAATGGCACATGAATCAGTTCTCTCTGACTTTCCCATATAACCTTCAGGATAATTAGTCAGCTTTTAACACAATCATACCTCTCTGTCCTTTTCCTTGCTGCTAGTTTGCTCTGTCAAGGATTCCATGGAAATTAAAGCTCAAAATCAGAACATCATAACAACCTGACTATACCTAACATACCCAAGTCCGTAAGTAAACCAATACTCTACTCAGAGTACAAGAATGGCCAAAGAAATGGCGTCTTGTGAATCAGGCATTATACAGCTGTCTCCCAAGCAACCCAAATCATCTCTCATATACCACACCACCCTCTCCCCCGCAAAGAAAAAGGGTTGCTTTTGGGTCAGTGGGACAAAATCTAAGCAAATGGCTTCTTTCTCCTGCATATGTTAGTGCTGATGCTTTGAAATTGAAAACCTGTGGGTTAAGATCCCAGAAAAGTATCTTATTTTGGCGTAGAGGTTTGGGTTGGACCTGTTACTAGTGTAAAGACAACGTTTCTAGTCTTTTCAAAAAATGTAATCGCCAATATCTAAGGAGAAAGAAGCAAAATCTGATAAATAAATGAGAAATATGTAGGTGTTGGACTCATTATTTTAATGGCAGCAGTAAGTCTTCCAAAATGTAGACTATTTCATCAAGATTGTTAAATTTTAGCAGTCAAAGGAGAATCGCAAGACATTTTTATCTGCACTGCTGATTAACAGAAGCGCATCTTGGAATTACGTGACACGCATAACCCACCAAATGGTCTCTGTCTCTATATTTTTTCTTTCAATATAACCAGTGTTACAGGGATAGTCAGCTGCACATTCAACGCGCTTTCCTAGCAAACCAAATGACACACTAGATAACAATTCGGCATCTGTTGTTCCCTCGAAAATTAGACTTGGCCTTGGATTAAGGAACTAATAAATCCAAAGATGTGGCTGCAGGGCAAGAAGAGACAGAGCTTCCCGTGCAGTGGTTTTCCATACATCTTGCCTCCATTGGTTTTAGGAGACAGAGCTGGTGTCAGGCTGTATGCCAAGACTCCGTGTTGGTGAGCTGTGGAGAAGGTTATATGATCAGACTGGACACCATCATACCACACACATGCCATGCTGGAGCACTGGGAAGTCATGCAGGCTGAGGAAACGCGGTCGCATGGCCACAAAGCCATGTGTAGCGCCCTTGAGACCAGTCTCCCACTGATGAGCTCTCCAAAATTAAGGTTATTCTTTACGTGGCTCTTTAGATGAAGGTTTCGATAAAAAAGCAACGAGGCACTGAACCTGCTCTTTATAGCACGTCTGTGTGTGGTGATGGGCTCCAGTGAGGCTCACACTGCAGGCAAATTGCTGTGCTGTGCCACCAGCTGTCAGGTTGGACACCTGGACCACCTCAGCCTTCGCAAGGGACTTTGGGCTGAACCCAGTGCTGCTGGGGTATGCTAGGCATGGGCTGAAGAGCTCAGGCCTGCCCAGGGAGCTGGGTGTAGAAACATCCCTTTGTCAATCCAGGTGACGAGGAGCAGAAGATCAGTCATTAAATGGTCCATTCAGCTGAGATGGGAACCCACAGAGCACATCCAGGGCCATAAACTTTTGCTCCCAGACATGCTTTCTGACAAAATCCCAAGCACCTGCATCCAGATGTGGATGGCAAGGCCATAACCTCCCAGTTTGCTGACTTTTCTGGTGTCTCAATCCAGCTCTGTGCCTCAGCACGTGCATATCAGCGTGGTGCTGCGTGCGCAGGGATGGCCACGCTGCCCCCAGGACCACACCATCGTCCCTGCCCAGAGCTGTGCAGGCACGGCTGGCAGGGGTATTTCTGCACCCCAAGTGTGCACCTGCCCAGTGCAAAGGGGAGAGTTAGTTGCCTCTAAAGTCGGCAATCCATTCTGCCTATATTTCTTCTTAGGAGCTTGAGGATTTTTTTGGACCCCGGTGCTTGGAGTACGTTCATAATCACAGAGGCAAGTGTCTATGGTGGTCATAGGGAGAAAGATGAAGCATACCCACCCTCCAGCCATACCCCAGCCAGCTCCAGAGGAGAGGTAGCTCATCCTTAAAGGCTGGCTCAGCTGGGGGACCCAGGGCTCCTCTTTGCACTTTTAGGAAGTCACCGCTACCTGTCCTGGTTGGGCTATGGCAGACGTTCTGGTCACCACTCATTCCAAGCTGCTTGGAGTTCCAGTCATGTGCAACGGCTCAGGGAGACAGAGGAACAAATACATGGCTGCATCAAGGAAAAGGGACGGGCTCGTTAAAACCATTGCATTTTAAACATTTCACTGCACTGCATGCAGAAATCCTTAACACATGAGGGATTTTTTCTTTTATTAGAAAGGAAAGGAACATAGGAAATGGTGTCTGCTTCCTCATTAACATCTCAGTTTTCCTATACCAGTCAGAGACAAATGTCAGAATAAAATATACAGTATCTGCAATCATGGTAAAAACAGTTTTCCACATTTTATAGAAAGATAATTGAGAGACTGAGAGGATGTCCAATATAATGTGTTTATTTTTTTTAAACACACGATGATTGTATCTGCATCCATCTTTGGCTTCCCATGGATTTAAAGCACGGCCTGAAACCTTTATGAATATGAAGCCCACTGCTATCTCATGATGAAAAATTAATCACCTGGGCATTAAGTGACTTACTGCAAGCTTTACAGTAAATCAGCACCAGCTATGATAAAACCCTGGGGTCTTAACCTCTGCCTCCTCCCCTAGCTGATGTCTTTACTCCATGGTATTTAACAGCTATTGCTGCAGAAAACCAACTGTTGGTTATTTTTCCAAGAAATGCAGGTTGCTGTATCACCACTGCACTGACTAATTATACCAACAACAGCAAACTAATTATATGGTGATACTGTCCAACTATAAAGCCACCCTGCAAATTTCTGGTAAATAAAAATAATTTTAGGACAATCTAGTTATCATCAACTCTAAGATATTAATTCTGTGCAGTTGATGGCAGCGAAACGTTGGAAAAGTCCTCAGCACTTGCCTTCTTTAAACTGAATACTCATATCTGCTATTGTCTATTGAATCATTCAATGACTTATATTAAAATAATTTTTCAACAGTGTCATTAAAGTATATGTGCACAGGTAAGTAATAAGTCAAAAGAAATTCTGGTATCTAAGATTTTAACAAAACATGGTAACTCTTTGAGGAAAAAATACAGATAAATAATGGCCAGTGTCACGCAGCACATCAAAACAGTGCAAGGGAGGAAAATTCATGAGGGCAAATACATGTCACATTATGGAAACTAGAGAAAGGTGTACGCACACATTTCTTCCTACAGATGTGGGTGTTTTTATGAGTGGAACAAATGTATTCCAAGCTCAAACCGGAGCATTTAGGAAGCTCAGGATGACAAGTGCAATAACAGTAAGAGCTGTAGAGGCAGCATCTCAAGGCAGTAGCAGTTATTCTATCTTCTGACGTGAACACCCACTCATTCTGACAACGGGAATCCAGAGGGAATAATGATGAGAAGTTTATTTATCTGCATTTCGGTACAGATTCAGACTTTGTTATAAACCTGTGCAGTGCCAAAATGTAAAGGTAAAATTGTTGAAAAGCTGTACAGTTTATGAGATACTGAACACAGTTTGCAGATGCTGCCAATTTGAGACCCAATCCTAACCTCAGGCATACATTGTTATAAAACTCCAGCAGACAAAATTCACTGGTGTTCCTCAATGGTTCACGGTAGTAGATTTCCAAGATATTCAGAGATGTTTGACACATTTTTATTATAATTTGATCTTTGCAGCTAGAATGTTACAGCCAAAGTCAGGCAGGTAGGGAATCGCTAAAATTTTTTAAAAATCAGATATTAATCATACTTACAAAACAAGCTGGTTAAAACTAACTATATTAAATACAATAGCAAGAGAATGATGTATGATCTTGTTTATGCACTTGGTTTCAACCACCTTTTTTTTTCAGCAAGAAAAACAATGAGAATTATTACTTAGAAAAAAAACTGGTGTTGATCATCTTCTGCTCCAAAGTACTCGGAAATCAGTTTTACTGGTCTGGTACCCTGTAAATTCAGTATCTTCTGTTAACGATCACTTCAGTTTGGATGAGAGGTTTGAGGTCAGAATATGCAGAAGTAGAACCCTGCTGTTTTCCATGGGGACAGACCTTTTTCCTGGTCATGAGTGCTTGCTATTAAATACACAAGACCCTGTCAGTAAGAGATTGGTATTTGAGATGCTGGAAATCTATGACTTTTAGAATAATTGTTTCTCCTGAAACTTTTCAGTCTTATGGGAAGTCACAACTATACAAGAAAATTCATTTTTTCCCTACCATTCAATAAGGAGGCTAAAAGCACTCAACTCCTATATTCCACTATGAAAAATAAGCTTAGAGGTCCTAGACAGGCTTTCTACACTTTACACAAGTAAATTTAGATTAATTATCTAAGGCCTAGCAGATGGCAAATTTATCAGATGATGATTTATGACTTCAATAAGAGTTCGTACAATTATTTCGAAAGCAGTACAGCCAGCAGCTTCCTGTTACGATCCCGCGTTATTCACGGCATGACCTGTCACGTGAACTTGCGCGGTATTCCCCAGGCACAAGTAACCACACAAGCTCAAGCCCAGAACCCCTCGCCGATGAGGCTGGGGAGCAAAACGTGGTATTATTGATGACTCCCGTCTCTATCTTGGAAGTACCTAAGGATCAAAGCACATTCCAGAGGCTCAGGCCAGGGAGGGCAAGATGCGCTGTCTAAATAAATGTAATCCACACCCAGTAATTTCTGCACCCACCCCTGCGCTCCTTGAGCTTCAGGAACAGAAATGTGAATCGTTATCTCAGGCTGTCGCAAGTTTACAGCCCAGACCGCCTCAGGATATGCAGACAGACTGTCTCCACGGCTCCTAATGCCTTCTGAGGTAGCTACTCTCCTACCTCAGCACAGGAGAAAACCAGTTTCAGGGGTTTTTCTTTCCATTTGGCAATCATTTTGTGCCGCTCTTACAAGGGGAGAGCAGAACTCCGTGTCTTCCCTTTGCTACTGCATCTCCAGGGCAGGATGCATGGAAGCTGGGGCTGCTTCCTCCCGTTTGTGTATCTGAGACTTTACATTCTTCCTTCTATATGACAGTCCTTTTCTACGCTATATTCATCATGCAACCTTCATCTTCCCCTCCTCTTCCTTTTGAACTGGGTCTTCTTATCTCCGATGTTATTTTTGTTCCTCCTTCTCTCCACCCACACACCCATGGAGTTATTACTGTGTTATGCTGTCTCATGAGCCCTACCGTCGAGCAACGACCCAGTGATACAAGAGGAGAAAAATTTCCTGCTTCCTGCTTGATTACAAATTGGCTCCTCTTCATAGATCCAAGCTGTGTACCTTCTGCAACATTTAGGATTATGGTGGCAAACTTTTAAAATAAGTGGGGAATCTGAGAAAAAAATGGTACTGATAATATTTGCTAATAACCACCAAGGCTTAAAAATATCTCACTAAAAAATTCTGTAAGGTGATAAAAATGCCTCAGATAACAGGGAATGCACTAGAAATTCTGATTTCCAATACTTGCTATGTATTACAAGCATCAGTTGTTTGGAAACGCCACAAAACCCCTCCACTTACCTACATCATAGCTTGCAAGGTTTACTGAGCTGCCCAAATTCCTCCGTAAACACTACAGCAAGCTGGACTGTATCGCATCTAAGCTTGGCACGGTAGGAGCCCTCTTGTACGTGGCTGAGCAGCTTTTGTATTTTTCAGTATGTTAGTGTCACCAGAGAGAAGCTGGTGAGGAAGTGGCCCAGCAGCGCGTTATTCCAGAGTCTCAGGACAGGAAATAGACGACTTGGGTTCAGATTTTTTTTCCTCTCTGGTTCGTATCTCCTTCTAGCTCTCTTAGTGGAGAAGAAGCAGCGAACTGTGCTCCCAGCAGTGAAGCAAAGGGATTGCAAAGAATCTCAAATAAAAAATCAATCATACAAAATGAAGTCAAAACAAAGTATTTTGTCTAATTTGTTTTCTGGAAACAATTGAACTGCTTGGCCAACATTTCCCAGGTAAATCAGCAGGAAGCAGTCACTCCTTGTACAAGTGTGGGGAGAGAGAGCATCCAAGATGAAGGTCCCTTCCAACCCTAACCATTTTATGATTCCATGAATTACGAGTGCTAAAACCTGACTTTCGTAATGGGAAGTACTGGCTCCTACTTACTAAAATTTGTCTTTATAGCATCAGGTTTCTAAACTTTTTAGATGTGTAAGTCATGAAGAAAGGTTTCACATACACAAATTCATCAATCACAGAATTAAATAAGCAGCCCTTTATTTTGCTCTATGAATTAAAAATGCACTAGCCACACTGAGACAACAGATTACTTGAAGCTGAGTGTGCTAGAAAAGCTGAAAAGTGAGGCAACAGATGACTGCCAGAGCACAGGGGCAGAGCTACCCCTGGTACTGACAGGAATGGCAGAAGCAGCCCTGCAGCGGGGCACGGGTCCTCAGGATTGTACTAAGACCAGTAAACTAAAAAAGCACACAAGCCAATAAACCTATCTATTATAGTCAACATTGGTAACATTAAAGTTTTTGCATCACTATGTAACTACTCTGTATTATTTTTTTCAGCATTGCATTGGCAATCAAGAGCCCTCAAGTATTTCTGATTTTAGGGAACTGATCTCATGCAGTTTATTTGCCCTATGAATATAATCCAGCGGTTTCTACAATGACTTTCATCGCTCCAAAAGCCTAAATATAATCCTCATACATGATACCAGACACGTATCCAGTCAATGTTAAAATCTCAATGGACGTAACTCTCATCTGGAGCTGCCTTTTCCCGACACGCACAGAGAAATCCCTGCCATGTGTTCACTCTGCATTTACATTTTAAGGTAATATTTAATCAGATGCTTCGCCTGGAAAATGAAGACACTCACTGAAAGTAGGTCATGATTATTATCACCATGCTGGACTGTTTTACTGGGAATCTCAATATACGAGTAGGTTAGAGATTCTGTTTGGTAAAAGAATACGTTTTAAAAAATACTTTAAATGGAAATATCATATTTCACAGTGAACTCTGCTGTAGGTGGCTTAGGACTCAGCCACACAGGAGGCAATATTACTGATATGCCCTTAATCCCACACTGAACCAAAGCCTCAGCGTAACAGTTCTTTTATCTGCGGGTGACTTCATGAGAAACAAACTGTCTGCTAAACCAGCAGGAATGGTTTTCCTATGGAAAACTATTTTGTATTCTTTTTGCCAGAGCTGTCTTTAAAAAGACTGCACTGCTCGATCTATCACAGGAACATTGGTACCTTGGTATGCAGATATTCTTGACATCTTGCAGCTCTCCCTAATTTTAAAGCTGTCTAAAAATGTAGCTTATCCTTTGGCAGGTGACACGGGGACAATTCTAAGAGTGATCTCCTGACACAGTGGCAGGGACAAAGGGGTTACCTGGGGCAGCCTGGGGGAATATGTTTACTCGGGCAAAACCACAGACAGCAGCGTGTTTAGGCGTGGACTAAGGCTGTAGAACCCTATGGGTTTTTCTTCTTGCGCCGTTTCCCAGAGAATATTTCAATTTTGTGCTATTATTCTATTATTTTTCTATTTCTAAATATGGATTGGCCTCCATACAAAGTGAAAGTCGAGTACATGTGGATGTGTGTGTACTCAAGTCCAAACTCGAAACACGATGTTAAGTAGAGGGATACTGGTGGTAATAGCCTAGAATTAAAAGAATGGTTTTAGAAAAAAATCTTTATGTTTAACTTTCCTTTCTGTGGCCCCTAGCAAACCTATATTCTACCTACACACGGAATTCATCAGAATATTTTGAAGGCCCACAGCCCGGCCACAAGGAGTGTAGGTATATTTTAAGCAAGGTAAGCCCTTTTGTCAGGTAGCAGATTCACATATACAGGCAGAAAGTTTCTTTTTTTTTAAAAATTAAAAAACCTCTGGGTTTTAAGGTGCATGTATAGTGAGACAGATTGAAACTGCATCCCGCACACAGCTCTTGAGAATGGGAATAATCTATTTACCTGATAAGGACACACAGTTTTTATTTGTTGATTTGGGTGGAGGCTGAGTCTCAACAGACTTTCACAGGTGCTGGGGCCGCATCGAGACAGACTCCATTCCCCAGCACTCCCCCAGCTGCCTTCCCCCATGGCCTGACCCTGGCAGCTCACCGCTCAGCACCTTCCTTGGCCCTTTCTCACTCATCTCTGGCCACACCAGCTCCCTGTTTACCAAGTGAGTATTGCTTAACTTCTGCAGGGGAGGTTAGGCAACCTAAATACGGCCTTACATTTTCATCCATGCTTAGCTGATTACTGACCTTTAGCCGTTATGGCATCTATACAGAGAGTATCGCAAATAGGAACCACTCACAACAAAGAATATTACTCTTTTGTGTCTCAAATCACACACTACTGAATCACATTTGCAAGAGGGAGTACGGCAATGCCATATTTTGTTTAGAAGCATAACTGTACAGTGGCATAACTCTGGTAATTTTATATTGTTTCTGTTGTTATAACAGTCATCTTCCAGAGTCCGCAGGTGGGTGATTAACCATACCACGTGAGAAGATTAAGGAAGATTAAGTTCTTCGCTTGCATGTGTCTCCTGGACTTCACTAGAATTGCATTCATCTGAGCCTGTAGTTAGTTTGCCTTTTGTTATATAACAAATCTGCTATTAGCAGTAGAGACTTGCATTTTTGATTACTAAATTTATTTCTATGTTTGTTTAGATTAATCTGTCCCCTTGTGTCTTTTTTGGCAAGGTTCTTTTAAATCTCATGTTGAGAGAAACTAATTCAATGTTCAGTTGCCAAAAATCTCTTTAGTTTAATTATCTTGAAATCTAAGAAACTTTTTTTTTTGTCACCAATAAAACCAAAGATTAAATAATTGCTTTATTTACTATGCTGTTTATCGCATTATTGCTATTAAGACTGAACAAATCAAGACAATAATGTCTGAATTTATAAACAGTAGCTTTGGAAATGTGTTTGCTGTAATTAACATGATTATAATTTTGCAGTAGCATGTTGTGTAAAGCATCATTTGTATTCTGTTAATGAAACTAGAAATAGATGTTTGGATCTAGGATTATACAAATTGCTTCCCTCTGAGAATATTAAACTAATCATTACTTCCAGGAATAAGGATTTTAATTTTAGCACTTGAAAACTAAAAATAATGATAGCAAAAAAGTAATAGATTCAATATATAGTAGCTCCTTCTTTATTATAGAATAAGGCTTAGGTACCAATGAGCCTGAGTGGGGTGACTGGGTAACCACAGGCACTGCAACTGGGGGGCAGCTGCTGAAGCAGGGCAGGTCAGAAACATGGGCAGAGGAGAAACGGCACCGACAGTCCCTGAGCCGCAGCCCAGAACGCACAGTCACCGCATCACAGGGCTATAAACAGCCTTTCTCTTAAAGAGTAGACGGGACAGCAGTGATCCCCAAATATTTTTCGAGATTAGGTCAAGATTACACTTCCAGGCTAATTACTGGACGAGACTCCTAAAGATCAGAAATAGCTGAATCCAGAAGTAAACCTGCTCTTCTCTCCAAAGACAAAGTTAATGCCTTTTTTCCCCCTTGAGCCAGTGCACAACTCGTAATGCGCTTAGACTCCAGGACCAGAAGCCAAACAGCCAAGTCCTGAACAAGCATCACTCCAGCAGCCCAGGACAAAGAGGCGACATTCCTCCCCAAGGGAAAGGCATGCCATGTTCTCAGTTCTCTACACAAAACAGGGAATCAGTAGTTCAAAGTGGAAAACTGATCATTCACAAAGTGTAAAAGGACAGAGAAGTCAATGAAATATAGCACCTGACTCCATGAGCCTTCAGACTCCAGAGTGTTCACCAGAAACAGGTCAGAAAAAAGAAGTTTAATGTAACTGTCATTTTTAAATTCTCATTTGTATAACCGGCCTACAAAAATAAGAGTTCGGTATACAACAAAATTTTTGGACTTTCTTTTTCTCAGTAAGAATGACACAATATAAATCAAACAGCCGGAAGGCCATTCACATAACTATTTTTGTTTTAATATTTTTCAAGAAGCTGCAGTAAATCTGAAAGTGCGCAGATGTGCAAATGGAATAAAATAATATGAAACAATACAGTCTTATCTTTATTTCACTTGTATTTAGAGAATAGATAGCCTCAGAATACAAGAGCAGCTTCTGCAGACAACCCCCACGGCTGCCAGGCTCCGTGCGCTCTGCGCCGCCGCTGTCGGACTACCAGGAAGCACATCGTTGATCTCTGGCCAGCGCGTTGGTCAGCAGTTTGAACAGAGTGTGCAGAAACTTCTGCGAGAGCAAAACTGTCTCAACAGCTCATCACAAAGTTAAAATATTGAACCCATGTGCCCGCTGAAGCGCCAGGGCTGGCGGAAGCTCCCAAGCAGCAAGCAAGGAGCAGCTCCGAAACACGGGCTCCTCCGTGGCAGGGATTTCTCTTTGCCCATACTGGACCTGTCACATTAAGCAGCTGCCAAAAGCATGCGGTCAGAAGAGGAATATGATTTTCTTTCCTTTCCTTTGTGTTTAATTCTCCCCCACCTCTACACCCACCAAAAATGATTCTAAAAAAAAGAATTCCTGTCCCTAGTCCTTCATTAATCACTCTAGTGAGCACTGAGTTTTACTGGTTTTCATATGCAGATGTCCGTAAGAGTGCATTAGTCAAGAAAAAAAAATATTTTATATTTCTAAATATATATATAAACTTTCAACAGAAAGTTGTGTCAAACAAAGCATTGCTGCCAAAACACCTAAAACAACTTTGTTAGACAGACTCTTGCAAAGAAACTGAAAAAGGGAAAGCAACTGCATAAACTAATGGGAAAAAAAAAATGATTTCCCGTTGTAATCATCTCAGGTATAGCAGATAAATATGATTTTAAGTATCCTCACTCAATTTTATTTAATAGCAGATTAAAAAAAACCCTCTGGTTTTGTAAGTATTATGCAATACTGGCAACGGCACATAAAGAACCCGTGTGACACCATTATCAGCTGCAGCTGTTCAGTTACTCAAAACCTCCCCCACCAAACAAGAAGATTTTAAAACACAACAGAAAAGGAGGTATATTGCCATCCAGGTGATATTGAGCTTAAAGCAAGTCCTATTAGGGTGAAAATCCTCGGGGGGAAAAAAAGAATAAAAGAAAAAACAAACACCACCACCACCCCCCAAATAAAATCCCAAATGATCAAAGTCTGAACTGAAACAGTGACGCAGGTTTGTCACCAAAATTCATTACTGCCTGTGTAAACTTTTCCCATGATTACAGAGCCTTTTAAAGCAGCACCACAACTCAACCAAGGATAGTTACAATCAATAGTTGTATGAAGTGATGCCGCATAAACTAATTTGCCAGAGCACATGCCAATCAGTCAAAATATGAAATTATTCTTAATTCTACTAGTTTGACTGAAGTGAACTCAATGGAAAATAAAAATGCAGGATCTCCTATCGGACAAGAAAATTCTTCATTGGATTATACAACAGTGGCCCACCACTGCCTGCCCCAGCGCTGAACAGGCTCACAACAACTAAATTTTTCCCATTATAGTCAAAACCACAATACACACACACACACACAAAAAATATTTAAAACAACATTCAATCCAGCCTATTGTGAAGGCTTAAAAAAACTCCTTGACTCCTTGCTTATAATTTGCAAGCTCAGTGGCTCACATCATACTGGCAACTTTTAACGTGCCAGGAAAACTAATCACATCTAACTTGCATACATACTGAAACCTCCAAAAGAGGCAAAGCTCACCCTTGGCTAGACCGTACGCAGGATTCTCTGCACGTGGATGCAAAAGACACTGCAAGTCTTCTGCAGTGGATATCAGCTACACTTTATTACATTTGAAACATCAAGTTTGTGCTGTTCACAACCCAGTTTTCCACAAATCTCAGCCGGTCAGCCTTTTTCTTCCTTTTCTTCTATGAAGAAAGAAGCACGTAAAGTCTCCGGGTCTACCTTTTAGTCTCTAGCACTGAATTTTGAGACATGCCCGTTTGACAAGAAGATACAGGAAAACACATAATAAAAAAATATTCTTTATTAATGATTTCAGAAGTCGTCTTCTGAGTCATTACCCTCAATCTTTTTCAGTGGCCGCTTAACACTAATTACTAAATCTGTGGAGAGAAGCTCTGTAACACAATGAAGAACTGAAATGACTAACTGGTATTTGCAATACACCAATTCTAAGCCTTTCTCATTCATAGGCAGTGGCTGATTTTTTCTGAGTGCATTTATGGCTTTGAGATAGAATTTGGTAAAGCTGTTTTGTTCTGTTGTCCTGTATAAGCACTTGGGAATACTTAGCAAAGCATCAGCAACTACATTAGATACGACAGTTAACTCTGACTGCTGAAACTGCTTTGCGTAGTACTGAATATAATAATGCAACAGGATTTCAAAGTAACCTCCTACTGGCAAAACTGATCCTGCTTCTATAAGGGAGTTGGAGTAATTCTGTGCAGTACTTACACAACTCTCTTCATGTCTAAATGGAATTATATTGCAATTTGTTTCCTCTAGGTCTTTGCCAACATCTAGGCGCTCACACACAGTGACTATACTAGCAGCACTGCCGCAATTCTTTTCATTGTCCACAAGTGAATCACTTTCACAGTTCTCGTGCATGTCACACAGATGCTCGCATTTTGCACGTGATTTCTGTCTGTCTCTTGAAGAGCCATCTCCTTCAGTGGCAACACAGAACTCTTTGATGTGTGAGGTGGGACCTGAGGGTGCTTGCAAGTCTGTTTGCACACATGCTGGATTTTCACTTCCCTGCAAATCAGGGTCTATAATTTGTGTCTCCATTTGATCCCTATGTGTTTTCAGTTGTTCAGAAACCTGATTACTGTTATAAGAAATATTTTCTAGTACGAGTTGATTCTGAGTAGCTGAAGAATGCCAGCCGCAAACATCTGCGGCTTCATGCTGGCTTTCACCTTCTGCTTTGCATTCCTCCCTCTGATCAACTCCTTTAAATAGCTGCTGCAGCATTGTAAATGCCCCTTGTAAAGCAGCAGCATGTTGCTCATTAACACCATCGACTGGACCACAAAGAATTAGGCAATGGGGCTGAAAGGCACACACACTGGTGAAGCCAATGTGAACACATCTCTTCGAGCCCAGCAGCAGCGGCTGGCAAAACGTTGCCACTGCGGTTTCAGTGATTTCTCCGTGTACGTTATCACCAAAAGGTGCACAAGGCAAGACTCCTGTGATTTCACAAATCAGGGCCATTTCTTCTGATGATAGGCACTCTACCACAGATACACCGTGTAGTTTTGCATAGTAGATAACTACTTCCTCTTGCTTCGCGCTCGACAGCAACAGTTTAACGTTGTTGCTCTGCAAGTGTTTCATGAAGGCTTCCGTCCTTCTTGAGATCCAGCGCAGGGAGGCCTGATACTGACCCTCGGAGTCGACAACAAACTCGACGCCGGGGCCCGCGAGGGCTGGCCGGAGGGGCTCGGTGACCAGCACGGCCCGCAGGTCCCCGCCCGTTGGGCAGTAGGCCGCGAAGTCCCTGCAGAGGACGATCCCGGGCAGGACCCTGGAGCTCTCCACGGGGAGGCCAGCCACGGCGACGTGCAGCTCCGGGAAGCGGCGGCCGAGGAGGTGCAGCACCGACGGGTGGGGGTCGGCGGCCGGGGCGCAGCGGCGGCAGAACTCCCAGCAGAGCCGCGCCAGCCGCCGCCGCTCGCCCGGCCCCAGCCGCCCGCCCAGGTAGGCCTCCAGCAGCGCCTCCGCCGCCGCCCGCCGCCGCCCGGGGAGAGCCGACAGCAGGTGGCCCCGCAGACCCCACGCCACGGCCCGCTCCAGCACCTGCGCCTGCAAAGCCCGCAGCGCCCGCCGCAGGCCGCCGCCGCCGCCGCACCCCGCCGCCCGCAGGCCGCCCAGCACGGCGGCCAGCAGCACCACGAACGTCTTGGCGCCGTCCCCCGTCGCGGCGCGGTGGCTGCAGGCGCAGGCCGCCATCATCCTGCGGGCACACCGGACGTTAGGCGGAACCGCTCCCCGCCCCGCCCC
>WHYT01017498.1:50494-62079 GCA_009806455.1 Tetrax tetrax
AAAAAAAAAAAAAAAAAAAAAAAAAAGTCAAGCAAAAGACACAGCTCACTGAAAAACAAGAAGCCAAAGGTAAGACTGACAACCCCACTAATTACAGGCTTTTCAGGACAGAAACTGCATGTCAGCTGCATGAAGATCATTCTGATGTACAGCTTCAGTAAGAGTAAATTGAGCCTGGATTTCCTTTTATCTCCTCCTGTATGTCTTTTAAAATGTTTGTAGCTGTTTCAGATTTGTGAACATAGACTTGCATTTACATCTGAGCTTAACCTGACTTGAATTACATGTCATCTAAGGTAACTGGGTAAGAACTAGGCATTCCTCTCCCAAAGGTCTTTTGTATCTGTAATCCAGATGCCTAAATCCATAATCCAGATACTTTAACAAATGCCACAGCTTTCACAGTAAGTGTAAAAGACTGCTCTCCGCATCAACCAGGTAGTGGGCTGTCATTATTGCATAAAAGGAGACAGAAATTTATTCCAGGGATTGCTGACAGTGCAGACTGCTTTCTAGCACACAGTAAAAAATTTCCGTGGCACATCCTTGAACTACAAGGCGTCAAGGAGACAAGAAATAACACAGATTAACAAGGGTAGTTCTTAAAGCTGCAGGGGATAGTCTAGCAGATTTGAAATGCAGTACTTTTCTTGATGGTTTTACACAGGGTTCAACAGTATGGGCAGTTAATTCAGCTGGACTATTCAAAACTCTTCAACAGGAAGAGGCATCCACAGCATCAGAAGGTTCAAACTAAGAGAACTGTTTCACAAAGCAGTTAGTCAGTTGGGGAAGTCACTGCTGCTGGATGTTTTGGGTGGTAGAAGTCTGCACAAACTTAAGAGGAAACTAAAGAAATTCATGGAAAAGAAATCTACTGAGAGTTGTGAAATACACGGAATCCTGGCTTGGTTCCAGGAAACCTTCGAATTGTAAATTTGCTGGACACATGAAGAGTACTCAGGATTTTTGTGCTCTTCCCTATACATTGGCTTAGGCTGCTGCCTCAATATTGCCATTCTTGTACAGAAAAGCGAAGGGCTCCCAGATTTAGCCATGGGAATATGCTTCCAGCATCCATGGTTTAAGAATTACTTAACTCTAAGTGTATAATCTTTTAATATTTTATTTTAGAATCCCTAAAATATAGAAGTGTGCTGGGTATTGAAAAAGAATCAGCAGAATGTGAGTGTTCTGTGAAAACTATCACTAGTAAAGGGCCCAGCTCCAAGCTGACTCTTGCAAGCATTGGTGAGAACACAGAATGCATCCCAGCAGTCAAGGAGACAGCTGCATCTCCATCTTCTGATACATGTCATCGCACAAAGTGATCACAGACACTTACGTGTGCAGGAGCAGAGTCACCTGGTCCCAGCAGTAACCATTGCTGTAAATCTGTTAGTGTCAGAGTTATTCCAACAAATTAAATAGCTCAGTTCGACTAAGCACAAAAGTCCATTGCAATGGTTACATGAAACATAGTTTGCTGCATTAGCAATCACTGCCTCTTCAATACTAAAAGGGCCAAGTTCAGCTAAAAGATTATGCATTTTAATTAATATACAGAAATAAGATTATCAAGTAGCACTGTGTATTTCATGAATTTGAACTCATTTATACATCTAAATTTTTTTTGCTCCTGAAACCACAGGAAGAGGCTCAGCAATACTACCAAGCATTTAACAAGCTGGTTTTGTTACAAGCAGGACTTTGTACGAGTTCAGCACTCACTCAGCATATTTGTAGTGCCATTCTCCTGTGACTGAATCCTGATCGAACAGCTTGCATATCCACTCTTCGCCCTTAAGTTTCCTCTCTTTGGCACTCTTTCTCTGAGCTTCTTCCAGAACGTATTTCTCTTGAGTAGCTTCTGTTTGGTCTTTATTATTTATTGCTCTTGTCACTTGTTGCCAAAGCCTGACAAATGAGCAACATAGAGTTACAATTTGGTTGACAGAAAAAATTGCAAACCTTTCCTTAATTAGAGGCTAAGTAAATGTACCAATGTCTAACAGAATATTACCATGTTGTGATATGTTTTACCTATATTTCCATCAAGACTTTCCATGACAAAGATTTGTAAATAATGATCTTGTATTTAATGTTATTGCTTTCTTGTTTAACAGGCCAATATCAGCAAATATGGGAAGAAAGAAATAATAATTTGTTCATAATTTGGAAATGATGAGTTTTATTTTATCAAAATAATTATACGTGATTCTGAAGTGAACTTACTTCTCTGACTCAAAGTCATCTTGCTCTTCGAACTTCACTGTGTATCTAGGTAATCTACGCTGCTTGATATCAGATGTCGGGTTCCAGAATGTCTCTGAAACATCTGTCTTCTTGTCACTAATAGTAACTTCACTGTCCTGTAACATATATAATTCCATTACCTTAATTGTAATAATCTCAAAGAGTGCCCAAAAGGAAGGAATAAGCCATTTTTTTTTTGTAACAAGAATTTATTTTCTTTCAGATGCACGTAGTTAGGAAAAATTAGATATGTGAACTTTAAAATTCAATTTCTGCACTCTGTGCTAGTTCTAACTTGGAACAGAGATGTAGTGGAACCATTAGCACATTAAAAAAACAGTCGTAGTGGTGTCATCTCACCAGAACTAAAGAAAGTTTAAACATTTCATGCTAGTGCCATAACAATTCTTCATAGTACTAACATATATACTAAAAACATTTCACAAGATGAAATGTATTTTCTTCATGAACTATTCAAATATACACAATTTCCCCACCTTTTAACAGCTGTGAATAGCACTGTTGATTCTATACTTTATTGAGAACTGTCTAACTACAGAGATGCTTTCTATAGAAGTAGTAAACACCTTTTTTTTTTTTTAAACTTGAGTCTTTTTTGTAACTAAGTACTATTTTCACCTGTCTCAACTATCAGCCAGAATTTGTGAAATATCATCATTCTCTACTTACCCAGTGACCCTCCAAAATAGCCAGAACTTCTTTGCCAAGCTTAATTTTCCCTGATATTTGGTTAACACTGTCGTTGTTACCCAAAAAAGGCTGCAAAACAAAAAAAAATACTTCCATGTTTGTTTTAATAGCAACTTATTTTTGCATTTATGTTTAGTGTCAAGAAAAAAAGTGCATTTATGAAGTGTGATGTAAATAGCCCTGATGGCTTTTAATATTATAACTTCTTCCTATTTAACCCCCCATAACACCTAAAACCACAATAAGTTGTCCTCTCATGCTGTATTTTTATAGAAGATTTGCTGATCAATAGCATTTTCTAAGAAATGTGGAAAGAAAAAAAATAATGCAGAAAACAGTGACACAATGCTGTCCTGAAGGAAACAGTCATTAGCCTCACTAATTTCATCACTTTGCCAAGGACCATTTGTTACTAGAGATCAAGTCTTGCAGAAGCAACAACAAAAATTATTGCCTGTGATTTTCTTTGGCATTTTTGATTGTTGGCACAGGTAACTGTGGGCTGATGAGGCTAAATATCAATTAACACAGCCTCCTAACTTTTCTGTTTCCCCTATAATTTCAACTGAAGAGTCTCCCTCTGCACGTGCACACTTCTGCTTACCAACTGTTTGTTCATCTTTAAATCAGTTTCTGCCTCAAAGATGGCAAATGTATTTTTTCAGAAGTGCAAGCCATCTCTAAGTAGTTCAGAAACCTTTGTTTAGCTTTTGTGAGTTGGGAGATGCTCTTACAGCAAGCACAGCTGCCAAAAATAGCCCGTGTAGCACTGGGCGTTAGGCTGATCGAAATGTGAACCAAAGCCTTTCCATCATCTTTATTCGAAGTGTCACGAAGCAACTTAAATTTTAGCCAGGAGGGAAAATGGGAACCTGGGTCTGAGTTCTCCTCCAAGTGCTCTCCAGAACTTTAAAAAGATCCTGAACATTTTTAGAGAATTAGAAATCACCAAGGTATATTAACAACAATCACAAAATACCTGAACCACTGATCAGGTCACTAAGCAGTTCTCCTGTTCTTACACTTTCCTAGTGTTGCCACTGCTGGAGATAAGACCGACCACTTTTTCCCCACTGGAGTTGTTCTTAAGATTCAGACAACAAGCAACATGTTTGTATCTCTTATCCCCAGAGAGGAAGACAGTACTATAAGCTTCAGTCAAAACCTCCAGACCCAGAAGAGTACATTAACAGAAGAGATGACAATATAATTCCTTTTTTTTTTTGTAAAAAAACCAAAACCCTATTTGCTAGATACACATAGCTGGATATGTTGCAGTTAAAAGGAAAATTCCTCAGTTTCCAAAGAGATAAGACGACAATTCAAAAATACATCAGATCATATCTAAGGAGTGACCTGTTTTTTTTTGTTGTTGTTGTTTTTGTTTGTTTTTTTTTAATTATCATTCTGCTCATTCTCCTTCTTGTGCCCACTCACAGCATTTACTAACCTTGAGTTTGAATTCAATTGTTGCACTGTAGCCAGTTTTCTCACAGGTGATGTTGACTGTTCCCCCAAGCTCTAAGGTCATTGTGCCATAAAGAATTCCTGCAAGAGAAAAAAACAAAACAAAACAAACCAGCTAAAATAGATATTTGTAACTGAATGAGACAAAACCCATAAGTTCTTTGGGCACAGTTCCTAGAGTAAACACATCTGTGCCAGAGGAAAAATAATCTTTTCAGATGACCTTTCCTAATGATAAGCATGATCTTTCTGCCAAATAAGAAAATAACCCAAACAGAAACAAGAAGATCTAAGTGAATTACAGATAAGCAGGAAAAACAGTTTAATGAGACATATATTTGGCAGCTTATGCTGCTGGCTCTAGCAAGGGTAGTATTTAGTCTTATTGGAGATCATTGGAGGAGGGAAGCTTTTGAGGTTAAAGACAGGAAAATAACTCTATGACAAAAAGAGCAAAGAAAAACTTGACTTGAACAGAAGCAGTATGTACAGTCAAGACTACAGGTGAAGATGATGTTGGAAAACCAATGTAAGACAACACTGATCACTTCTCTAAAGATTTTTAGAAGTACAAGGTTGACAATGCTGAGTACACTTTCTTTCCGATGATTACTGTCGTTCCCTCTGCAATCCAGCTTTTTTAACACTGAATATATTTTACGTACAGCGGATGCATGTGCAAATGATTTTTTTTCACCACGCACAGGGGAACGTGCATGGTGAAGAAAACATTATAGTTGCTGACTACAATGCTTCTGAAAGAAAATTCTGTCAGAGAATATATGTGTAGGTATACATGAATAAATAACAGTTTAAAAATCAGCAATATATTTTGTACTACCACTGACCTTCCAAGAAAGCTTGACAGACTACTGACTGATTTCTGATAGTGAAATTAGAGACAAAGGGTCATGATTTACACTCAGATCACACAGTGAGGTGTAGATACTACATTGCTTCTTATGTTTACAAGAGGAAAATACTGGAAAAGCTCAAAACTATTCTTAAAAAAAAAAAAGTAACTCAAACAGTAAATTACTGTCATGTAATGACAGATAGCTATATTTATGCTTTTACTATTTATGAAAAAAAAATTTTTCTGTGCCAAAAAAAATAGATCACTGCTTAAACAATAGATGTATTTTTCTCCTGATAAAATATGTGGAAGTCAAGAGTCATCAAAGTTAATGTTCAGAATACTCTTCTCACATGACAAGCTTGAATCCAACACAGTATACTGTTTAGAATAATGAACTATTTAGAATAATAAACTTCTGTTCTCATAAATTTGTCATGTAGAGAATGAAAAAAAACCTACTACCTTTACAGTGAGCATATGGCATTGTCATTACATAATCTTCTCCCCTATTTAGGAACGTTAGCCGTCCTTCTCCATCTAGTATGGCAGATAATGAATTCCCTGAAATTCAAAGACAGAAAAATCACATTTCTCACCCTGCAAGACAACAGCCAACGTTTCTTAATACCTGAGCAATAAAATTAAGAACATCAGTATATTTAGCATTGCAATATAACCTGTCTAGTGAAGCCACTATAAATACACAACATCTCCAATTTAAAATTAAAATACTCCAAAGGTAGAAATTAATATTCTGAACATCAGCAACAAAAATTTTTAAGGAAAGGATAATACAATTATGAAAACCCTGATTTTTCTATCACTCTTCTTTCATCCACAAAACACAGCTCATTTGCACTTATTTTATACTTCTCAATAAAGGTACAATCAAAAAAAAAAAAAACCCCATTATTTACCATAGAATTTGGATTTGGCCAGAATGCTACCACTAAGGCAAAACCCATCCTTGCGGTTGCTAACATAGAAGGCAGATATTGGAGGATGATGGGATACCTGTTGAAAAAAACCCACATTTTTAAAAAAAGAACATGCAACATAGTATAAACCTTGAGCTAATAATGACAGAATGCAAAATTCAAGTCACACATACTATAATGCAGTTAATATATGTAAAACATGACTATAGTCTTTAAAGATAAAGATCAAGCAAACATTCTTACTGAATTCAAAGAGTTAAGAAAATTAGCACCTGACTTTTACTGGAGAAAGAGAAAACACATGCTGGAAATATGTTTCTCTGTCTCTTTAGGAAGGCACACTAAGAGACACATCTGTAAAAGAACTTACGCTCACCAAGAGAGCTTTTAGGGTACTAGTCATACACTTAAATCCATTTTCTGAAACTGCCACATCGTTTGTCTACCACAAAAACTCAATGCATTTGTTTTTCTGCAAAATATTTGAGCTGGTTATTGCAGCTACCTGTTCTGCAATGTAGAAAGTCTTGCTATTTGTCCTTGGATGAATCCACATGCAGCGGAAAGTCTCACCAAGTATAGGATTGTATGGCTTTTTTAGTCCCTAAACAGAAACAAAACAGAGAGTCACCGTACAATGCAGGTAGGGAACTTAAAAAATACTTTATCAGTCTGTCACTGAAGATAAGAGATACATACAAAAAATCTTAATATATATGCTCAAGCACATTGTACTTTATTTCATCATTTGAATATTATGCTCAATTACTCTGCTCTTAGTTCTAAGAAAATTGGCATAAATTAGTGGATCTGCTAAACTATTCCAGGCTACACATAAGGACAAACAGAATATAAGAATTTTTGTAGGAGAATTATTACAGACGTTTTGTCTGAAGTTAGGTACTAAGTACTTTCTTCTTTCAATATTGTTTCCCATCGACATGATCATAATCAGAATATTTAGTGTAAAGCTAAATGAGGTAGTGGAAATATTACTGCTCCAACTGCAGCACGTTATCACTGAAGAATGGTAAACACAGAACAGGCTCAACTTTATCACAAAATGTTTAGTTCAACTTCTGCTCCAAGGGGAAAAAACCCAACAACAATTGAACATAGTCTATTTTAAGCATCGCTAGGGATCAAAAAGGTCTACAGTGTATTCGCATAAATAGCGAGTACTTAAACTTGTTTTTAAAAAGTGCATAACAATATAATTTAAAAACAAAAACTTACTCCAGCACATCCCTAAACCCTGAAACTAGACACAATGACTAAAGTAAAGACAAAAATAATATGTGACAGGACACCTTTGGCTTTTTGTAGAATCCTGACAAATACCACTTCACTACTTTTTTCATGCGGTTGTAAGCATTCTCTTCAAGAGCAGCTCTATGGAACAAATAGAACACACAGATCAAATATCAATATTGTTTCAATTACAACATGATATTAATTGTTGTGATATATCTTGTATCTACGAGCTGACTAAGCCAAAGGTTTTGTGATTTGCAGTACTGCAAAATTTTCAGCCTGATTGCATCAGATTCAGTTTTCAAATAATTGTCTGAAAACATAAATCAAACCAAAAATCAGAAACAGTATTTCCATAACAGAGTCTGTTCCTTGTAACATTAAATCCTGCTCCATCCCCACTGAGGTTCTTCCATTTATGAAAGGTACTACTTCAGAGAACTGGCCTACTCACATACAGAACTTAATGTTGAATAATATTTTAATTTACAGTCTTTAATTTATTAGCTACATTTCAGCAGGCAACTATAAATATGAATGGAACTTAACACTGTATTTAAAAGGTTAACTGGTACTGTTTTACCATTTTAAATATGCCTCTTAGAAAAAAGAAATTAAACTAATTTTGAGAAGTCTTCTAATCAGTATCCAAAAGCTAAACCAGCAATGTCTGTAACACAATTGCTATTACTCAGAGGGGCCAGACTTCAAGATGTACCATATGAGCTCCTAGGCAGTTAGCTTTCAGAAAACAAGGATATCTGATGACTGATACATTGTCAGACAAATATTCAAACTTTAAGCAGTCTACAGTGTTGTTTAAGTAGACTGGATCAAACACTTCAGCATACGCTGTTACCCCATTTTAGTTTAAAAAATAAAAAGAATGGAAACCGGAGACAGGATTGACTCACTCGGACAGAAAGTCTGCGTGGTAGTAGTAATCAGACAGCTTGTCCAGGAAAGAACGAGGTTCCAAGATAAACGTAGGCAGTACAACCTTGGACAAGTCCATTCCTGGCCGGACTTGCTTCAGCAGCGTCCAGATCAGGCTTTTGTTTTCTTCTGACACTACTTCTGTCTGAGCAGCCTCCCCTGCCTAGGGTGAACAAAATATTTATAGAAAGAAGAAAGAAAATAATCCTCCAGAAGACAAGTCAACACATTCTAAAGATGCAATGAGAATGGAAAATAGATACGGAAAATTAATGACTCAAGCTGAAGCAACCATGGGAGAAAAAACAAGTTTCTCTAAATACACTTATGATACATCTTTAGTGAAGTATTATAGATATATTATTAAGCATTAAAAACTGCATTTGTTTTCATCAGTTCTAAAGTAGAAAAAAATTACGTAGAATGTTGTTCAGAAAACTCCCATAGTCCTTCCCTAGGCATGAAGTACATTACCCTGTGTTCTCACGTGCAGGATTTATATATCAAAGGGCTGCTCATTCTACAAACTTTTTGCTACCATGAAAGCTGCCTCATTTATGCTTTTCACTGCCTTGACCAGACAAAAGCACCAGCGGTTTTCCTTAAAGAAAACCACTACTTAGGGGTAAGTACCAGCAGCCACACTCCAGTGTGTTCCTTTCTGTCCAAGAAGGGAGATATTCTTCCTTACAATTTCTAAAATCAAAAGCAAAAGGTTGGAGGAAAAGCATCCTTCTTTCCAGAACAGTTCTAAAAGGCATGCTCAAGAATTTACTGTCAACATAAACCCAACTTTTCCTAAACTAATGCTTCTTCTCGAAACAATACTAGGAAGCAATAAAGGAAAAAATATTTATGTCCCATAGGTACGAAAAAAAATATCTCATAGTTGGCACTTAAGAAGAAAGGGGAGATTCCTGAAAAAGCTGATCTTAATTTCTGTTACTAAGTCTTTTGATATCTTTACAGGAAGTAAAACATACAAATTCCTCTCATATTAGCCTATGTAGATGTGTAAGACAACCTGCAGAAATAGAATAGCAGCTCTGGGGCACCATATTAGAATGCAAGGTGACATCAAGAACACAGCAAGCCTTCCACTGAATTCTGCAGACCTCACAGTTGCTTAACTCCTCTCTTGCAATAGAAAAACAAAGGTGTCAGCTTGCACTAAAATCTTCAACTTGAAGATTTTTTACTTTAAAAAAAACAGGAGTAAGTTAATAAAAACCAAATAGAAATAACAACGAAAGGACAGGTCGACAGTCAACTTCTGCAGGTGGCCCTTTCAAAGTGAACACCTTCTGTCTGAGCAATATTTGAGATACATCTCATGATCTCTGTCAGAATTTCAGGCACAAGCACAAGAGTGGCAAAGCAGAGCAGAACACGGATGAACAGGAATTTTTCCTCCTCATTATTGCTGAAAATAAAAAAGCCAATCCTGCATGTCAGCTTTCAAGCATACTCCGACTCCTAAAATACCAGCTTTCTGTTTGGAGAAGCTGCTTGCTTACTGCATCGACAGCACCTTTACCTCCCCAAGTTCTTCATGACTCTGTTCTACATAAGTAGTTTCCTTGATATCAATTGGTTCCGGATCGACGTAAGAATCGTCCTGTCGCTCTGATGTGTCACTGTCGCTTTCTTCGCTTTTCCCCAATCCATCATTATCAGATTCCTCATGGTCATGGTCATTTTCCTTATCAGATTTGTCGGAGTACATATCTTGATCTTTAAAGTGATGCCTTTCAATTTCACTGTCATTTAACCTACAAAAAATAAAGACTAAATGAATCTTCAACTTCACACAATAATTTCATGTTTCTAAACCAAGATCTTAACAAAATACAGAGTAAAATTGCCAATATCAAGCGTGATCTGGCAGCAATGTCAAATCAACTTCACTGGAAACATACAAAAGGTATTCTTCTCACCGAACTGTCAAATGCACCGAGTTTAGAATATTTCCAGTGGAAGGGACCTACAGCAGCCTTCTAGTCCAACTGCCTGAGAGCCTGAGGGCTGACCAGCATCTAAAGAATGCTGCTAAAGGAGTTGTCCAAATGCCTCTTAAACACTGACAGGCTTGGGGCATTGACCACCTCTCTAGGAAGCCTGCTCCAGTGTTTGACCTGCTTCCTAATGTGCTTGAAATGCTTCCTAATGTCCAGTCTAAACCTTCTGTGGTGCAGCTTTGAACCATTCCCATGCATCCTATCCCTGGATCCCAGGGAGAAGAGATCAGCATCTCCCTCTCCACTTCCCCTCCTTAGGAAGCTGGAGAGAGCAATGAGGTTGTCCCTCAGCCTCCTTTTCTCCAAATTAGACAAGCCCAAAATCCTTAGCTGCTCCTCACAGGACACACCTTCCAGACTTTTCACCAGCTTCACTGCCCTCCTCCGGACACATTCAAGGATCTTCATGTCCTTATTAAATTGTGCGACCCAGAACCACACCCAGTATGCCTGGTGAGGCTGTACCAACGCTGAATGCAGCAGGATAATCACCTCTTTTCACAGGCCGGTTATGCTGGGTTTGATGCACCCCGGGATGTGTTTTGCCCTCTCGTCTGCCAGGGCACAGTGGGTATTGCGCCTACTGTCAACCAGCACCCCCAGACTCCTTTCTGCAGGGCTGCTCTCCAGCCACTCCTCTCCCAATTTATATTTGTGTCTGGTGTTACTCTGTCTCAGGTGCAGAAGCTGGTATTAGTTCTTGTTAAATTTCATGCCACTGATGATTGCCCAATGCTCCAATCTATCTAGATCCCTCTGCGAGGCCTCTTGTCCCTCGAGAGAGTCAACACCACCTCCCAGTCTGGTATCATCAGCAAACTTGCCTATGATGCATTCAACTCCTGCATCCAGGTCATTGATAAAAATATTGACCAAAACAGGCCCTAATATTGAGCCCTGAGGAACACCACTGGTGACTGGTTGCCAGTCAGATGTAGCCTCAATTACTACATCCCTTTGAGCCCTGCCATTCAGCCAGTTCTTCACCCAGTGCATTTTGAACTTGCTCATCTCACACCTGGACAATTTATCTCTCACAGCATCCTTCTGGACAATATCAAAAGCCATACTAAAATCCAGAAACAACTACATCCACCGCCTTCCCTTCATCAGCTAGGCAGGTGACCTTATCACAGAAGGATATTA
>WHYT01017498.1:74819-110538 GCA_009806455.1 Tetrax tetrax
AAAGCTGAAGTGGGGGCAGAGAGGGGGAGGCACGAGCCTTGTGGGCCTTGCAGGCCTCACCCTCTGGCCTCCCGCCAGGCAGCCGACTGGGCCCAACTCGGCCCAGCCTGGCTGCAAGAAGTGGAGAGGAGATGAGATGTGAAGAGAACCAGAGAGGCATCTGCCAGCCTCTTGTGAAGAATTTTTTGTGAGAGAAACAGCTGCAGACACTAAGGTCAGTGAAGAAGGAGGGGGAGGAGTAATGCAGCTCCTGGCCAAGATTCCCCTGCAGCCTGTGGTGACGACCATGGTGGAGCAGGTTGTCCCCCTGCAGCCCACGGAGGTCCACGGAGGAGCTGAGATCCACCTGCAGCCCATGGAGGACCCCACACCAGGGCAGGTGGAGGCCTGAAGGAGGCCGTGGCCTGTGGAGGGCCCGCTGGGGCAGCTGTTCTGGAGGGACTGCACTCCGTGGAAGAGATGACCCACGCTGGAGCAGTTTCACGAAGGACTGTGGCCCGTGGGAGGGACCCCACAAAGGAGCAGGGGAGGAATGTGAGGAGTTCTTCCCCCAGCAAGGAAGCAGCGGCATAAAACAACGCATAATGGACTGACCGCGACCCCCATTCCCTCTTCCCCCTGTGTCACTTGGGGGGGGAAAGGTGGTAGAGATACTGTTAAGCCCGGGAAGAGGGAGGGGTGAGAAGGACATGATCTTGTTCTCTGTCTCATTATCCTGCTAGTTGTAGTAATAAATGAATAGTTTTCCCCAAGTCGAGTCTGTTTTGCCTGTAATGGTAACTTTACGGATTTCTCCCTGTCCTTATCTCGAAACTCGAGCCTTTTTCTTATATTATCTCCCCCTATTTTCTCGGAGGGTGGGGCGAGTGAAAAAGAGACTGTGCAGCTTAGTCCTGAGCAGGGCAAAACTACAACAAAATGTCATTTCAATATAAAGTAGCAGACATTCTAACTTTTTGTTTTGGCAAAAAGTAACTAAACAAATTTGTGCATTCTTTCCACTCCTTATTTCTTCATTTCCATGTAGCTAATCCCTCTTCCAATATAGAATGCAAATAGACTCCTACTTTTAAAGTCTGCAGGGGTATGCTTAATTAACCAGTAGAAGGAAAGCAGCTGCTAAAAAGGTTACACAACAGCCCTAAATTTTGTTTCCACATGGGAACCTCTGAAGATGGGTGCATTGATATTGACCTTCACCTTCCCATGACAGAGTGTTACAAAAGTATATTTTGAGGGAATTTTTTTCCTATTAGAACTCTATGCAACTGCTGCACTTTATAATACACAAATGCTTTCATGAGAAAGAAAGTTTGACCACATTAGCACTTTAGAAAGGAACTAGCTTGAGTATTTAGACATACATTAATATAGTTAAATCTGAAATAACCCCTTCCCTCTCCTCTGTCCAGCTAACACAAGGCAACTGCAAGGAGTTCAATGACAGTTTCTTCAGCTCAAACTTTTCATTTAATAACCATGAAAAACTTCTAGTATCAACACAAGTGAATGCACTAAGTTAGGGAGAACCTTAACAACAATGAAACTGTAATCACAGTGCTGTAACAGACACGGTAAGACAACTGAAGCCATCTCTTTCTAATAACTAACTGCCATCACTGTGGAAAAGCATTGAAATATCTATTTACCATCTGATTCTGAAGCGGCTCGGATGATCAGATAACTGCTGGGCAACGGCTGAGTTATAGAACCAACTGCTTCACCTTTGGGACCCTTGAAATACACAAAACAAGCAACAGCATCAAATATTTTAATTCAATTTTGCAGTTTATCATTCAATGTAATAACAAGCTGACACACTGCAGGGCTATTTACTGTCACTCAGCGACATCTAATGAAGACATGAATGGAAAGATGGACAGCCCTCTTTTACTGGATTTCTTCAAAGACTTCTTTCTAAGCATAGCTCCCAATTCAACTCCACTTTAAAAAGAACGGTCTTTGGGATTCAAATAATTTTTGGTGGGGTTTGTTTGGTTTTGTTGTTGTTTTTTGTTGGGTTTTTTTTTTTGTAAATCAGACTTGGCATAGGAAGTTGGAAGTGATCTGCTGATGATACTTATAGCAAGAGGACAAAAGCATAAAAAAAGAACACTATGGAGCCCCTTCACTGTCCAGGGATTCCTGCAGGCGGGTGTAGAGATATCACAAAGGCCAAGCTATTCCTCTTCAGCTCAGTATTTCAGCTGAAGATGAAAGATTGAAAGCAAACAAAACCAGAGTCATGTCTGTGAGGTGGTTTAAGAGCACCGATTTACAACAAATGCTGCCTAGTAGAAGACCCCAATTTGTACAGCAGCTGGCTCTTCCCCCTGCAGTCCCATTCGTACTTGATGAGAGCAAAAGTTCCTTTCAATTCATAAAACAATGCTACAGTTCATAGCACAGAGAGACCAAGGGACAACCAAACTCCTGCAGAGAATGGGAGGCCCTCTTCAGTGATCCACTTCAAGCTTATTTTACATTACAATGTGTCTGATGTCTCAGCAGCATCCTGTGCTCCAGAACTGCATGATTTTTGTCTGTCTTCAGAAGACAAATAAGTCAATCAAAATTTTAATAAAATGGAAATAACTCCTCCCACTTAAACACTATATATTGCTGTAGGAACCCATTCATCCTTTCTCCCTCCCTCCTTTCCCTTCAACTTCTACTATCTAACCAGGAGTCAAGTCCAGAAAATATTCGGGTGTCTAACTGTAGGCTTGGCGTTTAAATAAAAAAAAAAAAAAAATCCCAGCTCTACAAGAGACATTTAGATGCTTAAGCCTCTCTATAAAGGGTATCAGCAGGTGATCATGACATTATATTCAATAAAAGACACACAGATGTCGAATGCCGAAGTTTAATTTTCACTATTTCACAAATTAAAAGGAAGAAAAAAAAAAATCCAAAAGACCTTTCCATTTCTCTTGAGCTTCATTTTGGAATAAAATGCTAACCAACCATTTTAAAGCACCTTCAAAAAAGGTTTACCTATGGTAACTTTAAGACAACTGGTAGGCAAAGAGGGCTGTATTAAACATACTTGAAGCTATCATTGAAAGCTGGGTTAAGCCTGCCTAACTGATGAGTTAAACCATTTTGGTCTGGATTGATGTCCCCCAGAGAAGCCTAATGAAAAGCCATTAAAAGGCTTAGAAGAGGGAACTGGAAAGCCAGCAGAAGTTCTGAGCAAAAGCAGATAAAGGCAGATACTTTAGAAGCAAGCAAATGAAACAGCCAGAACACTTCTGAGGGCAAGAGGCAAGTAACAAGGAGTCTTGGTGGCACTTAAATACCAATACAGGCAAGCTAGTGCTGGTGTAAGTGATGTTCAGAAACTCCCGAACAGTCAGTATGGAGTAACAGCAACTTGGATGTTAGAAACAAGATTCCAAACCTCAGTCTCCCTCCAAGTGAGTGGAAAGGTGTGCCTATGAAAAGTGTTTAGTGGCGTGGCAACACAGGGATTAGGAGTTAGGGGTAACAAGGACTAGGAGGGACAATCCCATGCATGAGCACTACTTGCCCCGAGAGTGGGAACGCAAGGAAGAGGTCTCACTGTCTCTGGGCCCCTGGGGAGGGCAGAGCACCTCTGCGCAGGGCAGCACCAGGTGCTGGGGCGTTGCACTGAGGCGACTGCGACACTGTGGGTGCACCAGCGCCGCGCAAAGGCCTCAGTCGTCACAAGTCCTCAAAACTCTCAGGTCACAGAGCACAGACTAAGGGCAGACCTCTGCCCGTGAGATCTCCCCTTTCAGGTTATACTGTGAGCATGCAGCGTATGCTACTTACTCTGTACCAAACATAATTTAGAGATGAAGTGTGATTTTGGGTTGTTTTGGGGTTTTTTCTTTTGGTTTTTTTTTTTGTTTTTTTTTGTTTTGGTTTTTTTAAACGAAAGAAAATTATACTCCCCTAGGTGCTTTGACAATACATTGATTACAACTGAATGAATAATTTGCAGTGAACATTTAAGTAGGTTGACTTATTTTGGAGTAACTGCTCATTTATCTTGATCTCCTGTAATTGATTACTGTTCCAAAAGCACTGAACATTTTTCTTTGATATCGCCCATTATGGTTTCAAAATCAATTTTCAGTATGTTACTGTTCTGTACAAAATAGACATTAGTTTCCATTTGTTAGGTGACTTTATTTAAACTGTCTATATTCCTGACAAAATGATGGTACAACTACTCCAATAAAAGGTAATGGACAAATTAAAGATTCCACTAGATGAAAAAAAAACTTTGAAGTTTACTTTCTACAGAATATTCATGACAATAAAACTCAAATGCCATGAACATTCAGAGAAAGCAGTAAGAGCTGATAAGCAGTCACATTTGACTAAATTACTGATGAAAAATTATTTGCAGTAACTTTTCTAGTTATTAGTTTTAGAAAACTGAAATGGCATCAGGAACGGGCACATGAGGAAGACAGAACAAGGTACAGTGCATCAGCTACCTCAGAGCACAGGAGGAACATCAAAGACCACAGCAACAGGCTTAAGGGAGCGTTTGAAGTGACTGGCCACAAACTACTGCAGAAGAGAATTTGCAGTCTGCCAGAAGGACACACTGTGGGAAGTGTGTTCAAGTGAGAAAATCTCCTGCAGTACTTACACCTGCATAAATGTTTCTTGCAATGTCATCTTCCTGAACTGACTGCAAACAAGGCTCATTTTGCCTTAGACTTCAGGCTTGTTCTGGCAGATCTACTCTGTAAATCAGCCAATTGCTATTACGCTTATAAAAGTTTGCCTCAGGATAATAAATCTGTAACTAGGCCATTATAAGTGACTAGGTAAACAAGGCAGAAAAAGGTTTCAAACTTCAAGGCCTTTCATCTAATTAAATCCAGTAATTCTCAACTGCAAATAGCCATACCAAAATGAACAAACGCCACTCCAGCTCTCAGCACATTTAGAATGGACAATATCAACTTGTTCAGGTTCAAAATTTGACCTACCTTAAAAAAGTAAAAATCTGGTGGGGTATGTCCTCTAAATTCTAAATATCTAGTTAAAAAAACAAACAAATCCATTTCTCATTGCCAAGCAATAAAGAAATATAAGACTGATTTGTGATCTTCTGCAGACAGGCCACCACTTTGCAAGGTATGTATACATGACCATAAATAATTAAAGCACATTAACACCAAACCCTATAGCTTTGAAAAAGGATATGAAGTTTGTGTTCTGCAAATGTGAGATCACCACTAATTAGTGAAAAGTCCTCCCTTATGCAATATTAAAATAAAATCATTCAAAAGCAGCTACAAGAGATTTGATTTAAATTTCGTAAATTTAGATAACATTAGGTAACAATTCAAAAAGACCACAAACACACATCAGGATTTATACTAGCTGACCGATTTCCCAGTGAGAGGTAAGAAGACAAATTCAGTGCAGCATATTGTACAGATGCGATAGCACATCTATATCTATTTAAGATTCAGAAGATACAATCTCACAATTAGTAGCCATCTCAAGATGTATGTTGCAGAGGGCATAATTAATTTATTAAGACAAGGGTTCTAACATTGTACAGTAATTTCATCTAAAGCAACATGTCATTTCAGGATGTAAATATGCTCACTTGTGCTGTGCTTCCGCACTCCCTCTCCATGGGCAAATACAGAACAAGGACTACAATAGTCTGTTTACTAGAGTATAAACAATGAGTAATAGCAAACATTAAAGATTTTTATGAGAAATTGAAATAAACCTTTGCTGTGCAGAACACGTTGTGTTTTTCAACATTTACAGGTAAGAGCTGCTCACAATATTATGCCATGTATGATAAAGCAAACAGACATCAGAACTGAAAGAAACACTTATCTTCCTAAAATTGTAGCCAAAAAGGAACACAATTGGCTAACAAGTTGCAAAATAAGCTATTATTGCACAAGGAAGTCATCTGAATGCCTGCTCTTACAAGGAAATTGAATAAGGCTGACATTTTATTACATGCATATAGGGTTGTAAACCAAGAAATGTTTTCAACACATCTCAACTCTTTCATTTTGGCAAATCGCTTCCTTCCTTAATTTTTAAGATTCAATTTGTGTAAAATACAATGTTATACACTCATTCCTTCTGCTTACATGATTGCCAGTGATGGCATTAACCTTTTCAATGGCATCCATCTGCACAACACACTTCTGAAGCTATTTAAGTACACAGAGCAGCATAAATCAAATACTTCTTGTGATGAAGAAGATTAGATGTTGAAGGCCTATATTCAGAATAAACAAACTATTAAAGTTATAGCAGAAAAATGCAGTTCAGCTTTTCATGAATGTTGTCTTTACTCATAGCTGACTAATGCTAGTCATCCGTTAGGAACCATATATTCTACCACTAACCTTTATAGCCCATATGGACTGCTCCAAAGGATGAAAAAGTTTGAAACAAAATCCATCCTTTTTAGAAGGCCTCTCAATGAGTTCACAAGCGTTCAGGAGCACTGTTCCTACCCACTGGCCATTTTTGGGGGTTTTGTAAACAAGCAACACTCCTGGTTTCAGTACACACCACAGTTTGGTCCAGCTTTTCAAGGTACCACGAATCTAGAAGATAAATAGTTACAGTTATATCTCAATGGAGCCAATACCAAAGCCACTCCTCTTAACAAAATTAAAACTGAAATTATTTATTAGTTTTTATTTCAAGCAAAGTTTATCAGGTCTATCAAAAGTTTATCCAGGTTTATCAAAGACAATACAAAGGTACAATTTCAGTGCTCACTCTTCTGTTCTTTTGTGATCAATACTTATTTTATAAGCAGGTATACAAACATCCAGATATGAGAAGTATGACAATTCATCTGAAACCTTCATGAATTTTCCTATCTGGAACATATTTTATGACTAGCATGAAGATAGGATAATCTTTGGAAACTGAGTTCATCTGAAAACAGGGCAGATGTCTGATAAGAAAAATAGGATATTCAGAAAATAACTCAGATATACTTTAATTTCTTAGATAAAACCTCTTTTAACAGCTGTTAGTTCAACTCATATGTGACATGCAAGATCCCTTCAAGTTCCTGAATTTGCACATTTGATTAGATTGCTTGCATCAGTTCTGTCAACTCTGGATTTTAATTACTTCTGTGTCTGTAGGACTAAATGGCAACCTGACCTCTGAGCAATGTTTTAGCCTGTTTACACTGATTTTTGAAAAAAATGGAGAAAATTTTCCAGACACGCTATTGTTTGGAGCTAACTACAAAGTTGGGTAACAGATCTCTTCTCTTATATAATTTCCAAGGAATATATTTACAAATTTAAGGAATTACATACAAATATATAAATGGCACTACTGTTGATGGCACTGACTGCTATCTTTGAGAAATTAATTCCTCACCTTTTGTACCAGTATTAGAGTACAGTTAGTTCTCAAGAGAAGAAAGAAAAAACTACCAGAAATATACAAAGAAAACTATTCAAATATCTATATACGACTGAACCATTTTCATTATTATTACAGACATAACAGGGCTTCAATTCAAAGTGTAAAAGACAAATTAAGAATTGTAAACCCAACCCATCTGAAGTTAATGGCTATACACACAAGATGTATATGACTATGTTGACTGCGGTAAGTGGGAGCTAGGTTCCTCTATTATTCCCCTAGGATTTGAGCACAGAGGGGGTGGCTGCTGTGCTTGTAGAAAAACATTAACAGCAAGTAAAAGATTGAGCCTTTTCTATTCTGGTCAGAAAGCAGCTGCTCTGTCTTCAACTCAGGTTTCACACTTGGATTCTGACCTTCAGCCAGTCAGCCATAACAATAACTGATGGGTCTGTGATAGTGCTAAGTAATTCTTTTGTGGCTCTCTTCTTTTCTTCTCTGTAATTTTTCTTTTGAACCTGTAAATAATAATAAAAATATTTACAATTCTACAGCCATAAGCCAGTAATCAGAGCACAAAAACCCCCTTCCTCCCTTCCTTTCCTAGTGTCAAGTACAAAACCAAATTTACAGTAGTCTCTGATCAGTAGTCTTTACCCAACAATTACTTTCCTCCCCAGCAGAAATCTGTAGCAATATATCTGCCTGTTTTAGAGGCAAATAATTTTATATTTCTCCTGACATGATATCTGCCAAAGAGTGGAGTTTGGTCTTGTTAGAACACAGAGGGAAGAAAGCAGTAGAAAAAACACAAGTACTGCATGCAAATTGTAGCTTTGATAATTCAATTTGTCATTTCATTGCATGTAGATATCCTGAGGTCCCTGGCAACTTGAATTATCCTGTAATTTTCCGAGTTATCCTACAATCTTGTGCCATCTTAATGACTGCAATATAGAAGCCCATACTCAAGTAACAGTAGAATAAGATTTGAAGAGAATCAACACCACTACTTCCACAATACTCAAATATTTCATAGAGGTCTCACCACTACTTGGCATTTTTATCCTCTTGTTAGAGAATATGGTAAAACTACGTGAATGCATTTATAGTCCATGAGAAGTTACTTGGAAATTAATTCACCTTGAGAGATTCTTTTTTTGTAAGCTTGCTTGAAGACAAAAAGATGTCCTTCTCAGAGCCATTGAAAAGCTTAGATTCAGACTGAAATTCACAAAATGCATAATAAACAAATGACAACGATAGATACAAGGACACATTACTGTTGCAGGCACTTTAGAAAGCGTGTAAAGTGCATAGTTATGTCTGTAAGGTTCCCATTCCCACTCACTTCCCTACTGTTTCTCCCACTTAACAGAAAAACAAACCACAACTTGTAACATGAGCTGTTCATCACCTTTTCATGGAGTCCATTATCATAAAGGTTTTATGGGAAAGAAGTCAGATTCCTCCAGAAGAAGCTAAACTATATACAGTAAATATTTAGCCCATGTAGCCTGTTACTTGATCTGTTGCAGTTTGGATTAGTTAGACATTATTTTAGCAGAGAGAGAAGGTTTTAGGAGAATCCTGGTGTTTCAACACAGGAGTTGTTCCTATGACTTAAGAATTTCAACGTCTTCATTCATAACATGACAGCTTCTCTGAACAGATTGCTATAGAGGCACTTACCCCGTGACCCATGAAGGAAAAATACAGCCTCTTCAATCTAGGATTCAGTGCTCTATAAATCACCAGAGTACAACTGACCACTAATGGCGCTTGTTTTGCTCCTTCCTCCCTAATCCCACACTCTGATTACTTTGCAAGCCATCTTCGAGAAGCTCACAGTGGTGAGTGACAGAGGAACAAGGCTCAGGTTTGTTCACAAAACCCAAGTGCTTGTTCATGGCAAGACAATATGCTGCCTCAGCACCACATGATTTCTTCCTCCTGCCTCTCCTCACGTCTTGGAAAGTTCAAAGTTTATTCTTTGGCATCCATTGCCTACTAGTTGAAAGGGAACTAGAGACACCAAAAGATTCACCTTGGGATAGAGCGCTCTCAAACAAACAAACCAACCAACCAAAAAAAAAAAAAAAAAAATCACACAAAAGACAATTTGATCACAGAGTTATCATGTAATTCCTACTGCAACTCAGAGAACATTGAATAAGTATCTACTATACATAAACTTCAGATAAATTACAGAGTTGCAATTCTTTGTGCACTGAAATATAAGCCTGATTGACCCAAAGTTCCTGCCTAGCCAAAAAAAGAAGAAAAAAGAAAAATCAATGTAACATTCTGAATTGTGTAAATTCAAGGAGAGGTTCTGAGAAGTGCTTCTTAAACTGTTCAACATTTCTGACCAGTCATTTCAGATCTCAGACTACAACGCAAAGTTTGTTCACATGATCTCTGTTTTGGAATACTCGATAATGGCAGTCAAAAATATCAAAGTTTTGAGGAAACTTGATGCAATAAGAAAAAGAGGGCACTTGAGCACGCTTTTTCTTAACACGAGTAGCTCAAACCAAAAACATAAAAATTAAAGATTTACGAGTAGAACAAAGCAATTTAACTTTGATCCCTCCTTGACGCCTTTAATCCAGAACTAACTTTACAGGAGTCTACTCAGATAAAAATATTACTAACAGGTAGGGTAAAAAAGATATGTGCAATAGATGGCAAAAAGTAATTTTATCTCCAAATCATTCCAGTGACAAGCAATATTCTCTAACTTCCATATACATCTTGGAAAAATGAAGAATAGCTCCTCATTTTATATTAAAGACATATTCTTAACACTCAAAATTTAGCCTTGAGACAAGTATACAACTTGAAATTTAACTCCTCTGTCTAGAAGTTAAAGGAAATACAGTACTTTAAATGTAATAACAGAAGAAGGAAAAATGCTTATCACTGTCACATAAGAAGAGGTAATGAACTCATTATGCAAGCTATAATGGAGCAACTGAAGTAAAACATTCATAAATATTCTAGTTGCTCACTAACAGAAAGCTAATGCAATCTAAAGGTCATGCATATAGAAGTCCCAAACCAGTAAGTATCACAAGTTACAAAAACTCATTTTCTCGGGATCTCCATTTTAAAGCTCACTACTATGACACTGAGTAAAGGTCCATATTTACTTGTCCAAGAGATTATGAGACTGATCAGTAACTTCCTCAGCGTTACATCCATGTAAAGTGGATGGGATCAAAATTTAAAAGAAGAAAACATTTCAAGATAACCTACTGCAACTCCCAGTGAGCTACATTCAGTACCAGGTTTAAGGCAAGTCTCGTTACTGCTTTTCCATTCTTATGCAGAAAGAAGGGCTGCTACTTCACCTCAGCAGCTGTGACAGACAGTTACCATCTTCCGTCAGCCTGAAAGGTGCTAAGATTTTGGTGAGTGCAGTGTCCATCTCCCAAGTCCATTTTGGACGTTCTCAGTTTTCACTAATGATTATGAATTTGCCTGGCTCACGCCTTTTATATTACTAATACTACCAGAAAGCATAAATACACATAGTAATTATATCTAGCTTAATATTCTACTGGCTATGCTTTTCTTCACACTCGCCTTGCCTCAACAAAATGAGCCTTTATATTTCAATTCTGATGTACAGAAGCCTTTGCAACAGACAGGACAACAGATTACACTGAACTACGTTTTACTCTGGCAATTTAAGCCATTAAACTAAAGCTTTTCCAATTACAGTTTCTTTAACATTCTTGTAAGATCTACTACAGCTCAGTGAACAGCATCTTCATCTACAGTTTAAAAGGATTTTAAATTCTGTTCCATAGCAAGAGTTGACTTCCATCTATTGTTACATTTGGCAAGGCAATATCCCACCCCAAAATGATTGTGAGAAGACTATGCTTCATTTTCACTAATTTGAACTGTAGATTTTCATGTGATGTCATCCTGAGAACTATATTAAGAAATTCTCTTTAATCTTTATCTACTGCTGAACCTGAAGAGCAATCTTCAGGATTATCTACAACAAAAGTTAAATACACTTGCATTTAATTGAAAAAGCACTCAACTCCTTTGCACACTGATATTTTTAAGCCAGATTAGGAAATTGCTTTCCTTACCTTGCTTTTTGACATAGAATGTGCTGTATCCTCTTTGTTTTGTGACACATCGTCCTTCCCTTTATCAAAACCTAAAAGAAAAGGCAGCATTGTTGCAAATTATCAGAAGACATAACATTATTTATGAGCTAACCTTTGAAATAAATTTGCAAATTGTGCTTAGCATTAAAAAGTGCAAGCAAATTGGATTTTCAAACAACATATACTTACCAGTCCATCACATCAGTTGAAAACATACAATATAAACTAATTTAATACCCAGTAAGAGGTGAGAACAGTCCACTGTGTTTGGATGGTGCTTCACCCAAGCCAACAACCTGATGAAGCATAAATGTGGTGTTCAAACTTTTGTCCTTTTATCTTCTAATTCTTCCCTATCTGCACACAGAGCAGAACACTAAGTGAAGACTTTTTTTGCTTTGTTAATTTCTGTAGCTAGAAATAATTAAATACCACCTAAAATCTAAATCTAAAACACTAGTTAAGATAATCAGTCAGTTTTTTTTCAAGAAAACAAAAAAGGTTGCTTATGCTGGTCTTGAATTTATACTTTCAGTTGACACTTAATAAGCGTAACTACAAGGCTTTATATCAAAACAATCATCAAAATCCCACATTTATCTTTTATGAGTGACTGACAGTAAAAACCCCACACTTTCTCAGTATCCAAAAAGCAAAGTGAGGCAATGGCTGTAGCCAGTGTATTTGTGACAATGGAAAGTGGGGAGTCACAATGCCATCAGTGCTGCTGTGCAGCTGCTATGTGCCATAGAGGAGGATGCTAGGTTCTCAGTATATGCTATGGAAAAAATAATCTACTCTGGTTATAAAACAGAAAATCTCAGTGATCCATTCTCTTTGAAGAGGCTGGTGGTATCATAATTCTTTTATAAACAGGAATAAAACAAACTGTGCAATACATTTATCTGAGTATGTACAAATGCCATAATTTGCATGCCCTCCAGAGAGAAGGCAGATAAATACGAAGTCACACATGAATTCCAGGAGTAATCCACACACCTGAAAAGCCTTGCACAGCTCTGCCAGTGGTACCCTAGAGTTGTAGCCCACCAGAGGGCACTACATCAGCAAATAAATTGCATAAACAGACACTAAAAGCTCTTCTGAGCTTCTGTTTGAACGTGTTCCGAACTTTGAAATATAAATTGGTACTTAGATCTCCAAAATGAGAAGATTTATCAGATAAACAGTTTGATTTCATATTCTTCAGTGTGTGTGTCAGGAGACTGTATAAGCTTTAAAAGAATTTTTATTAACTCTTTGTAGCAGTCTTGAGTAGTTTGTTCACTGTAGGATTTTATTTATTTTTTTTTTTTAATATTAGTATCTTCATCCTTCCACAACTTACAATACTCAAACTCTGAGACAGGACTGATTCATTTATCACAGATACACATCTTGAGAGTTTTCACTAAGTCATAGAAGTATTAGGTAGGTCAGAATCACAGAATTATCATGATTGGAAAAGACCTAAAAGATCATCCAGTCCAACCATCACCAATACTTCTCAGCTAAATCATATCCCTCAACACAACATCCAAACGTTTCTTGAACACCCCCACGGTCGGTGACTCCACCACCTCCCTGGGCAGTGCATTCCAGTGCCTGACTACCCTTTCCGAGAAGTAATATTTCCTAATGTCCAGCCTGAATCTCCCCTGGCGCAGCTTGAAACCATTGCCTCTAGTTCTATCACTGTCTACACGAGAGAAAAGGCAGACCCCTAGCTCACCACAACCTCCCTTCAGGAAGTTATAGAGAGCTATAAGGTCTCCCCTGAGCCTTCTCTTCTCCAGACTGAACAATCCCAGCTCCCTCAGCCGCTCCTCATAAGGCCTGTGCTCCAGAGAAATCAGAGATTCCTTTCAGGTTTGGTCTGGTAAACAGTCTCCAGAGGTTTTTTTGTTTATATTTATTACCTTTTGTAGAGATTCTTTTTTTAAGACTAGAGTTTTAAAAATTATATACTGCAATACAATGATATTTAATTTTATGTTTACACAAAGAAATCTTAAATGCCTTTACAGAAAGAAACCTTTATGTCTTTATAGAAGTCCCTGTGCACAGTTCATTAATCCATTGTTTCAGAATTCTTCCAACACATCCGTGATGGGTTTGTTCAGCTAATGAAAACCTATAACCTTATAAAAAAAACCTATAAAACCTTGACCATAGGGAAGAAGTACCTACACAGGCCGAAGACTTCCAGTACTACGGAATCCAGAAGAAAAAAAAAAGAAAAAAACCAAATCACCACAAAGGCATGTCATTGATCCAGAGGCCAGAAGCTACATTTCCTACATAACACCAAATACAAAAAAGCACATTTTCTACAGCACCAGTCATCAGGCACTGAAAAAAACCCAAAAGTTGCTTCAAGACTTAGAGGATGAACTTGCCTTAGTTCACTGATAAGTTATTAGATTTGATGCCAGTCTTCGGTAGTCAAACACACACCAGCACCATAGTAAGGAGGTTTTCTCCTCACTCCCACACCCAAAAGGAATTCCCAGCCAGGAATTAAGTTCCACTGAAAATGCAATGCAGGCATTTTCTAATGGCTTTCAGTTTTCACTTCTTTATTTGTATGCACATACAAAAGATTTAGTGACGGGAATCAACAAGAAAGTGCTAAGTCAGGATTGTTCCTACAGAGAAGTTACAACTCTCAGCTTGCTTTCTAAAGTACAGTCACTTTAAGGGCTTTACGTATTAATAAACCTACATTTATCCTTATCTAACATACGTACATTTTTATTTTAAGAAACATTTTTATTTTCAGAAAACATTTTTTATTTTTATTAGCATCACCAATGAAAACAGAATGAAGCACTATGTCTCACAAAATCAGACACAAAGACCAAAGTTCAGGCATGTTTCCCTGCATTTCACCTCCTTGCTTCCAGTATCTGTAGACTAAGAGGAGTGCGTGCCTGCTGATTTATAAACATACCACCACACTCACTGCTCCCTTCCTTACTCACATGCACAGCAAAGGGCTGTTTGAGGAACCTGCTAGTGAACCCAAGTCAGGGTGCTGCAGATCGTGGAATATCTTACACAGCTTCATCTTGGTCTGTGAGGAAACCCAACCAGTCAGCCTCCTCCATCCTCCACACCATCCTACTTGTAACCTTCCCCTCTGGAGAAGGGATAAGTTCCCTCAGAATAGAAACAGAGGCTTTTCTCCTCATGTAATAAAATGTAAGTTAAAAAAAAAAAAAATCATAATTCAGGTGCTGATCCAGACACAGCCTCACCCAGTGTAAAGAGACATTTACCAAGGAGCCTCTGTTAAGATGGAGGGACCTCAGTACCATCAGCAGTTTTACTTCTGACAAGAACAGTTTCACACTAATACCTGCAGGAAAATTTGTACCAAAACATCACAAAAAGCTGAATTTGGGCCCAAGCTGAGGATGACATACACTTTGCTGTGGAAATATTTGGTCAAGGAAACAACATCAGAACAATTATATTAATAGAATCAATAATTAGAAAGAATGTTTTCTCCCTCCCTGTTACCAGTTGTAAACAACAAATTTCTCTATAGATTTCTGACACAGACAACAGCAAAGCCAAGAGAACTATGTCTCTGAATGATGCTTTGTGTTATTGCTTTCTTTGTAGTTTTGTTCACCCCAGAGGTACTGAAAATTGCACCAGAAAAGTCACTGAAGTCAGTGTCTGGAGCAGAGACTGCCAGGATATGAGAGGCTAGAGGCAGGGTCTAATAAAAAAAATTAAAAAACAAACAAAAAAAACCTGTTTCAAGTTTTTCCATTGTTTATCAGCAGTGGTTTGGGGCTGAATATTTTTGCTTACTTACTGCTTACCATCCTGTCATTGAATCAGTAACTTCTAAATATGATAATCCGAGCTCACATTTCACAACACAAATTCAGGTGTTGAAGATGCAGTCCCCTTCTATAACGCCCTCTGTATTAAATCTCTGGGATCCTGTTTTCTACCTAATCTAATGAGAGCAATTTTCAAAGTTAGGGGACAGCAAGCAAGTGCAGTTTGAATCAATCTTCAGACCGGCAGATTAAGCTCCCAGTATTATTTAAGACACTTGCAGATCTTTCTTACTTTGTTATTTTAATCACAAGTTTGACTATTGTAGCCTCTAAAAAAGTTCTGGACATCAGGGACTGTGTTCAGAGCAACGTTATGTCTTAATGCACTTTCTCCCAGTGTGACCTTCCTTGCCTTAAAAATCACAGGCCTCATGGGCTCTGAAAGGTGATCGAAACCCCAGGGCAGCCAGCCACAGTCACGGTATGACCTCAGAAGCCAAGGGAAACTGTTCATTAGTACGTTCCTACTGTGAGCCCTCAGCAAGTCCTTCTAAAACTTGCAAGTAGAAATCTAAGTGAAGACTCATGATGAGCTCTCCGACAGATGAAAGAGCCTGACAACTGCACACAACTGCAACAACCAGAACTCTATACATGCAAGATGCCAATGAAAGAAAACCAAATGACCCTTCTTTAGAGATTGAGCTGGAATACATTGTCAATAACAAAAGAAAAAAAAATCTTGCAAAATATCATATTTGACAAAAAATGAGGAGCACATACATTGTAAGATTAGTGTTAAAGAATCTTTATCCTAAAGTCTGTGGTAGGGAACATTTTAAAACAGATCTGTTTAGTTAAGAGATTTCAATTTTGAAGCATAACACAGGTTCATTCTTTAAAGTCACACCTGGAATCTGTCCCTTCAATCAATCTTGCAGAAAGGGAAAAACCAAAGCCAACCACATGACATCTCCTACATTTCAAATACTGGTTTTGTACCTCTCGACAAATGCCATCTGCAATTAGGATACTTGAGAAAAATACATCAGAAGAAAAATGTTACTTCTTAATGCCAGATTTCTTTTATCCAAAAAGAAAGAAAGAATTACTATCCACTGGAAGCTTTTTTCCAACAAACAAAAGAACCAGTAAAAAAGCAATGCAATGCGTGAAAAGAGCACAAATAGCAAGCCAAGCCAACAATATTACTGACTTCCAAATGAAAAGCAAGGAACAGCCTGATTTTATTACTGGTGTGCATGTACAATTATGAAGAATGAATAATTGAGCTGAAAAACTATATGCTTCTGGAAGAACTATGAGCTATACTTAGTGGGAGGTATCGATGTTGGTGTTATATAATAAGCACAGCAGGAAAAAGAAAGGAAAAAAAAAATTTAAAAGAATTGAACGCAAGAGACAATAGTCTTTAAATGACTGATTTTCAAAAGCTTGCTGACAACCAGTTTTAAGAATACAATCTTCTATTAACAAATTCAGATTCCTCCATGATTTTGAAACTGAAGTAATCAGAAAAGTAAGCAGAGTCATTTTAGGTATTTTCTCATGGTCATGTTTTCTTTTGCAAATATCATAAAGTAAACAGTAACAACCAAAGAATGTCCTCACTGTAACTATGAGTATCTTTAAGATAGGCAATAATTGTGTCTTGCTTAAACCAAACTGAAAGAGTATACCTTCCAGCATACTAATATTATTTAAATTATTAATATATAGGGAAGATTTCAAAAGATAAGACATTTGTAGTTATATGTTCACACTTGATTTTTTTCATGAAAAACTGTTTTCCATTTGTTTCGTATTCTAAGAAGTCATTCACTGTCCACTTACAGACAGCTTCAGCTTTAACATAGAATCCCATACAGGAAGGCAGCAAACAGGAAATGAATGCCTTTTTGTTTCAGTCATTACCAGACTACATGCATTTATTTTAAAGGTTGGGGGGGGATCTGTCTGGTTGCCAGCTCCACACTTTAAAGCTTTGACATCTTTATTTCCTGAGCAGCTTGACTAAAACTCAGTGTTAGATTCTTGGTAGAAGGCTAATTATTTCCTGAAGCAGAGTGAAAAGAAATGTTATAGGGTAAAAAATGAGGTTTAATAGAATGTGGTGTCCCAGGCAACTGCCCCTAGCTGCCTGCGGTTGACCATGCTGCTCCAGTGATTCTGCAAGCCACCATGGCCCAGCAATGCAGAGAGCTCCCTAATCAGCAGCCTGCAACCTCTCTATGCTCTGCATCCCAACACTTTTCCATGGCTTCAGAGCCAGGGCTTACAAATTCAGTGAGCCATTCTGCAGAAGACATACAATAAGAAGTGAAAACTATTTTATTCCCCTGCCCCCAAGGGACTAAGCAAAGTGCGCATGCACAAGACAAATCACACATACAGAGTAATTCTGGTAAGAATGTACAATTTCTACAATGTCCCCTTTCAGGAAGAGGTGACCTTGTAATACAATTTCAATCATTGAAGTTTCCTGAAGTAAACAGCTGAAATGCAGGTACCCATATCAGAAATACACATCATGGACAATGGAACAACTCTAGAAATTAGTTTCTGTATTCTAGTATTGACTTTCAGGAGACAACAAACCTGAGCAAAAGTAGATTCAAGTCCTTTCTAGTGTTAAATATCTTAAAAATCTTGCACTACAGAATTTAGCTGTGCTTTTAGCCCTAACTCATTCTATCTTGTCATTTTATGTTAAACCACTGATAAGCATGCAGATTCTTCAGTAGTTAATAGCTAAATTAAAATCTCCTGCTCTACCTTACTATTTCAAAGCAAGTCCATTGTGTGCAGGGGGAGCAGAAAGTACAAGGGAGGAAGGTGTTTACAAACCAAATCACAAAACTTCAGTCATAAAAGTCCAAACAATCAAAACAAATATTCCAGTCAGTATCAAATACACAAATACCTTTAAAAGACAGATTTGCTGTGGCATAAGCCAACTTACTTGCTTGCCTGTCTACAAATCTTGCCACTACAAAGAGCTGTTATCTAAATGCATATACATAATATTCTTTCCGATTTCTATCAGCATCTCAGTACGTTACTTTCATTCAAGCTGAAAAAATTTGAGGTGGAAATTATGTTCTTTTCTGTACATTTTAAGAAACGCAAGACCAAAACAAACCTGGTAAGGCAGGAGAGAGTTCATTATATCCTCCAAATGAAGCATTCCGGACAAGCTTTCGGCCATCAGCTCTTGGAGAAAACACAGATGAAATCCCAGTACACGAAGAAAACCTACGACGCACTGGACCCTCTTCCTTCATGAGTTAAGGTGTTTGTGTAAGGATTATGTTCTCTGTGAAAGCTGGTTAGCATTAGCTGGAACAAGAGTGTTGCAGTAACAGCCTTTTACCTCACATTCTGATGAGTAAGATACAAAAGGAAAGAAAAAAAAAAAAAAAAAAAAAAAAAAAAAAAAGAAACAAACGAAGGGCACACATGAAAAATGCAGTGAAGAGACAGGCTGCCAAATCAGCAGCAAGCCAAGCAACACTATACTGCTCTCATCAAATGCATTAGGATCCTTAAAGCAGAATGGCTTTGCTTCAGTTCCTGTCTTCCACAAATGCGTTGCATCTTATTTTTTTCACATCTCAGTTTTGGTTTTACTCATCTCTGTTTTCCAAGTGCACAAAAATGGCAATTATTTAGGCTTTAAGGATTTGTTAAATAAATTATTTTTCCTGTTAGTCTTTCAAGTTCCAAATTCATATTGCACAAAGCACAACTCGTGAGCTACGTGGCTTTCCTATTTGATATTATGGTACGCTACAAAAATCTGAAGCAGGAGCCAATGTTTTGTGTTACACAGCCATGGACTTTCCTGTTCAGACACTTACCCAGCTAGTTTTCATCAATTAATTGCCGTGGCTTCTACATCTTCAATTCTTATTTTATTTAAAAGGTGAGGTAACAACTTTTTCTTCTCTAAGACTCTGATACATTTATGGATACAAACCAGCCTGAGTCCTGGAAGAGTTGCACAAAATAAGCTCCACAAAAAACATTCTTTTATTAATATTGTCCCAATATTTCGTGCAATAAAACACTTAAATGAACCAACTTCAATTTTAAACATAAATAATCCCAGTAAATTGGGCTTCAAGTCTAAAAATGAGCTGATCCAAACTGGTCTTGCTGATAACTACCAGAACCCAACCAAATAAGCTCTCCCTAACTTCCTTCATCTACTGCTCATTAGATCGGCTGCTTCTTTGCCCTGACAACTAGCATGCGTGGCCACCGTCCTCCACATGTAGAATGTCTTTCCTGTCTGGTGCTTCTCTGCTGATCCCATTTTCCCCATCACATCTTATTTCTGACAAAATATGTTTTGAAACCTACTCTGTTTTCTGGAAAGCATAAAAATAAGACACTAAGAATTGGCCTGAAAATAAGAACTTGAGTTCTCCCTCAATAGTAGCATGAATTTGATTAATCCTCAAATAATACTGTTTACACCAGTTGCTTATGCAAAGAGGAGTACTTAGTATTTGTGGCTCTCTAATTTCAGTCCACACTGGCTCAAGGATAACACAGCAGACTGAAGTGTTTTATAACATCTACAAAAGGTTTTAACTGTGCAGAGTGTAAGTGCATTGGTACCTATAGATATATACACTAAGACATATACAGAAAACACTGAAATTTTTTTTTTTTTTTTTTTTTTTAAACAAACACAGCTTCATATAGCGTCTCCAAATTTAGCTTTTAATTACAAAACAAAGCAACTACCTTAGTCCAAATCTCTTCAGAATATGCACTTTTTTTTTGTCTAATTAAAATTAAGAGAAAGCTGCAGTACAAAAACTCCCCTTACACACAGAAGGAACTGTATCCTCCCATTACAGACCTATCTTGCCTAGTTAATGGGTCTGTTATCTCATCTTTCAGAGTCAGGGCCATGACCCTGACCAGGAATGCTCTGCTGACACTGGTATCAGGACATTTCCATGTCTTGTACGGGAACAGCAGGGTCGCACAGACTAACGGGAGGCTCCACCATCAGCCACTCGCAGGGCTTTCTCTGCATCTGCCTCCAGCCACTCTGTCAGCCAGTTCTGGAGCCACCACTACGCATCACTCTGCCAGCTTACCAGGTTCTTCCACAACAGTCTTCTCTGCCATGTTATGTTTATTTTACTAACAAGTGGCTTAACATCCAGGGGCTTGAGGAAACAATGCAATCCTGAAGGTTTTTCCCTTATTTCTCTCCATGTCCTCTCAGGTCCCTTGACACTACTCATGTAGCCAAACTGTAAAAGAGAACAGACTAAAAACCCTTCTCCTTCCTATACCCTCTTCTCCATTTAGGAGTGAAACTGAAATCTCTGGGTAGATAAAATTAAGAATTTAAATACGGACAATGTTTTATTTTCCCTCTCTGAAGCTATCTCCCAACCAAGGAAATTGCTAGCCAGGTATTCTGGCTAAGCACCTTCTGCTTTAACTCAACAAGAATATAGGAAAGGCAGACTCCGTGTCTTTTGCCAAAATATGACGCTGTTTCACCACTGCAAAGGAGGGAGAAAAAAAAATCAAATTTATGCTTCCTCCTTTGTCTCCCTCCCCCCATCAAGTCATCTTCATGTTTCACTTAAACCCGCAGTAGTAAAACAGTTAATTACATGGTTTGGCTGTAAAAATTCACTAGTTCTCTACCTTTTCAACAGCTTGTGATTTATTATGCCTAATAGTTGTATACACATGCTCATTTGCTTCAACTACTTCAATGTAGTGTACGTTGCTGGAGAGACAGCTGATGCACAACTGAAAGGCTGTTAGATCAAAAGGAATCTGTAACATTTAATAAAAATTAGCATTCTTCTCCATGGTCTGATTCTAGGCTACAGTTTACTGTAACTCTTGAGCATCAACCTGCAGTATTGAAGGGGTTTCTGCTCTCCACACACTCAGCACCCAAAGCTCTCAAACTCTTAATTCCTTGCAATAAATTTGATTGCTGAAAGAACACAGAAGTACTTTTAAATAGTTGGAAGTGCTTCTATTTGCATGTTCTGTACATGTCAAGGGAAAGATGCACTTCATTAGCCATCACATATTAGACACACATACAAAAAAAAAAAAAAAAAAAATATTAAACTCCTTTTTCCTCTTCTCATCTCCCCAAAAATAAAATTCAGACAGAATAGGTCACTCTACTGATAAAAACAGAATTAGTATGGTTCATTAGGTGACCTTAGACTAACATCACAGGAAACCTTCTATCCTTTTGATATCAATTCCCAGTGCCTAAATAATTGATACACTTAGAAAATGCACTAAGGTACACAGCTTGGAAATTTACATGGTTTCAAAATACTCACAAACAGAACTACAGCCAAGTCCAACTGCAGAAGTCAGACATAGCTGAAAAGCCTGCAAAACCAGCAAAAGTACCTGCACTCTAGCCCAAATGCATCAGGTGTGTGCCACAGTATATCTGTACATGAAAAAATAAGATTCCTCATACTGAAAGCTAAGTACTTTGTGAAAGCAGGCACTGGACTAAATATGTCACTGAAAGAGATAAAAAGACTCCTGGTTTCTGTTTTATACAATACCAAAATTAACTAGAAGAAAAAAACTTAAATATTTGGTTCATCTATCTAGGAGGAGATCCATTCTCAGTGAATCTGTCAAATATCTCTTTAGAGGAAAAAAACTTGTCTGCTGAATACATTTTCTAAAGGACAGAATGCATTCCCATATCAGCTACTCAATCAGGGCTTCTTCAGTAGTAAATGCTGGCTGAAAAAAAACAAATCATAATCCTCTGCTTAAGACGTTCTTCCAGGACACTGCCTGGGGCAAAACTTCATACAAAACAAAGGCAAATAGAAGACGTGCAATTCCAACAGTGCATGAACACTTTTGACAGAGCCCGAGTTCAGTTTTAAAACATTTCTCCAGTCAAAAAATATTTACAGATGAATAAATCATAGACCTCTGAATTGTACAGGTATGAATTCCATGCACGGAAACTGAAATAAAATCAAGTATGTTCTGACGTATCTGACTGAGGAATTTTAAATATAGTAATCCTTTTTATATGGATTTTAGAAGCTTTAAATAACGAACACATTATACAAACTGATACTGATGCAATAATACAACTAAGAGGGTATCTAGCAATGCCAAGTAAAAAAAAAAAAATATTCCTTTTTCCCTTAGAGCTATACAAGGAAAACCCAAAACCTTCTTAAAAATCAAACTCTGTAAAAGCTAAAGGGAGAAGAAAGAGGAGGAAAAACTGATGGTGTAACAGAGAAGATAGAAGCTTTCTAGACGCGCCCTTCCGAGTCTGACAATAATTTACCCTGACATTTTGACAACACTACATTTTCCAGTACAATTCCCCACCCAGTCCAACAAAAGAAAAGGTCATAAATAATTCTCTAAATGCAGTAGTACACACACTCTTTGTGGTATGCAGAAAATAGAAAAAGAAAACTAATAGACTATCATACCTATAAATGAGTTTTTACCCAACATCTTGTTTTTGCACTTGAACTTTAAGTGTTTTTCTCCTATGTAACAAAAAGGTTATTAAAGATATACTTGCCTTCAGACACCAATATTTGATTCAGAAAAATGACATCTGAACCATGACACTACAAGTTGTGTCAGTAGTTTATAGTAGCAAGTTTCTTTCGCCAAATATTCTTCTGTTCTGTGGTATTTCCAAGTTGAGCGCAGTTTAGCTGACTAGTAATTCCAGAGACAAGCCTGAGAGTGGTTATGAATGAACACCAAGGCTCCCAGTGCCCTGTTGGCAACTGTCCTTGGCTGCACCTCGTCGCGTGCTGACATTCCTGCTCAGCTCCTCCCACCCAAAGTAAATAGGCTTGCTGACTGCTCAGGTTTCAACAGTTTTCATCTCAGCCCTTATGAAATTCTCAAGGTCACAGTTCAGGTTCAAGTAGACCAGCTCTGCAGAGATTGTCATGGAGGAAGAGAACTTGCTCGAGAAGTTTCGCAGTAATCAGCCCTGCTGTGCCTTTCAAACCCAGTACCACACTTTCATAAAGCTATAACCCACACAGAAAGGAGTATGTGCAATTTACCCAAGCCACAAATACTGGGTGGAGTAGCATTTCAGAAATGGCAAGTTTTAATAAACACACAATGACTTGCAGAGAGGAATGTGCCAGAGTATGCAATACAGTAAGAGAGCAGGAGGTCAAGATAATAGATTCAGGAGACTAACCACACACAGCAGAACTGAGTTCACCAACATGTCCTTTAGATGTCTATTCTGGAGCAACAGCCTTTCATACGAGCTCAGCACAGCCAAAAATGCCTTTACACTCCACCAAAAGCGGCTTCCCCTCCAGCTTTCTATTCATTGTGATCATCATCATTATTGTGAAACCTATAACTCTGCTTCCACTGGGTATCCGTCTCCCTGCACCTAAGCCGCTTCTGTTTCTCAGTCATGTAACACAGAATACATTTTCATCATATCACAAACTGAATTAACAGCTACTACTGGAAAGAAGGAGCAGATCCTGTTTCTTGTCTCAAGCTCCTTCTGAGAACACACTTTGGCTGCATATCTTTACTTGATGAGCTGACTTCAAAACAAAACAAAACAGATAAGAGCAAGATGCTGTTAACTTAGCCCAAAGATTTACATTATTTTAAAATATCTCCTCCCTAATCTTTATACTCTGAACACATTTTTCACAAATACTACACACATTTTTTACCCCACCTGCCTCCCATTAATGCTTTAGATAAAGAAGGGAAAAATACCGAGGGCTGATGCAGTCAAGTTCAGGAGCCAAGAAGCTTGTTTGCACAGATCACTGTTCTCTACATGAAATACAGAAACTGGAGCTCTAAAATCTTAATGTGTTATCTGCTGAGTTGTCAGCCTTAAAGTATCAAAACCAATACTGTCAACACAAGCACCACCGCTGTTTCTTCTTGTTCAGGTATGGATGATGCTCCCATTAGTGCCACCTGCAAATTAGAGTCCCCATTCAAAGCCACAAAAATTAAAATGGCAAAATCTTCCTAAAATGAATTTCGTGGGAATTTGGGAATTTTGTGGAATTGGTGGATTTTCACCTCCTTGGTGGATTTTCACCTCCTTACACTCTTAAAAAATAAGCTCCCAAGCAAATAGACACAAGCGAACTACTAGCAAGCAAAAAACTAGAAAAACATTTCATCGTGTATACTTTGTAACATAGACTTAAAAGCACACAAAGAACAACCACACAGTCTCATTAAATAATGCCATAAACAGACTATATGAATACCGGTAAAAAAAAAAAGACAAGTCAGACATTTTCAAACATGCTATTACAGAATTTTTAATATTATCTTAGCTAGATTTCTCTTTTTACGACAAGTACAGCTCATTATTTAAGCATCAATGCTGTTTTCCTAAAAACTTTGAAATATGTTTTAATAGCATATTTCTAAGTTAGAAAATACTAAAAAACTCTGTCTGAGGAGACTTCTGATTTTTTTCATGCATTTTAAGTGATCACTATTTCTACATTAATCCATTTTATTAAACAAATAAAGTGGTATCTCAATGTAAGTTTCAGTTAACAAGATTTACAAGAATCCAATTTACCGGGGATAATTTGAGTAACAACATAAACAGCTTGTATCAGCAAGCAGGGTTCTGCTCTACAGCTTTTGAAAGTGCAGTCTTGGACTCAATATTTTTCATGTTCATTTTTTAACTGTAATAAAATAGGTTCGCCAATGATGTGTTTTGGTCACGCTTATGGTAGGTTAAAAAAAAGGTAAAAACCCAAAAATAAGCTTGATAAAAGTTTAGTTGTTTGCCCATTAATGGTTAATAACATTTTCAGCCATAGAATGCATACACAGAAAATCAGCTAAATTAACGTTGTTCAATCTGTGTGCCAACTGCTAGAAATGAAAGTTGTTTTAGCAGTCTTAGTATCTATATGCACTACATTTAAAAAATATGGTCTTGGTAAGTTGGCAAGGCCACACTACTTCGCTAGAGCCTGAAAACATACCATCCCACAAACATAAGCAAGGCTTTACAGCAAAAGCTAACTCTTCAAACCCATTAAAGTTTCCATCAAAAGGCTACTGAATTATTTAGATCTAATTACAAGTCTGACAATTGTACATAAAATATTTAGCAAAAAACATAGTATAATAATTTAGTATGTTCAAGGCACAGAGAAGGTTTTATTGCCTAGCAGATAAGGCAAAAGAAAAGTAACAATGATCTGAAGATAAAACAAAAGATATTGGAAGGTAACATTCACATACAATATATAGATAGCCTCAGAATAGAGGACATCGTATCTTCAAGAATCTTAAAAGATTTTCCTATACTTCTGCATATTCTCATCATACAATACTACAGGTACATTTTAAAGACCTTTGCTAATCAGATTTCAGTTACAACAGTCAGCCTGAAGTCCTTCCATCACTTTAAACTCTGTTCTACGTCATATTTTTCAGGCTTGCAGCGTATCTTTTTCTGTAACAAGCTCACATTTTCACCAGCACTATAATTTCCGTGTAGGAATAACTATCACAGAATAACCACCCAACTTCTCAATGTGGCTCAACCACCTCTGTAAAAATTAAACATATCTCTCTCAAGTTGCAGATCAGCTAGAAGTCAGTAATTAAAGGTTGCTGAAGCCTAGTCCACATCATACTTGTTCACTACTGAAAAGTAGTGAATTTGACTGCAAGCCAAATTCCTTGTTTCATGAAACTACAGCCTCTTTTCTAGTAGTGCTCCTAGAAGACTAAGTCAGTGATGACCGATGCTAAAATAGGCACAGATACATTTAACAAGCTTATAATCACTTATATAAGCCCTGAAATAATCAGAGGGAGGAGAAAAAAAAAAAAAAAAAAAAAAAAAAAAAAAAAAAAAAAAAGAGCTTTGTCTTACCATGGCTGTGGGCAGATCCTGGACTGAGAGACGGTTGGAGTAACTCTTTGGTTGGAGTAAAATAGGCTTCTTTCCCCTGGCGCTGGCTCATTTTTCCTGGAGTTAAAAGCTGTGATTCATCACTGTTTGTTACCACTGCTGAAACACAAAATGGATGCTCATTCAATGATGTTAAATGCTTGTGCAGAGATTTCTATTAACAACTTCACTGCTATTTATGAAACCGGTATTCAAATACCATCTTACGATTTTTTTTTTTTGTTCTAGAAAATAAGGATTTCAAATTAGAGATTTTCTTTGGAGGGGACGGCAGAAAGGAGCTGACAAGACTGGTCCAAAACATGATGCAAAAGATGAAAACAAAAATTAGGAGGAGATAGGAGAGGCTGCAACTGAATAAGATACTGCACTGAGCTGTACTTAACTTCTGAAATCCTGCTTGCTTTGCCACTTTTTTTGATAGTTCTTGGTTTAATTAGCCACAACACTGCCAACACAGGACATGGCTTACCAGGTCAAGCTGTGCAACCACCCCAGAGAGCTAAAATATACGTACATTACAAAAACCCAAGTCTTATTAATAAAGATCACGTATAGTCTCTGTCAATGGAAAGGTATAAAACAGAAGAGTTACTCTCCTTGAACCTTATCAGTCTGAAGGACTTGTTTGGTGTCTTCTAGCTATTCATAAGATCACATGGCCAGTCATCCCGTTTACAGTGTCTGTACATTTTCTTAAGCTACACACAACAAAAGTGTATCTTTTTTGTTAGTAGAAGAACATCTGATTCAGTAACACCTGTCCTGTGGGAGTAGATATACTGACAAAAAGTGATCACAGGAGAAACAGAAGATGCTTACTAAAGAAAAAGCCTACCTAAAAGATTGGAACTTAAGACACAGTTCTCAAGCCTTCCTCAAACAGTTTTAAAAGTTCAGCAGAAGATCTAGTCTAAACAAAAAAGTTCCATTTTCTGGATGGAATCTTCAAAGTACAGAAGCCCTCCTCTTAACTTTATTTCTACTATTATTACAGTAATGAAAACATTTTTTTTCAGCAAAGCCTAACTTAAACACAAGGCATTACAAAGAATGCAAGGATGCCAAGATACCCATCTGTACTATTTTTCTACATCAGATAAACCATTTAAAGCTCTGCTCCAGACAAACTACACCCTATGCAGACTGTTGTTCAGGAAAAACATGTGAGGAGAGGGACAAGGGAAGCAAAGAGTTCATTTTACCAGTTCTGAGTTCAAGTCTTTCAGTGCCAGAAGGCCAATATTTCAAAGTAGTGACTGACTTTGTTGTTCTTGTAGGACCACCAAACCAGCTTTTTATTTTCCTGCAGCTACAAGTAAGAGGAAAGGGGGGCAGTGGAGGAGTTGCTGAAGTCTTAGGAAGGGACTGCACCAGAAAAGGTCTGATATTTGAACAGAAAAATAAAAGCTGGGCTACAAAACAGCTGTTTCACATGCTCACACTAAACAGGTCCCTTTGAGGGAAATGAGCTATACTCACTTGCTTTAAAAATGTTTAAGGTTCACTGACCAACTTTGAATCAACTAGCAGAAAGCTGCTCTCAAAGAGCCACTGGCCATTTAGCTCCATAGGAATGACATTTCATAGCCTCTCCCACATTGACCTCAGCCAGCACCCTGCTGTGGGCAGCGTTCCAGCTCCGTGGGTCGGCACTCCATGGGTGGGCACCTCACCTGCTGTGCTGTCAGCTGTGTTGGAGACCTGCTCTGCAGCAGCAGTTGTGGTAACAACCGTTTATTGAGTGACCTGTGCAGACGGCTCATTTCTGAACAGGCATCATGCCACACCACCGCTTTTAAGCTTGAAGCTTTGGAAATTCTCAGGTTTTTTTTTAAGCTGTCAAGATACAATCATTTCTCAGGCGGTACTTGTCAGTAATTTGGAATGTAAGCAAGCTCTGCAAACAAGTTTTACCAAAGCATAAGCTGAACTCAGAAAGAATTACAATGAAAAGGAAAATGTTCCTGGAAAGGAGAGAGAAAGGGAAAAAGTTATCCTAGTAACAAACCTGAGTTTTCAAGATGCTATTCAATCAAACACCTACCATTCAGAAGCAGATCTTTCTAAGAGAGGAGATTTAATCAGTACATATTAATAAGTAACTCAGCAATTTGTAGAGGCCCCTTGGCTGCTATTTATAGCTTCTAAGAGATTGATTTTATAAACACTATAAAAATGTATGGCACATACTTAAGTCATCCATTTACTGACAATGTTTGATGATCCGATATCTAAGTTTGAACTCATTTGAAGCATGGAATGATTTTATCCTAGAATTTCATTACATTTACAGAATAAAACCAACAGTGATACTGAAAGAGAGCGAGTCACTTACTCTAGTGACCTTGCTCCTTGTGAAGTAAAAGTTAGCATGAATGAATTAATAACGTTCCTAGTCAAATGTGTTTTATTATTTGCCAAAAATACCAAACTGAAACTTACAGTTTTGGATTCATGTTTCCCCATGTACCTGCAGTATACCTCAAAAACCACACTCAGTTTCTGACTAATCTTTAAAGTACTCACACTTTCTAGTGAGTTTTGGTGAGGATAAAAATTATTTTTTTTGGTGAGGCTGGGTTCAGCCTGCAGAAAAGGTGGCTCTGGGGAGACCTTATTGCAGCCCTTTATTACTTAAAGGGGACTTAAAAGAAAGATGGAGAAAGATTTTTTTAACAAGGCTTGTAGTGACAGGACAAGGGGCAACTGTTTTAAACTGGAAAAGGATAGATTTAGATTGGACATATGAAATAAATTTTTTTTTTTTTTTTTTTTTTTTTTTTTTTTTTTTACACTGAGGGTGGCAAGACACTGGAACATGTTGTCGAAAGAAGTTGTGGATGCCCCATCCCTGGAAGTGTTCAAGGTCAGGCTGGACAGGGCTTTCGGCAACCTGATCTAGTGAAAGATGTGCCTCCCCAAGGCAATGAGGTTGGGCTGGATGATCTTTAAAGCTCCCTTCCAACCCAAATAACCAACTCTATAATTCTAATTCTTCTTAGGTTTCACGTGCCATCTCTGCAACTTGAAAGGCAGATTTGGTAGGCATATGCTCAATGTGTCTGACAAGACATATATTAGCATTGCCAACCATTCCTTCCACTCAAAGGCCGCAAAGTGGTGATTTATTTTTAGACTTTCACTCAGGCTTCAGAGCACTCATCCAAGAGAAGGAAGATCTCTGTCCATCCCCTCCTTTACCTGAAGGAGTTTAAACCCATACCATCTATCTCCTTGAAGATGTGCAGAGGATTATTTTAGAGAAGAAACATCACTGAGTAAATATCAAAGCCTTCTCGTGACTCTTTGGAGGGCACATTTCAATATCAATAGAATCATTAGAGTTGATAATACATACTTCCATTTCCTCATACTAGTCACAAAATTACTAACATAGAATCATAGAATGGTTTGGGTTGGAAGGGACCTTTAAAGGGCGTCTAGTCCAATCCACAAAATCTATAGTTTGTCAGTAAGATTCACGCATCAGAAGAAATATAAATTGGGGTCTTTACAGCCAATTTAATTCAGCAGATAAAGCTACGGAAAAAAAAAAAAAAAAAAATCTGAGATGGCAGATTCCCAGTTCTCCTGTTTCTAAAATGAGCATGTGAAAGTGCCTACACTCTTGAAAATAGCACAAGGACATCAGATACAGGAAAAGTTCTATTATAATTCAATTCCACATTATTTTTGAATGTCTATAGAATCATAGAATGGATAGAGTTGGAAGGGACCTTCAAAGGTCATCTAGTCCAATCCCCCTGCAAGGAGCAGGGACATCCCTGACTAGATCAGGTTGCTCAGAGCCTCATCCAGCCTGGCCTTGAACGTTTCCAGGGATGGGGCATCCACCACCTCTCTGGGCAACCTGTTCCAGTGTTCTAGCACCTTCAGTGTAAAAAATTTTTTATCTAATATCTAATCTAAATCTACCTCCCTCTATTTTGAAACCGTTACCCCTAGTCCAGTCACAACAGGCCCTACTGAACAGCCTCTCCCCATCTTTCCTGTAGGCCCCTTGAGGTACCAGAAGGCTGCTATAAGATCTCCCCAGAGCCTCCTCTTCTCCAGGCTGAACAGCCCCAACTCTCTCAGCCTGTCCTCATAGGAGAGGTGCTCCAGCCCTCTGATCATCTTATTATCATGTAATAAGCAATACCAGCTAAGACAATGCCTTCTGCACAGGAAAAGAAAGAAAGAATTTGTGCCTAGCCTGCATCTTTCCCTTCCCCACATACACAAACTCTTAATCCAGGCAAAATTATTCTGCCAATCACACAATCATACTAACACACATAATCCAATGGTGCTACCAAAATTTTTGGCCGTGTGCACGCATGTAGATACACACTGAAATTTTCCCTATCACAACATCAGATCCAATTCTTATTTGAGTATAACAGTATATACACCTGTTCGTTTCTGAAGATATAAATTTATTGAAATGAAGTGAATCATACAGCACTGTAAACAAGACAAGCTCAAAAATAAAACTGTTTCTCAACCATTATTTCCATGTCTTTATTATCTATACAATAACAACATTTGAAGGTTTAATCTCAAACTGATAAATATATCTTTTTCTCTTTTAGGTAAGTAATTTAAAAGATTTTTTTTTTTCTAGCCATGACCGGGAGAGGTGAAGAATAAAAACTTTTCCCACTTAAAAAAAAAAAAAAAAAAGTTAATGTAGGGAAACATTTAGATGAGTAGTATGCCAGGTAAAATACTTTTCCAACAGTAAATTTTCATTGTACTTCTGCTCCTCAATTACAATCCGGAAGAAAATCCAGTATTTAGCACAACAGCCTAAATGCAAAGATATATGCTAACTATTACAAACATATGTGCAAACATACTATAGGAGAGTTAAGTGACTTACTTGATGGTCCATGAGAGTCTCTGTTATCACCATGATGCTGCGTACACATACAATTGAAGAACGAAGAACAGCAAACAAAAAAATCCAGGCCAGGAAGAAGCAAGTGTACAAAAGCAGCAGCAGCGGGAAGGAAGGAGGACAATGAAAACAGTGTTAGTTCATAACTAAAATACAACATGCACCTCAATACCAAAGGCAAGACCTCAAGAGACTTTGCAGTTCAGAAAAGTCAAAGCAACAAAACTGGCAAATATGCTTATAGAAAAGCAATTATTAGAAGCCATCATCATATATGGTTAGTGAACAGCAACTGCCCCAACTGCTAATTTTGATTCGAAGCTCTCTATCAGCAGTTTAGTGCTCATATGACTTGATGACAACATATTTTAAGAATTTAAGAATTTTTTAGCTGGAATGTTTTCAGAAGACTAAAGCTCTGGAGAAAGCTGAAATAACACAAAATTTCTTTCCAACACCATGCCACTTTCAGACAAGTGTTTTGGAAAGATAAAAACTCTCAAGTCTTCAGTAATGCGCAAGCACCCACTAATGCTAGATCCAAGCTTAACTGCTTTTGCACACAGACACGAACTTAAAAGCCACAGATTCAGTTCATCTACAAATACAGGTCTTTAAAATTGCTTAGTATGCAAGACAAGCAGTGTAGTTTTAAATTTAAGAGGACATTTTGTATTAAAGTGTTTCCAAAGAATCAAGTTTTATAAAAAAAAAAAATTATCTGTCCCACTGAATGCATCAAATATAGCCACTACAGGAGAGTAATTACTATTTGATCTCAAAACTTTATAAACCATTGCTACACGAGGCCACAATCAGGACTGAGATCCCACAGTGCTCAGCAATGTACAGATGTAAGGTAAATTCCACCTATGTCTTAAAGGATTTACTACCTTTGAAACCCATGAATAACAGAAAAGGAGGAGAAAACAAGCATACTGATCACATGAACATTTCCTCTTTAAAAATAAAATAAATCCAAACATGATGTATCTTCTATATTAAAGAAAAAAAAAAAATTAAAAAACCCCAAAACCTTCTGCTCCATAAACAAGAGAAATCCTTGCCCTGCTTTCACGAGAATACTATCTTGCCTCTCTGTTATCAGGACTAAACAGCAGGAAATGTAAAAAAGAAAAATAAAAACCTTAGGAAGCAAGGATCTTGTCTTACATTCCTGATATCAAAACACAGATTTTTATCCCTCACAGCTGCCTAGGGGTGTTAAAATGACACTTCAACGCACAAATGTAAAGTACTGCAATGAGAATACAGCAACTGCAGTACACATCACCGGAAAGGTGAGAGAATCCTTCTTTCATAATTTTTCACCTTTCTGATTAAACAAGAGAAGCTGTAAAGAACCTTCTATCCCTGTCAAGAGACTAGATTTAGGTCAAAGAATGAAGTACTGCTAAGGGAACCCATGAACTTATCAGACAGGTTTACACACATGAAACACATTCAAGAATTCAAAGGTTTTCAAGGCAAAGTGTTTCTTTTTAATATACAAGTAACATACTGCAGACTAGGAAACAATTTATGTTCAAATTGGAACTGTATTATCCTATACTGCTTCTAGATTCAAGACAATAGTGACTGAGAAGAGAGCAAGATAAAGGAGCCTCCAGTAACTGCACAGAGATCCAGAACCAACTGAAGAACTGGGAACACCACTATTCAGCACTGGTCTGCTTTATTGCACAGTAGAAGTTGGAAAGCAAGAGAAGAGAACTGGAAAAATAAATTGTTAACAGACATACAGGATCAGAAGTTTCTGAGACACAGACAGCATGTTCACTTGTAGCGCATACTTACGAGTTGAAGAAATAGAGTGAAAAAGCACTGCAGCAGGTCCTGCCTCACTGCCTGCCTCTCAAGCAGCCTTGACCAAGATACAACATGACACCACAGAGCAGGGCAACCTGTCACCCGAGACGATGCAGGGGCTTTTTATGTAAATATTTTAGCATTGCATGGTTAATCCTATGAACCGGTACAAACAGCTCCTACGCCAGAGGCTGAAACACAAGCCTGTCTAACTCTGTCCCTGATCTTCTGCAATAGACATTCTATTTACACACCAAACCGCCTCCGTTGCTGGTCAACTCCCTCTCTTCATTAGAGCTATTTGGGCCTGTGTATTTACCTAAAGTTTGCAGAACATATATATTTCTAAATATTGATGTAAGATGTTAAGAGACTGAAATTAGACTATTCCGTCCAAAAAGGCTTCCTCATGTTCCAACAGCCTATTGCACCTTTATCATCTGCAATTCATATCACTGCAGATCAAGGATTAAAATCCCTACGGGAATAAAACATGACAGTTTTTCTACTTCAATATTTTCCCTAAAAAAAAAAAATGCCCTCAGGGCACTCCTGTCCATCATCTCCCACAATTTTTATTCTAAATATACAAAATGAAGAGAAACATACACTTATTTCCAGAGACACAGTCTACCCTTATTTTCACATTTATTTAACTGATGGTGTCGTTTACAGATTACAGAACAAGTCTTTAGACAAGGGAGGTTCTCAACAATACATAATTGATTTACCTTCTGTTGAGGCACATTTACGTAAAAATGTTATTACTGAAACATATAAAACCTAGCCCTTCTCACAGTAAAATTTTAGATTAAGACTAAGGAATAAAATCAGCAATAGAAGTCATCACATGAGGCAGCAGCCATAATTCTGTTTTCATAGAAAAGCAGCTCTGTGCTTCAGAAAAGTGCTATATTTAGACATTCATGTCTCAGAAATAAAGCTTATAACAACTGCTACTAAACCTAAAATTATATCTGCCAACTTGTCCTATAAAACAAAATCCTTTTCCTGTTGAAGATTAGGGTGAAAGCAAAAACACGTCATGCTAGTATGTCTGAATCTCACATTACAGAAGTTTGTTAAAAAGACTTACTAGATTTACAATCTAAATCTACAGCTAAATTCTTAATAGAGTTTAAATGCATGCTTTAAAGTCAAGTTAGAGTTTTCACCCTGCTGAAGACAGACTTTTCCTGAAAGCAGTCTCTGATACATGTAAATCACTAAGATTAATCATGTTAAATTTAAATTCAGGACCACTAACCCAACCTGCATATCATATCAGTAAAAAGGACCTCTATTCTCTGCTTCAAGGAGAAAAGGTACTTTTATGTCTGCTGATGTATTTAAATAGCAAGGACTGACTGTAAAACTTGTATCAAAGGCAATGTACTTATGAAATACATGTTTTGCTAAAAATTAGAGCCAATTAAAGAGTTTTCTAAAAAAATCATTGAGAAAAAGAATGGTTTACACTAAACATTCCCAGGTAATGTTCTGAGTTTATGAGGCTTGTTTAAATTAAATTATTATTTTATAGAAAAATAGGCAAAAACTGTTCTCAAACAAGAACTCAAGCCAAAGTGTCTAGCATTTTGCACTGTTTTAATGGTGCCAAACTGCAAAAATAGTTTGCTGAGCTGTCATAAAATTTGTATTCAGATACAGTGTATATAAACCTAATTAATAGACAGGAAAAGCATTTAATGTAAGACTTTTCTCCCTAGACTGATTCTGGAAAGAAAAGATCACAGTATTAAGTTATGTGATCTCCTCCTCTGTTTTTCTTTTACATGGAAGCCAAAAACAATTAGAAAGTGGATACCTCTAAAGAGGGCTTTTTCATGTATCTCCTAGAAACTTTCCAAGTGACTTAAACCATGTAACAAAATGTTGATCAGTTTTCTTCATGAATATTTGCAATGCACGTATTTCATTAATTTTAATCACACAAATGGAACTCAAAAAAAAAAAAAAAAAAAAATCAAATTGCAGCTAAGACTCTAGAATTCTGAACAATCTCAAACCTGACCCTTCAAAAAAAAAAAAAAAAAAAATAAATTAAAATTCTGGGAAGTGCGAGGATTTGTATATAGTCAAGGTCTTCACAATTACTGGGTCAAATCTGTTGTAAAATATGCTCTTTTTTCCCTCCCCAATATGTCCGTTTCAATTTTTTATTATGGTGCACACCAGACTAAGTATATTATACTTCCAGATAAGCTTTCAGAGGTGTTTTTAACAGTTATAGTGCAACACACAAAGCTTCATACTGTCCCTGCAATTAAGACATAAAATTACTCCACTAAATTACATTTCTGTAAGAAATGCTTAGAGTAGCCAATCATAGTATACCATAAGTTAAAAAAACAAAACAAAACAAAACAAAACATATCTATTCTGAGGTCACACGTCTGGTACCTAAGCATATGGGATGAAAGGCAAATCTATCCTTACACTCAGTATTATTTTAAAATAGACTTGGCAAAACATATAGCGCCTCATTTCAGGATATTTTCTTAAAATCATGCTATTGTGAAGGCATGTCACACAAAGAACACTAGCACATTTCAAGTTGCTTTCAATTTTTTTTTTTTTAAACTGTTGGTTTTTTTTTTTTAAATTTTAGGAAACAAAGCAACTGAATTGATGGGATTTTTTTTAATATACCCTATTGCACAATGGACAG
>WHYT01017498.1:110558-125020 GCA_009806455.1 Tetrax tetrax
AAAAAAAAAAAAAAAAAAAAAAAAAAATCAACGATTGTGTTTATTACAGAAAAAAGCCAAGGATTTTCTTAGTGCACTGCAAAATAGCTTGTCTCCAAATTCATCACTTAAGATAAAAACAATAATAAAACACTTGATCAAATTACTAGCTCTATGTAGTAGTTGAACCATCACAAATAAAGTTGGGCACTAAGGAGGTGTTAAACTTGGGCTTCACCTTAGTTAGAGGAAAAAAATATTCTATTTTGCCTTTGGGAAGCAGTGTTTTCTATCAGAAAAGCAGCTTTTGAAATCAGAAAGCAGCTTTGGAAACTCAAAAAAAAAAAAATTTGCTGCTTCTGCTATTAGAGTGCTTCCACATAACACAGCTTATGGAAAAATAAAACTGTTAAATAATTTCAACATTATAATGATTAAGTGTCATAGTACCTGCTAGCCTTTCCTGTTTTTAAATTGTGCTTAGAAAGAAAGAGCTGGTATTTTCACTACTTCAGAAATTTTATAATCAGCACAGATTATCAACTCTGAAATTGACTGATAACATGACTCTGATACAACACCTGAATGACTCTGATAACATATAATTATCTCTCCTCCTGCCTTTTCTGCTTCTCATTCCAACAAGAAATACATTATTTTTCTCTTTTGTCCACAGTCCCTAACTAGAGAAGTGCCAATTCATAAGACTGAGGGGAATACCTTTTCCTTTTGGGACTCAGAGACACCAAGGATCAAATCCAAGATACGCATGTTTCCTGACATTCAGCCCTCTTGCCATGAGAATCTAGCAAATGATGGGTAATACTACACGATATTCCAAATGCATTCACCAGAGAAGTATCACTTCAAACCAAACTAGAACAGATCCAAGCCATTTAATCTCTTTCCTGCAAAAGCATCTTCACTTCCATCTGATCTCATGAAGTCCCATTTAAGTTACTCACTGAATTTCTATCAAGTTCCCCATCAACCGGAACAGTCTCCATGCTGACAGGGCGTGTTGTCTCCGTCAGTTAGAGTTCTTCCATCCTGCTACTTGAGATCCTGGAGGGGGAAAGAAAAATACAATAATTCAATTCCAATGGCTGAAATCTGTTAAAGAGCCACACCCTCTCTCTCTCTCTGTTTTAAGAGGGTAAATAGTTTCCTATTGTAAGCTCTGCGTATTGCAGTTCCTTGCAAAACATGCACATTACCCATAAAAATCAACCTTTTAAGCAGTGAAAGGAGAAGTTAGTTACAAATAAAATGGCCAAAACAAAAGCTACTCACAGAGGCGTTTATTTTTAACCACACTTGCATCAAATAAGCAAGAACTACACTAGAACACAAGCCAAAAAAAAGAAAAACAAACAACCCAAAAAACCAAACAAAAAAAAAAAAAGCCCAACCAAACTCAAAAAAACACAAACCCAAAAAACCCAAACAAACCAACCCACAGGTTTCGCCCTGTATTTCCCCTTGTTCCACCGTCCCCAGCAGCACGCCACTCCCTCCTTGCTGGCATGTGCACACAAGCTGTTGGGTATGTAAAAGCTATTCTGGAGCAGAGTTTAGGGCTTCCCAGCATAACTCCAGAAACAGCCACGTTTTGCTTTGTGGAACAGACACACAGAAATTAAGTCATTTGTGCAAGCCAGCACCCTCTGTGGTAGAATGAGCACTTAGCTGGTGGTCACCACACACACCCAGAAAGCAATGTTTCATTCTCTAGACATTTCCTATTTAAGTTTTTTTTTTTGGTAGAGAATGAAAGCTATAATAAATCTTAGTATTCACGCCACATTTGACGTCACCAGTGAGACAAGAAAACGGTCTCTAATCAAGCAAAACTTGGTGGAAAAACCATGCCTTAACTGTTCACTCATTTCATGGATTTGAGCAGGGAAGCAGAGAGGATGGCACGCCTGCAGAGATGCCCACCTACACTCTATTGCTCTGCTTCTCTCTCCAAGGCTTCCATGAGCAAAAGGTACAAGCAGACACAATGGCTCTAAGCTGGCCTATCCAAAACAGTAAAGACAGCATCCCACAGGGAGAAGACTGCAGTTTTCTGCAGGGTTTAACCCACAAAGCCTCCGCTGCCCTTCCCTCCAACCAGAGCAAGGGCTTGATCAGAGAATTAGCCCAAGGATTTTTTTTTCTTGCTTTCTTCTTGTCTTGGGTGGGGTGAGGCAGCAGGAAGCAGCTAAGTTACAAGCTAAATTGCCAAACCAACACTTGTGTAAGAGCAGTGGTAGCATGGAAATGGTGACTTTTTTTTTTTTTTTAAGTTACAGCGTTAGCATATTGTGATTAGGGTATACATTGAGCTATGGCTTCAGCTCAAGCTTCAGCAGAAACATATAAACTGAGGACAGAGGCCCAAGAAGAGTGAGGTGGGAGGAGGCATCACAGCCCCTCCAGGGAGCCTAAGGATCATCCTAGGTGCAGGAGAAGAGGAGAAGGGGAAGGAGAGTATCAGGAGAGCACACAACAAATCTTGTGGTTCAAAGCCTGCCTCAGGAAATACACACTCATGAAAACAAATCTCACTATAAAGAACAACCATTTGTTCAACTGCTTTCAATATTTTTTTTGTTCTTGTATTATATACAGCACACTAGAATTAAAAATTCCTTAGGAAGAATATACAGTATTAAGACGCTATAGCAAGTTAACATAACATATGCCACTAAAACACAAAAGGAAGCATTAATAAGAAGTTTTAACAAAAAGACTATATGCTAAAGAAACTGCAAAGTTTATACTTCCCTATGACTCAATTCAAAGAGCTGACGAGGATCTTATTCAAGTACCTGAGTAATCACTAAGGCGGCACGTAACTGGGAAGCATATGGCTAGAAGTTTTCATGTAAATAGAAACAGTAAACATCTGACGGGAGATGACTACAAGTGATTAATTTGTATTAATAAAACAAAAGATGGCATTACCACAGAAAGAGGAATTCACCCCACAAGCTCTCTTTCCCACAGTGGCAGGCGCTGCGACATGCACCTTCAACACACCAGTGTGGGGATACAGATTTGGGTAATGTCTCTTGGAGCCCGCTGCTTGTCATCTCTCGCCCCCACACCCATTTTAGGTTCTATTATTAGCAGGGAATTCAGCAACACCAGGCTGCGTACATATTCAATTTACGGAAACACTGAACTCCCCTAAATAGGATGAAAAATGAATGGCATTGCAAACAGATTTATACACTGACATTTAAAGCAGTTAGTAAGCTTTTTAGTTACATAAACTTGCAACCATACTCAGTTATCCAAATAAACAGTTCTTTCCTGACACAGGAACATTCACCCTGAAACAGTTTTAAACCCACCTCTATTTTTAACAGACTTTAACTCATAATTTTTATTGTCAACACTCCCAGTGCATTCTGCTCCTCCGTTTGTTCATGTGACCACAGCCACTACATCCTGCGCTATCTCAGCCTCAAAAGTGGTATCATCAGACAAGTACCCTAATGTCTAATTCTTAGCAGCCGTGGTCACCCATGTTCCGCAGGAAACTCATAATCCAGCATAGTCCTGAAGATTGCAGAGAGGTTATCTGGGAGAGGGAAGGAGAAAATTCTGCCTGCTCACGTTTGAATGGACTTGCAGAGTAAAGCAAATGTAAAAATGGTTAAGGACTACCTTCCCCCACATTGTTTAGCTTATGAGCAGACAGCCAGCTTGGCTTATTTTTCTTGGCAAAATGAAGGCTGAAAGCAGACAATATTGCTTCTGAAATATGCCAAAATAAATACCAAGGAGGGAAAAGGGATCTCTCAGCAAAGTGATCTTGCCAAAAAGGCAAGTAAATATGAGCTAGGAAAACAGATTTATTTTGAAAATTACAGAATGCTTCCAATTGTCTGAGCCACAAGGCTTTGAAACAACTTTCTGATCAATGTAAGGAAGGGAAATGTATTTATTTATTTGTAAACGTAGTCAAGTTATTATGAGAAGTACTTCCATGAGTGACCTCTTTTCTACTTCAACTAACCCAACCATTAGATTTGAAGACACAACCCCAGATTTACATCATCACCTTTGTAGCTTTTGAGGGACATTTATGACATGCCTTTGCTGCTCTCTCCACATTCACAAGCGTTTGCACTTTGGTTATTTGCCTGGTTGCTTGGTTTGGGGCTTTAATTAACAGATGTTCCTCCTTCATAATCACAACTCTTAAGAGCTTAAATGTTCAGAAGGGTACATGCCAACTGAAATTATTTGAAAAGAATTATATTATAGCATCCCAGCTGATCACCAATGTTTCTTTTATAGACAATGAATACAATTGGCACTTAGAAAGGTATTACTCATTTTAAAATTGTTCCAATCAGATAAATCATGCCACAAAATAAGGTATTTATATCCCACTATGAAGAGGATCTAATCAGCTGAGAAGCATATTTTTAAAGGAAAAGGGAAATGCATCCTACTTATCACATGATCGACAACCTATCCTGTTAACATCTGTATTTCATCTTAATTTATTTTAGGAGATTGTGTCAGCCATTGGTGGTTTCTGTAACAGGCTGGTTTTCAGTTAGCTGCACCTTAAGAATAGGAAAATCCTGCCTGGGTCTCTGATAGAAGCAAAGGACAGCATGCATCGATGACAGCCACTACTCTATGTAAACAGGATTTGATCTATCTATCTATACATATGCATCCTCAAGTGTCACATACACATTCTCAAGTGTCTTACATTACTTCATACCTCTTCCTAACTCCCATCCTTTAAAAAAAAAAAAAAAAAACAAACCACACAAAAAACCCCCAAAAAACCCAAAAAAACCCCAACAACCATATATATCAAAAGCTATGAGTATGCCTCAGGTCCTGCACTTAGGTCACAACAACGCCATGGAACACTACAGGCTTGGGGAAGAGCAGCTGGAAAGCTGCCTGGCAGAAAAGGACTTGGGGGTGCTGGTAGACAGCTGGCTGAACTTGAGCCAGCAGTGTGCCCAGGTGGCCAAGAAGGCCAACAGCATCCTGGCTTATATCAGGAACAGTGTGGCCAGCAGGAGTAGGGAAATGATCGTGTCACTGTACTTGGCACTGGTGAGGTCACACCTCAAATGCTGTGTTCAGTTTTAGGCCACTCACTACAAGACAGACATTGAGGTACTGGAGTGTGTCCCTAGGAGGGGAACAAAGCTGCTGAAGGGTATGGAGAACAAGTCCTCTGAGGTGCAGCTGAGGGAACAGGGATTGTTTAGTCTGGAGAAAGGAGGCTGAGGGGAGACCTTAACCGCTCTCTACAACTACCTGGAAGGAGGCTAACAGCTTTCAAGTATTTCCAAGGGTGAAGACTACACAAGTTCCTCTGGCAACCTCACAGTTAAAAAAAAAAAAAGGGTTTCCTGAAACTCAGAGGGAACATCCTGTGTTTCAGCTTGTGCCAACTGCATCTTGTCCTGTCACTGGGCACCACTAGAAAGAGCCTGGCTCTGTCACCTTTACGTCTTCCCTTCAGGTATTTATACACATTGATGAGATCCCCCTGAGCCTTCTCTTCTCCAGGCTGAACAGCCGCAGCTCTCTCATCCTTTCTTCATGTAAGGAATGATCCAGCTCCTTAATCATCTCCATGGCCCTTCACTAGACTCTTTCCAGTATGTCCTTGTCTCTCTGGGGAGCCCAGAACCAGAGTGAGTACTCAAGGCGTGGCCTCACCAGTGCTGAGTGGAGGGGAAGGATCACCTGCTAGCAATGCTTTGTCTAATGCATCCAAGGATGCTATTCACCTTCTTTGTGTCAAGGGCACACTGCTGGCTCACATTCAACTTGCTGTCTGCCAGGATGACCGGGTGACCCCTAGGTAAGCAGTTGTCAGGTCTGGTTATCAGTGCATTCATTTCAGTAAAGTCCATAAGGAAGTTTAAGGTAATACTCTTGAGAAAGGTATCTAAGTGCTAAAATAAGGAACAACAGGTTTCACAAAAATTAAGAGGTAACAGGGATAGGATCAGTTTAAAGAGATTAAAGGAAATCTAAAGCCTAAATCTAACTAAGGTAATCAAACCAAGGCTCCCAAATAATCTAAGCGTCATTCAGCAATCATATGACAGGGTGAAGGCACTTTCACTTCGCTCCATGCAGCAGGGGAGCAGCAATAGCACTGAAGGTAATCAAGGTATAAGCCTTACTTTCCAGGCTCTCTGAACCCAGTGCAACAGAGGAAGCACAACCCTCTGGTTGTAATGCAAGCCCACAGATCATCTCTCAGTTCATGAGTTCACACACCAAGTACGCTTCATTAAGAAGCTACAGATCAGGCCACCTTCTTGCACATGACATGTCACTGCATGCCAAGGATCACATGTTTGTAGAGACCAGTTCCAAGAAAGCAGGAACTGAAGTTGAGTTACTGGTAAAAAATGGAGTGGGGGGAGCAGGGTCAAACAATTCAGCAAAAGATCCGGTAAACAAAGAAATCACAAATTTTCCTCAACTCTCAAACTAAGCATCTTATACACACTAACAAGAACTTGGAAGAACTAGGAAGAAGTTTTGTTCTGCAATTCTAAAAGAGAAATTTGAGAGCTGAATAAATCTATAGGTTTAATTCCTTCTACTGTGAAGGCTGGCCAAACAGCAAGGTTTGACAAAATCAGTAATAATATAGGGAAAGTCATAGATGATGATGCGTGGTTATGTTAACTCTGAATTGCAATGTTTGAATGCTGAAAAGTCTGCTACAGGTACAACCACACCAGACTCAACAACTGCCTCACAAATGTCCTCCCAAATATACAGTCATCACTGTGTGCTATCAGCCACCAAATACACCCTTACAAAACATGTCCTTCCACCTTGAATTTCAACACCTGCCCTCTCATTTCCTGAATAAACAGCCCATGTGCAAAGAAAGCTGTTTCCTCTGTTTCTGTATTGCTGTTTTCAGAAGGTGGAGGGAAACCCAAACAACCAAAAAAACAGGAAACTTGAGGCACTTAGGAACAAGACTTGAAAACATCTCTTATATAGAAAAAACTTGGAAAGCAGAAGCATAGTCCAGGTATCTCAGCTATCTTTTGAGAGTGATAAATGGCAATGAATGCTATGAAAAGGATAGCAGACTTCTGAATACTTACTGCAACTTTAAGAATTACTACCTTAAACAGGTGTCCCACAGGCAAATTTGTCCTGACAAAAATGAAGGAGAACAGAAGATGTCAGAGTCACCTCCAGGTACTAAAACCCAACATCCTCTCTTTGAAGTTCAAGTTCCAAGTGTTCTGGAGCCCTATGGCCATTGAAACGCACTTCAAAGCTCCGCAACCTGTCCCAGTCTTCATGATGTATATTTTGCAAGACTGCTCCCACAATTCAAACGAGTTGTTGGTCTTAATGGTAAAAAAGGCTATTTCTTCACTAACTTCTGAGCACAAGAACAAAAGAGGCAATAAACCATTAATTTTTTTTTCATTTAATCTTGAACCAAAGAGAACCTATAAAGCTTCATAAAACTTTCAGAAGATTTTTTTTTGCTTTGTTGTGATGAAGGAAAGAAGATTTAATCAAACCTTATATTGCCAAATTCAGCACTTTATTTATACATTTCAAGATGCTGCAGTAGTAGACAGCAAAATAAACAAGTAGATGCCAAACTGACCTTATAGAATCTCATACAAGGTGAAATTTGTCAATGACAGCCTTTGTTTGAAGAAAACAAAAGATGCACTCAAGCTAAGTGGTTAGACACATTGCAAAATGTTTTCCTTTCAGAAGTCTATCCTGTGACTTAAGTGCACATTCACTGTTTGGGCCTTGCATTTTTTATGCTCAAAGATGACAACCTAAAAAAGCTTTACGAAAGCAACACGACAAACTTAATAATTTAGAGTCAGGGAATCCTGCCTTTCTTCTAACAGCATTAGAAGTTTTATTTCACAACTATAAAGGTATTACTAATAGCCTCACACACGTACTCCCCCATATATCTAGTCAACTCATGTTCATATAGAAGTTCGCATTAGAAGCTGAGACACTTCTGTTAATATATCAGAGTGTAACAAAAAAAAAACCAAACCAAACCCCAAAAAAACCCCACCACAGTGGTTCTGCATTGTGATGAGAGGCCAGCTGGTACTCCCTGTGGTTTCTTATCTCTCATTTTAGCAGCTGTATGAAGTTGCAATGTGACATACTCTTCAGATACAGCTGAAAGGGGTTAAGATATTACTAGTCTTCCACACTGGTCCTTGCATCCTCTTTCCCCACTGCGGCTGCCATCTCTCAGAGCTGCCCACAAATGCTCCCTAACCTTCTTCTATCAAAGGGACTTCCACTATTGCAATTTATTTTAAACAGACACTCTCAAAACAGAGATCATTTAAACTCAGCTAGGCCATGGAACTTTGCACCTGTCTTTCTGCTTGCAAGTCTGGCACAGCAGTGGGCTGTGCTGAGGGCTATGTCTTAACCCACCTCCGTTCCTACCATAACAGCCTGTGTAAGCATGGACTATGTCTACAGCTACAGACTCACACAACATTGAGTGGAAACTACTGCAGGAAATGAAGGGAGTCAAACCAAGGCAAAAGGAAAAGCAATGTTGTTGTTGTTGTTAAAGGATCTTCTGAAATGAAAAGGTAAGATAAATCAACAGAGATGTTTCCACAGACAAGATGAATAGGTGGCAGAACATGTCCTTCCGTTTCTAATGCCAAAGTGGAACCAGTTGCCGTTCTAAGACACGAGAGAGATCTGGATTTCCTCTGCATGGAACATTCCAAAACAACATCCAACTTTGCTTTTCCTAAAAGGAACGTTTATTTTTCTTTTCCCTTTGACAGACATTACTGTCAAATACAGAGTCAAAGCATTAAAAAGAAAAAAAAAGATACTTCTTTTTGAGCCTATTAAAAATACTTTAAGCATATAAGAATTTATTCACTGTGCTGAAATAGCCTCAACAAGGGGATGCTGAAAGTCTAATACTTCAAATGATGCAGAATACTACCTTCAGTGATGAAACCCTCTAAATATCTTGGTTATAATGTAATCATAGATACAGAAATATTTTAAGTCTCATATACAGGTCAAGAATAAAATCTATTTCATAAGGAATAAAGTTTCAGAGAGCTATTCTGAGATATATAACTGATTGCAAGTAATCACACTGTTGCAGATGAATGAATTATTAACTGCTAGATGAAATATACGTAACTAGAGAGGTGCTCTTTACCTAATGCAAATAAAGTAAAAAGTTACAGCTTAAACTACTGTAAAGTTTCCATCTCAGAAGCTGCGGTGACTTTGCTTGGACAGGCAGGCACTACCTCGCAGACAGTTCACTGCCACATCAAAAGCTATTGCAGCTGATTTCCTATATCACTTGTCTCCGAGCCGACTAAAGCAAGCACTAACAAGATTCTAGTTTGTCACAATTTCAGAATATGTACCCGGCCAGATAGTCACTGTAAACCATTTTGCTTACTAAGAGTTTACAAACGATTTGCAGTTTTAATACAAACACCATGAAAACAGCTATCTCAGGCATTAGAGCATGTATTACTTATGTTACAATACCGTTTATGCTTAAAAAGCCTCTGTTGCTGGGGAACAGACAAGAACGTTTTTCCAAGACTTTGTCCAGAAGACTACACAGTCCTGGCTTAAGGACAGCCACCCTCTTTTCTCACTTACAGTCTCTCCTTCATCTTTGCAGGGGTTACAGATACCTGGAGGAACAGGATGACTGTTCTCCTCAAAAGTGTTTAAATCTTTCTTAGTATATTCTTTGATAATGGAGACAGATCCAAAGCAACTAAAGCAAATACAGATTACTACCACATTCATGGATATACATACCCTCTGAATCACCCAGCTGTAAAGGTCAAAGCTTTGAATACGCATCATACTCAAAAAACAACCCCTAAAACCTCCCAAAACCCACACACCCTTAAAAGAGCAGAAATGTGTAAGGAGGTGACTACAAGTGACCTACAGTATCAGATTTTTGGTATCACATGAAGTTCCACCACAGCCTTCCCAGAAATTTTAGTAACTAATCAGAGTAGATAATGATCTTTGCTTTTCTTACTGTATCTCTTAACTCAACCAGTAACTGTTACTGTTTGACTGTACATTCTCTTGAGTACAAACTATCCTTTTGTTCCATATCTGTATGCTACCAGGTTCAATTTGATCCAAATGTGACTAGGGTTCTCAAGTTCAAAGCAATATAAACAGTTACTATTGCATAAACAGAGTTGAAGAAGAAGAGAACCATCTTAACGCGCATCTACAGCAAAAAGAAGAAAACCAAAATTCATAAAACAAGTAATATACCTCCAAAACTGAGTCAGTGTAAAGGATCAATTTCCCAAGTGGCAATTCTACTAGGTTTTTCAACTTTCCTTTGCACTGTGTATTTTGCTGCTTCTCAGAACTGAAAATGATAGTTATCTCATTTTAAAGAGATAAAATATACCTTAAGAGCTCTTAAATGTCCACACCTGTTGAAAAGACACCTTTCATAAGGGCGAGGAGAAGTTGATTCTGTGTCCTGAAAATAAAAACCCAGCCTATCTCAAAATATGACTCACTAAGACCTGCCCAGGAAGAATACAATCGTTCAAATTCCGAGTGTGATGCCATTTAACTGCATTCATTTAGAAATACCACCAGTCTACAGGCTTCCAAAGGTCTAACAGTGGTAACAGTTTTTTCATTAGCAAGCACTGTTGAGGAATAGCATTAATGTAAAGTGAATAAAATAGACCATCTTTCCGCATCCAGAGCTTCCAAATATCTACCAGCACAGAAGCACTTTTCTATACCCCAATGGCTTAGTCCACAAAATAAGAATGGAGATTACCTCTCTGGGTCCCACCAATGAGCACCATGAACACACTTCCTAGTGTTTTCATTCTCTCAGCTAAGACAGTAAGACAGTTAGAGCAGAAATTTCTGCTCTAACCTAAGGTACACTAAAAAAAAAAAAAAATTCAAAGCGAGTTCTAAGATTAAAGACATGAAAGACTACTTAACACAGATAAACAAGTCTCAGTCAAGATGTGCTTAGCTGCAATACAGTTACATTGTGTTTAGGAGGTTTTTATGAAACGGACTTTCTGCAGGATTAAACATGGTGGATATTTCAAACAGGAACCTAATGTTTATTCTCACATACAATTTAGTTTTCTTATCTTGGCAGCAGTGTCTCCTCTTGATATTAAAATAGAGTTGATGACATAAGAGATGGCCTTCATTTGGATTTCTTTTGGCTAGTGCTAGAAGGTAGTTTCCACAACTTCAAGATAGAGGATATCTGTATGAGAATTTAAGAACAAAAGGTGAGAGAAGCCTACTGCAATAGGAAAAACCATAGAAATTCTAAGTTAAAGTATCAACAGGTTCAAACAGGCAGCGATGGTATCCAACTTACACATCATGGTTTATTAAAAAGATTTAGAAAGTCTAATTTAGATTTCCATTGTTTATGCCAAGTTTAGTTTTTTAGTTTTTTTCACTTCACTACTTGACTAATTAAAATGGTCTGATGAACCTAACTTCTGCTTTTTTTTGGGTGTCAGTGCTATTTTACATTTGCAATTCAGGATCTTTCACAATTTTTTTGGTGGGGTTGTTTTTTGTTTGGTTTTAGTTTGAGAGGGTTTTTGGGTGGTATCAGGGGGAAGTGGGCTTCTTGTGAGTGATTTTTCATTGTTGTTTTGTGGGGTTTTTTTTTAAGTCATAAACAAATATTTCAAATAACCTTTGTACAGGTTTAACAAGGACTAGTGCTTTTAGCACCAAGCATCCAGGCTTGTTTTCTGACCCTACTGAGTAACTGCTGATCAACTTTGACTTGGAACTGCTGCAAGAATCTCACATAGCTTTTAGTTTAACAAGATGAACCAACAGCATTTAAACAATATAACCTGATCAACAGGAACTGTAAAATATAGTTTCATTGCAGACTTGGCAAATGACCTAGCACTAGACCTCCCCACCCATTTCTGTTCAACAAGTTAGGTGCTCCCCCATGACATTTCTTTGGGTGGTGAGAAGCACCTAACCTGCCACAACAAGCAGCTATGGAAGAGATACAAGCATCATCAACTGACAACTTAGCTGCAATTCACAGCCCTCAGAAATCAGCTCAATATTTCTGCCTAATGTAAGTTAGGCAACTGCTCACACTATTTGCAACAATAACCAAGCAACATACATAAAAATTAATTTTGCCAGAGCTGAAAATAGAAGTCAAGCCTTTCACAGCTCAAAGCCAGCCCTCAAGTATAGCAGTTAAACATATTTGTTCCCAAAGCTATCCCATTTCTCAAGAGCAGAATGCTTTTTGCTCCCTGTACTGGGAGGAGATACCAACATTCTCCATAGCAAGAACCACACATTATCAGGGTACATTCAACGTTCTGCTTCAGGGACCAATATAGAAGACAGTAAATTTCAGCAGAAAAGAAAGTATGTGTCATGGTTGAGATAGAGTTCTGTTCCTTGACAACCAGGGAGTGGTTGTAAGGTCACTCCACACAGCACAGCCTTGAAAACAAAGTCTTGACATTTCCTTGGTAGTTCTTTAAAATGCTTCAGAGAAGAAAACAAAGGAAAAAAAAAAAACCACAAAAAACAACCACAAAAACAAAAAACCCCCACCAACAACAAAAAAACAACCTAGCTTCCTGGACAAAGAATTATTCCGCTCAGGGCCAAATATTCAGCGGACAAGGCACCTTCTCCTGCCCTTCCATCTAGTCTTCTCAAGTACTGGGAATTCTCTTTCCCATAAAACAGGTTAATGGGGCCATCAGATAGCTTGAGCACGTGATTTAAGGTGAGTGCTATCCTTTTAGCTCTGCAATCCCGTAGGACAGCGTGATGGTGTCACCGCACAATCTTCTATCCATTCCCTCAAATACTCAGATAGTTAAGTGAAGTCAGAACACCATGGTCCAGGTTGTGAGAGACATCACAGTTTGAGAGCCCAGGGACAGCCAGAAGGCAGACACAAACATCAGGAAGGAAGAATGCAATTCTTGCGAGCTCCAGCAAATTCAGTTGATGTTTTTACAATAAATAAGGGAAAGAATAGTTCCAAGAGAGCATGTCTTTATTTTTTAAGAGAGAAAAATTACATCCTTCCTTTCACAGTAATAGCTCATTCCAATATTGTCACCAAAACTGACAAGAGTTATCAGTTTAATGGCATTTTATAGTTTACTTTCATATTTAAAATCACACACAATACCAAGATAACTAGTTTAACTACCAAGATAATATTAGCATAAAGCAATTCAATACCTGGTATCTCTGCCACAGCAGTTAACTACACCTCTAAGTATCATGTTACACATTTTATTCCCTTGAAGGCAGCTTATGCATGTATTTTCAAGTCTAGCGTTTAGGAAAAGAATGAAACTAATTTCCATGCTTCACAATGTGAATGGAGCTAGGCAGGAACAGTTCAGGTCTTGGAGCTATACCTGAATAGAAATGTATGTCACAACTTACGCGTAACCAAGAGTGCTTCCTGGGGCACATCTCATCTGATGCTCATTTTCACACACCGCGCTGTTATGTCAGAGGGAGGAAAACTGAATGCACCAGTTATAGATTTCCTGCAGGAGTAGCTGTAAGAATAACAGGCACTACATGCTTCCATCTGTGTGCTATGCTAAAAGGGGTGACTGGAAAAATCTCGTGTCCTATGTTTTCAATCCCCTATTAACTGATTGCCCAGACTGCATATCCGAAACCAGTGGTCAGATACAAACTAGAGATCTTCAGCAAGTACTTACAACTAGAGACTTTAAGTTTTAAAAACTCTTGATTTCTCCAAAAAGTCTCGTAATGAACATGTAAGAGTATAAAGGCTTGCTGGTTTGTTGTTTTTTTTTTTTTTCCAAAATTGTCAAGAAAAAGCACATGTAATAGTGATTTCAATGAAAGTAGAAAGTGTGCAAAGCCCCTTAATCTCAAAAACACATAGGCATGCATATTTCCCCTAAGAAAGAATTTTATTCCTTCATTTTGCAGCCCTCAGCAGAATTCAGAAGGATGAACTGCCCTCCCCTAACGATCACAAGTTGAGACAAAATACTATAAGCCAGTAGTTCTTAATGCAATTGCATGTTTTATACTCCCATAATAGCTTTTAGAAAGTCTGTGACATTCATAACTTAGGCTTTTTCATATCCAGATTGTCTGCAACATACATGAAATATGAAATTAAGACCTGGTGACTCCAAGAGTGCTATTAACTTAATAAAATACAGATTTTAAGTGAATAGCTACTTGGATATTTCAATGCCATTTATAACCACCAAACTGTAAAATAACCGAGAAGCTTATCTACTGAAACCACCTAACCAAGATAAGCACACAAGCATTCCAGTTATATTATGAAGTAATAAGCCAATTTCCACCCCAAGGAGAAGAGCACTGTGCCAACACTTCATATACAATCAGAATTGACTGTTTCCAAA
>WHYT01017498.1:125040-140059 GCA_009806455.1 Tetrax tetrax
TAGGTGGGCTAAGAAGTTTGGTTTTGCCTTTTCATGCTTATCTCTAACAACAGATACTAATCTCATCGAAATGGGCCAGAACTCTTTCTCAGTTTGCACAGCACAGTTCACATTCTCAGAGCTTAACTTCATTCTCCCTCAGTAAAGCACTTTTTTCTTTTTCATTCTGCTTCTTGTATTGACTATCGACAAGGAAAACTAATTATTTTTTTTTTCCCCAAACTTGCTTTTTCTATGGTTGCCATTTTTAAATTAGCAGAATGACTAGACAGTCAGATGGACCTGGAATTCTCATTTCTTCTCTAAGTGTTTCCTTCCTAGATGTTAAAAGCATGGAAAATCCTGGGCTACAACACTTAATTGCAAGGTAAGGCTTCAGATAGACCTCACAGCCAACTAAACACCTACATATTGAAAGTTTCATTAAAAAACATAAAAGTATGTTTAAGACTGGTAGAGTGTCCTTGGAGATCACCTCTGTAAATCAGAGATCACCTCTGTAAATCTAACTGGCTTTAAAATAATAAAAACCACCAAAAAACTACAAGCAATTGCCCATCCCTTCCTGACCTTTGAAGGTCCCTTCCAACCCTAACCGTTCTATGATTCTATGATTTTCAAGAATATCTCAGAGCGGCAGCATTCCAGTTCAGACACACAAAGTGCTCTAAACTGATCAAAAGCGGTTCTGAACTTTTAAAACATTTTGTTCAATGTTATTCTTTTCTTCCTTGTTAAAAAAAAAAAAAAAAAAAACCCAAAAAAAAACCCAAACCAAACACATATTCACACATTTTTATCAAGTTTACAATGGGTATCATATTTCCTTTTACAAAAGAAAAAATCATGTTGACCTGACATGAAAGTCAGATGCATGTGGATCTCCAGCTGATGATCCGGTTTAGTTTCAGCCCCTCGGTTTCGTGGCACCTGGGGCAATCACTATGTTATTCTGTTACCACATCCCTGAATAATGAACGGAACAGAAGATTATAGTCACACCCCCAAATAATGAAAGGAACAAAAGATGATAGTAGTCCAACGTCCAGCCACTTACAAGAGGCTTTCAGAGTATCCAGACTCTGAATAAGAGCTATTTTGCATGACAAATACTGTCACAGGTGCAGATCAAAAGCACTCTGTATATTTGCATAAACCACCATCATTGCTGGTTGCCACCCTTTCCCATTTGAGCTTAAAATTCATATTACACTAACAGATTTTAAACCAGGTATGAAACTCTGCTCTTTTAATAACATTACAATTTTTCCATGCTATTGCATATAGGGGGCTGTTGCATCTATTCCTTCACATTAATCGTCATTATTAGTGTTTAGTGTCAGAGCAAATAAATTCATGGAGTTTTTTTTTTTCCTCCAATTAGAACACTAGGTAAAAACATAACTTCTCTTTTTCAACAAAAGGAAAAGTAGGTAAAAGATTTCTGACGCTTTAGTGAATCTGAGCTGATTGTCATCATTTTACACTCACTATTCAGTTTTAACATCAGTATTTTGTTTCCAGTGATCTACGTGCTATATCTTAGTACAGCTTCATTCATTCACTACTGAAGTATCTACAATGTATCTGCTTAACAAGCATCTGTTCAGGTATTTAAACAAGCTTGAATTAGTATTCATTTTGAAAACAGCTCCTTTATGAGGTAGCTAAAAGTCAGAATCATCTTCATCTCAAGTAAAGCCACATTTCAAGCATTTAACTCCTATGAGGAGTTATCTTGATTGCTGTCAAGTTACTCTTGAGAGTTATTGCACATAGTTGTGCTGTAGATGGCAGTATTTTACACAGCTAATCTCCCTACATTAACCTGAGGGTAAGTAGTGTAATATACTGTAAGGTTGCTGCAAGAATCTTCAGTTTAAGCATTTGCAGAACATGCCATACACAGTAAGAAAGTATGCAAGAAGCATTAACGTGCAAAAACAAAATCTTCGTCCCTTCTCAGCTGACTAAAGACATGTTCCATAATACCAATTAAACAAAAATTTTAAGTTACTGCAGGTGAGATAATATCCTTAAAACAGAGAACCACCATCCGCAGCTGTATATGGGATTTGAGCACACTCAGACATTTCACCTCAGGTGACCAAAAACAACGTAAGTTTTCTGTAGTACCTCAAATTCCTGACTAGAAACTGCTGTTCTAATGTAGGAGGGTAGATCTGGATCTTCCAATTTACCTGGAATCAGTGCACTGACTTTCCCAAAAATACTGGCCCGCACAGAAAGCATACGAGTTTCATACTAATCTCTCCAGCTCCTTTCTTTAAGATGTCTCTAGTCTGTCAGTAACATGCTTTCCACACAGAACCTCCTAGAAGCAGATACTTCTGTCTGAAAGTTGACTTTGTCCATTTCATGACACACACAGTATGAGCTTCACAAAAATGAACCACCATTCACTCCTGGAAAACATAAGTGATATGCATTCAGGTATATATTGTCTTGATCTGTAATTCCCTTTCTTCCTAAAATTTCAACTAGAGTTTAAAAAGCAAAGTACGCTACATCCCACTCCTACAGATTCTGCTGCACACATCAGAAGCAGATTGAATGAAGAGCACAACTATGAAAATGCCATGCCGCCATCATGGTGGGTTCATATTTATTTCATAATGGGTAGAAAAATGGCTCAATCACTAGTAAGTCAACAGTTTTAGGAACCACCTCAACAGCAATTTCAGTGCTTTCCCATCTAAAATCTTTCTCCTAGCTGTCAGTCTCACTATGCATCTCAAGTGAAGTACATAAAACACCAGCTCAAATGTGTTCTCCCAGGACACCAAACATGAGAGCTTCTAATTGTAATGCTCACAAATCAGAATTCATAAAAGACCAGCATTTCCACTTCCTATAAGAAAGGACAGTCTGCTTCTCTTAAGATCAAAATTACTGTCATCACTACTTAGCAAAAAACATTTGCTGGGAACTAGAAGAGGCATGAGACAGAAACGGTGATGAAGGAGGAGCAGAAGCCAAGACACAAGCACACTGGCATCTCAAGTCTGCGAACATAACAAAGTCCAAGGCTGCAACGGAGAGCAGACTGATATCACTGCATTCCATCAGAGTATCAGCAGTTGGGCTCCTACAAGTGCTGGTTCTAGCAAATAAATTTATGCTGATAACAACCTCCCTGGACACCATACTGGGAGGAGTGGAGTGTTACTATTATTGCTTGTACAGCTTATGCTTGTAGTAATTTGTTTGTGGAGGGAGGAGCCACTTGCTGACACAAGCACCTCCACTGCAGCTTCTCCCACACTGTTTAAGAAAAAAAAAAAAAAAAAAAAAAAAAAAAAAAAAAAAAAAAAAAAAAAAAAAAAGAGGTGCATGGGGCTAAAGATCAAACTATTATGGACATGGAAGAAGATGGTAAGGCAAGGTAGTTGCATGTGATGTTAAATAACACGGTTATCCAAGCATAAACCTGAGAATAAAGCTGGGATGGAGAAAAGGCATTTAAAAGTGTCAGATATTATAACTGAAACAGTTAATGACGCAGAGCAATTGTCAAAAAGATGGCTACAACAAGACAAATATGGAAATGAAAAAAAATGTATTTTTTTAAAACATGAAATAAATTTAAAGCAAACATGATCCTCTAACAGGATGAGATTAAGTCTGCAAGAGCTATGGTAGGTTTTGATTCAGTATAGATGGCAAGAGCAACATTGTGTCACAAGAAAAGGGCAGATGCTGAATGAAAGTGGAAAATTCTTCCACCACACCCTTAAGTACTAACATAAAAGCCCCATCACCTCTTCTCTCCTCCTCCAAGACTCAACTCTTGGGACCCTTGACACTGGAGAACAGAGAGAGGATTAAGTGAGAGCTTTCCGACTGCAAGTTAAAAATCCAGTAACACACACATATCTTCTTTCACTCAGGTCTTTTTCCAAGTTTTCACCAACATGAAACTTGTTTAACAATTACTCTTTGCTACCCTAGAATTTCCGCTTTCTGGACTGCCCTGCCACATAACATGCAGTGCAGGCTGCAGAAGGTCAGCTACAGCAAATCACAAGTCATGAGAACACCAGCTGCTCCCTGAGCAAAAAAACCCCAAAACCAAAAAACCACCTCTTTTCCTTCCCTCCATGCAAGAAACCACAGAGAGAGGCTCAAATTCAAACACTATCTCTATCAAGTCACTAAATTATATTCAGAAAATCATTCCATGAGTCAAAAGCTTGCTTCTGCAACACTTCCCCCAACACCTTAAAGTCGTATGAATCACAACAGATGCTACTCATCTTGCAAGAAAGACAACCCCAGCTTCTTAAGTCTGCATTTTTAAGACAGAAATACCCACTAAGCAAGCAGTTTATATTTGAATCACCTACAAGGAACTAATAAAAAACAAAATTCCCACCAAACTGATGAAATTAAATTGATTGTTAACACTGGAAACGTAAGCATTTTTTTTAAACCAACGAAAAGGTCTACAATGAATAACAGTCCAAACTTACATGCAGTATCTCAGACGTGTTTCAGCTATCACTTCTGGACACTACCCATTGAGAGTAATGTCAGGTCTCCATCACTCTAGTTTCCTTTTCCTCAGTTGTGCCTGCCCGCACAAATGCTTTTGTGCATAACAAATTCACAAAAGGTCAACTGCTAGACGATATTCTGAACTCAATTAAAAAAAAAAATTAAAACTGTCTTTAGTCTACACTTCTCACAAATAATACATAAACAATACCCTTTACACTAGTACCTTAAGATGCAACAAGTCTTAGCTTCCCAAAGTTTAAAATTAAAAAACAAAAAAGCCAGAGGCTTGAGAGTTCCGAGCCTCCCTTCACTACTCAGCAATACTGAGCTACCAGTGTCACAGAAGAGTTACTGGTCTCTTCTTCCAAAAGCAGACTAAGCCATGCAGTAGTGGAGCTTTTCTGCTAGATCTTCAATAACCTGATGCATACAGTATTGTTGCAAATTATGCTGAAGAAGAACAAATGTATTAGACAAAAAGACATACTTTTTAACTCTTCACAGCATGAGAGTTGTCATGCTGGTAAGAATTTCAGAGGCATAATGAATTCCTGTATCTGTAATAAGGAGAAGGACAACTCCACAATTTATTATACAGAATAATTAAGGAACAGAGTTGAGAAATAAAGAAACATAAGGCAACAAACTACAACGTCGGAAGATAAGTAGAAAAACATCTGCAATATATTTTTCTGAGCTTCCTATCGGCAAATATTTCACCTATATAGGATGTAAAGATAAAGAATTTCTTCTCTTTCTGAATGAAAAACTACCAGTGATATTTGAAAGCATCCACAGAATAGAGCAACTGAAACAGTACAGCTGAATGTTAACTTTTGCCTTATTGTATTCATGCCCTTATTCCATCTATGCTGCTTATATGGCATTTAATAAAATGGAAGTTATTTCAGTATATTTATAGTACAAGATAACACAAGTTCTGTTCATTAGTGGATTGCATTTACAAAAACAATCTACCAGGGACAGAGGAATGGAGCTCAGGATAAGCAAAACAATCAGTTTTCCTCATAAAGAGAGATCACGTATAATTTGATAATTAATAAAATACATAGTAAAATGATGCATAAAATTCTGTTCTGGTCACTTTTCATTAATCAAAAATAAATACTTATACTCAATAATGCTACAACATACATTCATTTATCTATTATGCTTGAAAATAACGATGACCTACCAGATCTTTAGCCTTCTGTTTGATATAAACCAAATGCTGTTTGGGAAGAAAGTAGAGATTAACAGCAAGATATACAAGACCAACTTTTGAAAGATCACTGAAGACAAAAACCAGGGGAAAACAGTACTAAAGCTTGTTTTAATTCAACAAGAACATGCCTCTGAAAACCAAAGTAGCATGATTTGTAATCTGTGATCTGACAGCAACCAGCACAGAGGTCTTCTACAAACTTAAAAAACAAAAACAAACCACCAAAAACACCAAACCCTGTCACACCACACACCTAATTTCCTTTCACCAGTTCTTGGTTTACATAAAAAAAAAGCATGTTTTCCTGTTCCAAGCTGAGAGTCAAATGGAGCTGATGACACTGAAAGAAATTTATTATTACGATTAAAAGAAAATACTCTTGTTAACACAGAGAGGAATATCGAGCACTGTTCTCTGAAATACTGACAGGCTTTATAGTTAATATTTAATTCAAGTAGCTGACATGGTTTATTTTTCTTCTGAGGCTTAAACCTCTCGCAGGTTTATTTTCACCAGTTTTTCCCTCATTTTATAGGGCAGCTCATTGCTCTCCATTCTGGTCTCTACCTTTATTAACATGTACAAGCTTTCTACTTGTTTCTTTTTTGCCTCAGCAGGCTTTCTTTTTTTAATGAAAGGAGAACTTTTTTCATCAAGGAAGAACATTAATTCTTGTTGATGACTTCAAAAATCCATCTTAAAACCTCTCCTTACACACAGTAATTTTGTGTGTTATTCAAACAGATAGAATCAGTATTTGTGTAGAGGAGGTTTGTTTGTAAATATCACAGACCTTTAATGTAGTTGTTTGCATTGAGGTTTATCCTGTCCCTTTTCAAGGCAGCATAGGTTAGTCACAGCTGAGTATAACTACAATCCTATTTGCAAGACTGAATCAAGGTACTGTTTTTAAAAACAGCAAGCAGTAAATCTTTATAGGTAGGTTAGCGAGGGGTCCTTAATTCCGCATACAAAACAAGATTCAAATGTTAGGTTACTGGCTTCTCTCTACATTCACAAAGATTACATTTTAATTACTGATGAGGTTTTCATTTGACCACAAAAGAAACATTAGAAAACCATAATTTCCATACAGGAAATATGTACCATGAATCTTTCAGCCTCCAACGGATCATAAGGAGAGCCCAGCAAAATCTTTAGTGTAAATTTTGAAGCTAAATTAGAATTATTAGAATTGCAACTTCTCATGTATTGTGCTGACTCAATTTAGAAGGTTTTTTTCAAAAGACACTAATCAAAGCAAAGAGGTACCTTCAAAGACTACAATTTACATCATACAGATTAATCAAAGTTGCTTTGCTTATCCATACAAAATGCTTGTTTTTCTAAAGGAGACTGCAAATAACATCAAGGACTTCAGGTCACAGCTACCCCTACCGCTGTGCTAGCCTGAAGATAGCCTGAAGACCCAGTTGAGAGCCCTACACTACGGACTGCCAGCTAGCAGTTTACAGGTTATCTGCTTCCAAGGTATTACTAGTACACTTATTTTATACACACAAATATATACATGCACACATGCAAATTATGTTCTACAGGTTAAGCAAGTCCTTGCAGCAAAGCAGACGCTACGCAGGCGCTGCCTCTATCACATGCAGACAATGCATAGCACTGTCTATTTAACACAGGCAAGCATATTCCTTCAAAAAAACTCCCAAAAAACCCTAGTCCCCTCCCCCAGCTAGTTATCCTCCACAGCATCTGAGCTATGTGGAGGGAATACAAGGTTATGATCGTGCCCTCTTCTAAAACTATAATCTTCTGAAAACAGCTAAAGCCGTGATTAGTCAGATGGTGCCTAGAGTTACCAGAAATGAGACAGAAAATTCCCTGCAGCAATTTAACCACTATCTGTGTAGGAGATCAAGGCAGGAGAAAGATGGCAAGTAACCACGGAAACAGGAATAGGCAGTGCTGCTGGAGTTGCAGGAGAAAGTAGACAGGTCATATATGACAGGAAAAAAACAGTAATCCCAGATGTCTTTTCCTCAGCAAAACTAAGCAGAAAGCCCACCCTATCCTACCTATGCAGAAGAATGGATCGAAGAGAAGCAAAAAGGTCACCTCAGCATTGGCAGGGAAGATGCCATTAGGTCAGGAAAGTGATGCAAGTCATCTTCACTCACAAAAGATACTCCTCCATTAGCAATGGGCACATTATATCCACCTTAAGTACCTTACATGTCAGTTACAAGCAGCACGCCCAGATTTTCAGTCACACTAAATTAACCCTACCTGCTGCTTCATGTAAGAATTTAACAGCCTTCCTCAGTACTCCTTCGGCCTCCCTCCTCCAACATTACTATAACTTTCATGGCACTGCTTGAATTGGAAAAGAGTATGATCAGGGGGGAAAATAGGAAGCAATATCACAGAGAAGCACGGAGCATTGTAAGCCCTCCCCGGAAGAAATGGATATAGCAGAAGAGCACATCTGTTATTCTGAGAATTACTCATGATCTGGCATCTGGAGAGCTGGAAATCACTCAAGTCTAAACACTATTATTGATCCTGATTTTTTTTTTTTTCCTTGTAGACCTTGGATCTTGGCTCCCCAATACAAGACCTGAATGACTTTTTCTGATGTACAGACCTCTCCCAAAGGGGGAAAACAACATTAAGAAGAATCAGCATTAAGGGAAGAGAGCATTTCTGCATTAAATTCTGCTGCAGCATAACCAGCTACTCAGCATATATGTCATATTAGCAAAATTAAACGTAGTCTCCAAAATTAGATAGAACCTGATACTATACTCAGAATAAGTGTATGTTGGCTGTATAGTGCATGTAACAAGCCCACAGAGACTAGCCAAAGCCAAAATATCACTGCATTTGCCCCAGGTTTACAGTGCAAAGACTGTGAACAAAGTTCAGCTGATGTGCTGTACCTCCATGTGCCAATGTTGTCTGGAAAGTGATGGAGCTATTAGGAACAATTAATTCACACTGAGTTGATGTTTGTTTCTGACCCAAGTCTACAGAATTTTCCCCTTGCAGTTTTTCCTTCCAGTAACACCAGCTATTATTTGAGGTTTTCAACAAATAATTGAAAGTCTTTTTTTTTTTTTTTTTTTTTTTTTAAACTCTGCTTCAGCTTCTATGCAAACTTTGTTTCCTTTGGATTTGGACTAAACATATTAGCAATTACTCAAAGATTGTTTGCTAAGAGGAACAATAGCTGTGTCACTTTATTTCTTGTCACTTTCATCACGTTAATATTTCAACTCAGGATCACCTCTATGTTTCTAGGACTAGCATATTAGAAGTTAAAAGTTTCCCTTAGCTACCATTCTATACACATCATCCTAACATCGGTGGATACTATATTCTGTATCTATACATGGACTATGTATCAATAAGATTAGCAGGTTTTAAGTATTTAAAGCATTTTTTTTAAAGTCACTCAGTCTTCTAGATTGTGAAAAAAATAATAATTCAGTAATCTTGAGTGTCCAACAGTCCCTGAAGCAGAGCAGTGCAGAAGCTTTCAAGACCAGTGGAAAAACAGGGTAACATCAGCACTAGTCATAGTGCTGAGCATAGTCACAGAGCAAGTAACTTCTTCCAAAAACATTAAATTATACCTCCATCTATTCAGGGGAAAAGACGTCTTCTTTCTTAAGTGCTCGGTTGACTTTACAGGCTCTCTTCATCTGGAGATGACCAAAGCCTGAAACAAAGCTTCCCTGGTCCTCCACACCACCTCCATCCAGCATGGCTCCTAGCAATTACATTTAGTTTACCTCTCAACTGTAACTCCATGGAGTCAGTGTTCAGTAAAGCACACACACAAATGCAGCTTCATGTTAGCCAGCCACAGTGCATGTGGCAATACAGACAAGGAGTTGGCACTACCACCATCTTCCTATACAAGAAGCACAAAGATTATCTGTGCCTGTCTATAATATGAGAGATACACCAACAGTAAACTGTCTAAGAAAGGACAAATAAATGAATCCATCAAGCAAATGAGCTACCTAATTTTCATGTGAGGGTGAGGATGAGGGAGAAGAAAAAGTTAAATTGTTCACACTCAGTTAAATTGTTCACACTCAGACTCAGGCCCAAGTAACTTTGGGCATCTGATATATTAAGTCATAATACATTTGTTTCAACCAAAAAATTTTCCATGCATTATTATACAGTCAATTACACTACTCTAAACGGATCTCTAAACTGGCTCCATTCAGTTTAGAGACACAAATAAACTTGTTCCTGTTATTGCTTTCCACTGGAAAAAATACTGAGAAACATCACGGGAGCCCTCAAGGATGCAGAAGAAACTGCACACATTGAAAGCCTTCTAATAGAGCTTTTATCAGGCAAAGGCAAAGTCACGCAAGGAAGGTGACTAGTGATCTTCTGCAGTCGCATTAAATATTTGTTTTCAAACTGTAGTCCTCCTCTTAGACTAGTTCTCCCGTGACAAACAATGGTAAACCCACCCTCCTGGTACAGTATAGTGCTGCGGGATTGTTGCAAAACAATGAACTGCAGTTTATGGAGATGCGCTGGTTAAACATCTAAACAATATCCTAGCTATCCCTTCTGTGGTTAAGAACAGTATTTGCTTTATGCAGCATAAAGGTTCACAAGTTGCCCTAAAATCTCCCAGTGAATAAAATGCCGCTTTCTCCTCTCGGCAGCATCAGCATCCCACCGCACTAGGAACAAGATTCCTACCCTGCTCCTCTCCACCACACATCCCCATGCATGGAGGAGCATGCCAAATGCTATTTAGTACTGAAAAGGGCTTATAACCATCACCACATATCCTCATACTGAGTGATCTTTTCCACTATACCGTAACTAGACAAGGGAAGGTAAGCTCTTAGGTAAACACGTTTCTTAATTCAGTGCCACCTGAGGAGTACCTAATCACAGATTTACAGCATCATCATACTTTTTTTTTTTTTTTAAACCTACAAAGACTCCAAGACCATAAAATCTGAATATATTAACTAAAAAATGAGGTCAGTCAATGTAATATTTAAGCAAACGTTGCCCATGTTTTACCTAGAAAAGTTCTCATTTTGCCTACAGAAACATCCTTTCAACTACACCTCTTAACAGTGATTAGAAAAAAATTCCACACAAAATTTCAAGCAAATGAACTTGCTGTGTACCTGGCAATAAGTGTTTAATGAATCTGAAAATCTCACATTTCTCCTTTACAATGCAGCCAAAATCTTTTAAAATTAACAAACTAGACACCAACTGAACCTATAATTTACCACACAAATCTTGTATCAACCATACTCTCAGTAGCATCATGTAGTTATAAGTAATAAGCTGTTTGTCTTAGCTCTCCAAATCATCTACAAGAAATACAACATTTAAAAACATCCTTTTGAGGAAAAAAATACGCCAACCACTGAGACAAGGCCCTCTGTAGGTACTTAAAAAACGACCTACTATACATGAGACAAACCCAGGTTTGGAATGATGCTTCTGCCATTTGAAGAGTCAAGTCAGTCATTTACAGGTGTTATTTGTTAATTTGGAGGGGAAAGCAGAGGTGAAAAGTATCCTTTAATTTCTTAAAGCTATTCCTAAGATAAATAAAGCATTCCTCAGATAAGTAAAGGCCAAGCCACAGTCAAATACTCAACTCTGTTTACTGTACCACTCACTATCAACTTCAAACATATGAATATTAAAATCAACCTATTTTCTTCTGAAGCATAATTCCCTAAATAGCTAAAACTGTCAACCAAAACCAACAAAAATATTTTTTCACATGTTAAAATGACGAGTAATATAGCTGCACTCACAAGTCCAAGTCTTTAAAAGCAAGCTGGTCCTTAAAATAACCTTCAAAATACTACGGCTTCAGTTTGCAGGCAAACAAAAGATAACTCTGGAAGAAAGAAAAAAAAACCTGTTTTCTCTTATCTCAACTGAATAGTCACATTAACAGCTTCTGCAGTACTACAATAACAGCTTCTGCAGTACTACAACACAAACATTGGGTGACAGGATTATTGCAGTGGAAAACATGAACATACAGATAGCATATGAACTCACTGAAGCTTAGATGCAACAGGAATGCTTCAAAATGGATGAATGAATAGTTGAATGAAAGAAGAAGAAGGTCAGATACACACACTCCTGTAGTGTATCAAAGTCACTGGAACCTTAAGAGCTTCAAAAGAGACAGATGTATCATTTTTAGTGGATGAAGGATCAGTGCTGTACTGTGTGCTGAGCGAACAAGCTGAGATTAAAACCTCACATCCACAATCAAGAGTGTGAAGAAAATTGGGTTTATTTATTCCTCTCCTAACACCAAAAGTCCACGCTACTCCTCAAAACGAAAATCTCACTTCCCAAATGCCTCTTACCATCTGTCAAACACTTTTAGCGGCTCTCAAGAGGCTTCTTATGCTACTATATACATTACATCTGCAACAGATTTTCTTGTTGTAGAGTACAGATGGAATAAAACATTGTTTTACAACAAACATAGCAAAATACTGCACCGGATCTCAACTATGCACAATCCAGAACCAGTTTTCTGAATAAAACACTTCTGACTAATGTATCTGCTGCTAATCAGTGCCCTATTATGAGCACTGCTGCCTAAACATCACTTGTTTAGTTTATGGGGTTCAACACTGCACATACGCCTTCCTTTTAAAAGTCAATGGCAGTTCTCAACATATCAAGCTCCACCAAGTCTTTCTACTATTGTATGAAATTACAAAAATTAAGTAATTGAGACAAATTACCAGAAGAGCATGCAGCTCGCTGTTCCCACAAGCTGGCCAAGTGTTAGTTTTAAGATAAAGCTGCAGAGCTGCTTCTACTGTGTCTAAACTGATGACATGTTTTAGGCGGAGAAACCATCTCCTCGATCAGAAGTTGATTTATAAAAACATCCGCAAAATTATACGGATTCTTCAAGGCCAGGGTCAAAGCAAGCCCACAAAGCAGCAAGAGTATACTTCCTCTACTAATTCCCGATATTATGAAAGCAAATGTTATTTTTTCTCAAATAAATAACTTTCTTCTCCTTTCTAGTTATAATTAGACCTTCCAACATCTCAAAAACTTGTGAAAGTCACACTAGTCTCAATATTTGCTCATATATTTTTAACAGAAGCAATAGGCTTACAAAGCCTTTTCCATTGCTCCAGCTGTAAACTCTGAGCATGACTCTCCACTGTGTGTCAGTGGAAGAGTTGTAACCAGCAGAGGGAAGTAAAGAAACAGGGCTGAAGTTAAACAGAGAGGTTATCAATTTTACTCGAAACACAAGACAACAGCAAAAGAAATCAGTCAAGCAAAACCCAGAAACAGTTCTCTAAAATGAATCAAAGCCTTTGGGAAAAACTTTTTGTGTTGTTCTGGGGTTTTTTGTTTGGTTAGTTGTTTTTTTTTTTAAACACCAAGACTGTACCTACTGCCTTTTGAATCTTAAAAAAGATGCATTTCCGAACTATATTATCAGCAACTACTTGTTATAAGAAGTTAATTGAAAAGGCTGTCTAACAAAACAGAAAAGCTTTATTAATTCAACATCGTTATGACCACATTGGCGGGGGGGGGGCAAACAAAAGAAAAAAAAACCGAACAAAAGAAAAAAAAAAAAAAAAATCTATTCATTGCTAGATCAAAGTTAGATCAGCCTCAACAAATTCACTTTATTTACAGCATCTTCGTAACTCCACAACAATAGAAAAATAGAGCCCATAAGTGACCACAATCACATGTATCTCTTTTTGCAACTAGTTTCAATTTCAAACAAGACTACATTAAATCAGCATCTGGAAAGGAAGACTCTACCGCTGAGTTTTAGAAATATTCACAAATTGCTTCAAAGCTCAGGGGTTTTGATGAAAAAAAATAGTGCATGGCTGTAACAACAAACATCCTCAGAAGTTTGCAGGGAACTCTAAAATGAAACAGTACAGAGAGAATTTCACCAGTCCCTTCTACAGCTTCTTGATAGCCAAGAAATGAAATCATGTTCTTCTCTTCTCTTTTTTCCCCCTCATTTAAGACCCGTACTATATAAACTCTAGAATCTCACTAGCTGGAGAACAGACCTGACAAAGAGAACTGGGGAGAACACTGCATGCACACTTCTACTGCCCGTAACGTTTGCTGTGGACTAACAACTCTGCATCAACTGCTGACTTTTCAAAGCTTGAAAACTCGGTTGATATTAAACAAGCATCAGCAGTGCCTCAAACGTGCAATACTTAGTGAATCAATAGATCTATACTTCCTGTAATTAAGCTGAAATGACTGAAGTTAAGAAAACTTTTGGATGAGAATCAGCACTTTTAAAAGGTTTCCTGTCCTGAGTCCCAATAACTCTTCTGTTTGGACAGTACTGCACAAACAGCAACAACTCACGTTAGAAACATCTTCAGTGACACCCGGGAATTGACAGCTTTCCTCCTTTCAGAAAAGGAGTTCTATACAGCTTTTCTACTACATACAATTTACGAAGACTATTATTTCAAGAAAACATCTGCAGCTCATCTGAGCTACCACCGAGTACGTAAAGCAAAGTACATGCGAGTACGCTCTTTTGGAAGCGGGCCATTTACAAGGCCTGCTAATAAAGATACAGAAGAGCGGCTGGCAGCAGTAAGGGACAGCGACAGTGCGAGGGCTTTATGTTTCATTCCCCAGGGCACCGCTCAATCAGAAGATTATTTTCCCCGTGCGAGGGAAGGAGGTTACCGACAGTCAGAGGAGCTAAATTTGAGCTGCATTCGGTACTCAACCCCACCCTTTTCAAACCGCAGTTTGCGGACCCCCGCGGGCCCCAGGTGGAAGCAGAGCAATGAATAAAAAAAAAAAGCAAGTTGAACACGAAGCGGCTCAAACGCCCTAAACCGAGAGGCGCGGCTACAGGGAGCCCCGCGGCCGGTCCTAACGCTAAACCCGAGCTTTACCACCCCGCCTGACCGCTCCTCAGCGCCAGTGCGGGGCCGTCCCGCAGCTCAGCAACAACCACCGCCCTCCCTCCCCCGGGGTGGGCGCAAGGCCCGGCCGCTAACGGAGACCCGGCGGCACACGGTGACGCTCCGTCAGGCCACGCCACCTCCTCCTCCTCCTCCTCCTCCTCCTGCCACCGCCGGCTGGGACCGGAGAGGGGCATCGCGGCCCCTTCGCCCCGGCCCCCGCTACGGATCTGCCCCTACGGCACGGGCGAGAGACCCTCTCTCCCTCCTACCGGGCTCTCTCTCACCTCTCCCCGCAGCCAGGTTCAGCAGGAGGCACGGCCGGTGCGGG
>WHYT01017498.1:160443-175949 GCA_009806455.1 Tetrax tetrax
GGAAAAAATTTTTTACAATGCGAGTTGTAGAACACTGGAACAGGTTGCCCAGAGAGGTGGTGGATGCCCCATCCCTGGAAATGTTCAAGGCCAGGTTGGATGAGGCTCTGAGCAACCTGATCTAGTCAGGGATGTCCCTGCTCCTTGCAGGGGGGTTGGACTAGATGACCTTTGAAGGTCCCTTCCAACTCTAACGATTCTATGATTCTATGATTCATTTTCATGTTTAAATGGCCTCTAAAGTATGAAAAAGTATCTGCTGTGATGAGTGCTGTGCTCAAGCAGCTCAGTCTACTTGCAACACTGACCAGGATGTGAAGAGCTGACTCAAGTCATTTCTGTTCCAGGACAAAGGCATGGGTAGGCTTGTTGATCTTGCTTCCTAGGAGTAACCTAGTGGGAAATTGCAAAGTGATAAGTAAAGAGCCGTACTGGATACAAGCACTACTCTTTGCTTATATGCTGTTCTAGTCAGCATGAAAAGCCTGCTTTTCAGAAACATACTAGATCAAGTCACCTTATTCCTCAAGAAGTAATAAAAATATAATGAAGGAAGCTTTTTTTTTTTCCCTCCATGAAACTTCTAATTACTATGGGACTGTGTTTGTCTCGTTGTGAAACAGCAGCAGGAGTTAAAGAATAGAGTGAACATCTGAGATATCGGCATATGTACGCACACAAAATGACTTAGTCAAATCGTTATGCACACAGCATAATTAAACCATCAGCTTACTTAAAACAAAGCAAACAAACAAACAAAAAAAAGGTGTTGAAACAAAGATGAAAGGAGCACAAGAGGTGCTGGAAGATGAATAGTTACAGCTGCAGGAACCAGAGCAGATTTTCTTCTCTCCAGCAGATGGTAGGATTTTCTCAGCTACAAACAGGCAACAGCAAGAAGAATCACCAGAAACCTAATCTTTAAAGAAGCAATCTCCAGCCTTTTTTGACTTGCAGATTCCTAAAAGATCTGGTGGAATTAGGAGTTCAACAGACAACAAAAGTTGCTGGAGGAGATTTGGAAGTTTTTTTTCCACATAGCTTTGACATGCAGTTTAGGAAGATCAGACAAGAAAATGTGCCAAGTAGAACGATATTTGAGCTTTTGAGTCTGAACTTTTCCAATGATCTGAACCTTTCTGAGTGTGACACTTCTTAAAATTTATTTTTAGCCACTGCTGGAGGTAGAATACTGAGCTAGATAGACCTTTGATCTGACCCCATATGGTGGCTCTTGTGACACTTTTTTATGTTACTTACTCTAGTAAATTATTTAAACAATGTGAGGAAATAAAATTTTGCTACAGGTGATATTTAAGTTCTTATTCACCACTACATGGTGAAAGAGCTGGTAGGTAAGGTAGCAAGGTTTAGCCTCCAGGCATCGGTATGGAGATTCTCTATATGGCTTTTGGAAAGTCATTCATCAGTCAGTTTTTCAGCTTTCAATCCACAAATTGGGTACAATGCCCAGGGGGATAGGGGAGAGAACTGGGAAGAAAGGAAAACTCATGGGTTGAGATGGAGACAGTTTACTAGAATAGCAAAGGAAAATGACAATAATAATGAAATATAAGGATACGAAAATGAAGAAAATGAATGATCCATTATTTGTCACTACCCAATGTCCCAATGACCGATACAGCCTGTCCCGAGCAGCCATCATGGAAACAAAACCAAGCAGAAAGCAAAGGAGCAAGGAGCCAGCAGGTAGAGAGAGTGATGCCAGTAATGCCCCCCGCCAGCCAACCTCCGCTTTTATACTGAGCTTGACATTTATGGCATGGAATACACTTTGGCCAGTTTGGGTCAATTATTCTGTCTGTCTTTCTCCCAGCTTCCTGCACCTGCACATTAGCGAGACCTGGGAAGCGGAGAGTGCCTTTGGTCTCATTAGCAACAACTCATCACAACTTCACACACAAAATCCAAAACACTTCCTACTGATAAAAAAAAATTAACTCCATCCCTGTTGAAACCAGGACAGTAGATTAGATAGGTTTGATTGTTTTTTTAATTTTAAAAAGAAAATATTTTAAGGTGTTCAGCTACTGTAACTGTAATGGTAGAAACCTGATGTTGCAGAATATATTTAGGCCTGCTATCTTCCTTGTAAACAACTATTTGCAAGAGTAACTGGTAGAAGTAGGACAGATCTTTATTTTTTCTAACATATTCATACTGTATTATGTGGATTTGCATGTTTAAAGTCTTATTTTATTCTAACTTAACTACTAAAACTGTTACACTCACTTCCTAAGTGGAGTTCTTTCCCCTCCACCCACAAAAATAGGAGTCACAGGACCACAGAACACACCTCAGTTTGGAAAGGTGAAGCTCTGCTAAGTAAGAACAGCTCTCCTTCACGATATAAAGCTTTTGTCTGTAATTTCCATTTTGTTGTTGAAATTGTTGTTTGAGGGTTTGGGAAACTTCATAGAATAGACCAGGTTGGAAAGATTTCTTGAGCCACTGGGAACAGCAAGTAGTTATCAGGTACTCACATAACTTGTGCCAAAGTTGTCTCTTTCTGTGTTGCCTGATTTTTAAGATAAATAAATAACATGTTTTTCAACTATAGAAATATGTAGTCAAATACCTTTTTTTTTTAGGGTCTAGTTCTTGCACCTTTCTTATACGGTGTCCTATTCTGCAAATCAATCCATTAGAATTGATGGGATAATTCACCAAGTAGAGTGCTCTCTGCTGCTCCCCTACCAGCTTCTGTGTCTTCCTCAAAGAAATCCTGCAACGAAAGGTAAGGTGTTCCCTTAATAGAAGTGGAATTTAAAATAGATAGAGATTCAAATCTTTTCACCCTATCTTCATGAAGGTAGTAGAAGAGGATTGAATGCAGTGTGGTTCTTCATGAATTCATGCATTCTTTTCAAAATCAAGGTCAGTAGAACAGAGAGAAAGTCACTTAAAAAATCAGCTCTCATATTTTTCTTCTTCTTCTAATGAGCCATATTAGATAAGGATAAGGAAGTACTAATTAATCTCTACATATATATCAGTTTTATTTATACTTTTTGGTTTCTGAGTGAACCTTACTCTCTGTCTTTTGTGCAGGTTTAGAATTTGTGGATTAGCAGAATTCAGGGGTTGCCACAATACTTCCCTGTATTAGCAATTTCAGAACAGACAGATAGTCAGCCATCTGTCGTGGGCATTTTTTAAAGGGTGGCCAAGTCTCTCCTTCAGCCCAAGTAAGGTAAGACATCCTGAATAATTTTACTGCTGCTTTTACTGTGATCGTTCCCAGCCATCTGCAGTCCCTGGAGCATCACGGATGTCCCCAGAGCTGCTAAACCTATTTTCCATCTGTTGCCTTCTCACCTACAGCAGCCCTAATATGCCTCAGAAGATTTTGCTGCTTTCACTGACAGCAAGAGCAACATTTGGAGCCTTCTGCTGTGTGCTGGTGCTGCTGGGAGCTGGCAGGCAGGCAGCAGGGTTTAACGGCTTCAGAGCCCTGCAGATTAGGGTTAGACTCAGAGTTAGACCATAGTCAAAGCCATATAATTCTGCTGGAAAATGAGAAGGTCAGGTACAACCTTAACAGTGCCACCAGGACCTGAGACCTGAATGTTCAGAGCTGATAATATGATTCCCCTCACCATGCATAGCTAGGCAGAGGGCAGAGCCTTGATTCCATTTTGAGCTACTTGCTGGGCAGAGCAGCTGACCCAGCAAATAAAAAGCAATTTACTGTTGTGCAACCTGGGAATAAGGAGGAGGAAGAGGAAGGGTGAGAATGAATTTGTCATGTCTTCTGGGCGTAACTATCTGCAAGATGGACAGCTGTCCTCTCTGTTGCTCAGAACTGAAGCTGTGAACACATTTGAGCTCTCTGCAAGGTGCAGGGGGAGCAGAGAATTGAGGGTGTAGTTTCTTGTGTTGGGGGGAGCGGAATAAGATTGGAGACTGGAAGAAGGAAGGAGCTCTCAGAGCTAGCAGAGGGAGTGACTTGGGAATAATACCCCAAAAAGAAATACCTATTGATTCAGTGATCTTCCCTCTGCCCTGGGACACAGTCTTAGAATTTATTAATCTTTCAGCCACGAATGCACTTTGGTAGTTCATGATTTCCATGCAGGCAATCTTTTCCTCAGCACTTCACCTTTTGACTTCTGTACCAGCCATATGGTGGGACACTGGAGGATGTCGCCATGCTTCCTTTTCACACCTGTTTGTCTGTCATAGCCAGAGTCACACATCCAGGTTTCACAGACAAATTGTTGGTGACACACAGAAAACAGCTCATTCTTATTTTTCCCCAGGTCCTAAGGTGCATCCATAAACAGCCAAATAGTTATTTCCTAATGTTACTTTTCTCTGTAAATGACTGCAGGAGCTGCGATATTATGTGGTTTTGTTGAATTGATAGGATGACATCGGGAACCGTATCTCTGTGAAGCAAAAAGATGCTTTATGAGTGAGTCAGAGAGGCTGATAAGTCTAATTATAGGAAGGAAAGAGGAATAAATGGAGAGGGAGACAGCCATCTCCAGTTGCAGAAGCCAAAAAGATGAAAAAGCAAGAGTAGAGAAGAGCAGAGCAGAACTCCTAACAGAGCAGAACTGAAAGCGGTGTGGTGGGGATGTGTTACAAATCCTGTGCTGTACTGACACAGCAGCGAATATTGCTGCCCCAATTTTATTCAATATCACTTTGGCTAGTAATCCAGCCCTTCATGGTGATCTCAAGAGCCTCCTTCAGCTAGTGCAGACATCCAGGGTAGCATGTACTTCACTGAAGAGACCCTCCCATTCAGCTGTGGTTAGGAAGAGGAGCTACCAGCTATGGAGGTATGGAGACTTCTGCTACCAGCTATGGAGGTATGGAGACTTCTGCTGCCACCTTGCTGGTCACTCAGGAGTTCCCACCCTGGCAGCCTTTCTTGATGCTGTGGCACAAGTGAGTGCTGCTCCATACTTGGTCTCTCTCTACCTTTCCAGGTGAATGTGGTAATGGCTCCTACAGGGTTGTGAGAGACATTCTGAGGATGAAGATAGTAGGGATATGATCCAGTCTAGATGGTCCTCTGAAAAGAATATTTTCCCCTCTGTCTGCATGACTCCACTGGAGCCAGTATAGAGCTTCAGTATATACCAGCTTGCATCACGTGGGCTGGCACCAGCCTTGAGAAACTGGTGCATGTCAGCCAGGGACCAACAATGCAGGAAGAGCATTTGGTGTGACCAGCTTGAGGCACAGGAACCAGTTTTATGCTGCCTGAAGAGCTGGGGAGGTCGCAAGTAGCCGGCTATATTCCTTCATTGTCAAAGCGGCACAGAATTTTAAACAATTCCAACAGTACTTAACAAATCAGCAAGATAAGCTTCTGAGAACAAGAATAATGGAAAATATATTTTTGGTCCATATTAAAAAAATTTCTCTACTGCCTTCCTGCTTTACAGATGGAAGTTGATATTCAGCGGGAGAATGCCCTCACGTCAGAAATTTGCTATTTTCTTCTCTCCTGACAATAGGATATTTTGAAAAGGTTATAAATCGCTGTGATAGCTCAGTTAACATGCACTCCATAAAGACTTTTAAGAGTTTGGCAACCATTTTGAAATTTGATATGCAGTAAGCACATATGTTGCCCAAGCTGAGATGTAGGGACTAAAAGCCCTGCGGCAGCTGCTTCTGGCTGATGCAGACTTTGTGGTACTTGACACAAGAGCTGAGAGCAATGACCCTGTCTCTTGGGGATTTTCAGTGCTCCTTCTACTGCCCCAATCCTGGCAGCGATGGGACAAGAATCGGAGTACAGCGAGGAGTACAGTGATGGAGAGGTCGTGGAGAGTGGTGAAAAGGGGCAAGGTGCCTAGAAATAAGACTGGAGCGGGGAGCTGTTGGAAGACGACAAACACTGGGACTTGTGTAATGCTGGATAAGGATAAGGGATTTAACTATTTCAGGTGCTTTGAGAAAACAGTCTGGAATGCAAGAAAAATGAGGTTCTCCTAAGGAAAAGAAACCACATTGTGACACTGTGAAAGACCAGTGATCACTTTCCAAATACAATGTAAGCAAAATTCTTAGTAATTCACTAGTAATGGAAATTAGAAAGTAGAGGAGACAGAAGAGTTAGTAGCAAGAAACAAGATCTGCAAAGATGTTACCTGAATCATCTGGATACTGAGGGGGCAGAGAGAATGGAATAAGAAAGTAATTTAAAATATGAGAGTGATGGTGGATAAACAAAATGAACATGAAGATGACAACAGCTGTCATGAGGCTTTACAGACTGGCTTTAAAACCAGAAACAATAACTTCCTACACACCTACAAGACTGTACCACATACGTATCTTCTTACACAACTATTCTTTCTAGCAGAATTTGCCCTCTAGCTTCCTACACTAATTATTGTTGTAGAACAGTGATGCCTATGATTTCTTTTATAGTGTTGGTAATGTAGAGGAACCGGTAATGTTCCGTCATCAATAAAATCATCAAAATTCCCCCTTCACTGCAGAGTGCTCCAGGCACAATAAATAAAGGAAGGGAGTTAAATTAAGGGGGTACTGGTAGCTTCATTACTCTTTCTCTGTAGCGCTCTTGCAGAAAGACTTTGTAGAACAAAATTAACTGCAGAAATTGAAGAGGAGAATGAAAGGGGAAGAACAAAGACAGAAGTTAAAATGGACTCTTTAGCACATAGCTATCTGATTAGGCACTGTCTTGAACTGTGAGTTAGACCAAAAGAAAATTAGTTCTTGCTGCCAGGCCATTGACTTCACTGGAGACAGAGCAGTCCTAAATACACCCCCGGCATTCTCAAATACATGTTTTCTTTATAGTGAGCATCCAAGTTAATTGTGTCTATGCAAAAGAAAAGTGGAAGAGAAATGAGATTCTGTTTCTAGTTCTGCCATCTACTTGCCAAAACAATACTGTCTATATGGTGAACGTATGTGTAGAACTGCCTTTCTTGTCCCTGCTGCCCAGAAGCTGGGCACAGACTTTGTTGTTTGTGCCAGGCCCAACTCTTTGACCAAAGACGCGTGCCTCAGGACTCAAGGAGCACAACACTGCCTGGCACTGAGGAGAGCAGAGGTGGACAGAGCTCTCCCCACAGCCTGAGATTACGAGTGAGGTTTTGAAAGTAGTAGTGTTCCTGTTGTGACGAGATATCAGAGTACAGCACCTTTTTCTGCAGCCGTTGTGTTTTGTTTGCTGCTGATAAAAGGCCTCTGGGAGAAACCACAAATGGACACGCAGTTCCACCACACCTTTCAACGTAAGCAGGAACTCAGAGGAGTCCTTTTCACTGCTGCTTCTGTGCTTCATCTTTACAAAGCTTGCTTCAGAGGAATACCGTATGGTCTCATTTACTAATGACTCTGAAGCTCTTTTATCTTTGGAGGAAAGGCTTTACAATGACAACTATAATGCTGCAATCCTATATTAATCTCTGGATGTCCGGTACAGATGGGACTAGAATTTGTGTGCGTTATCCAGTTTAATAAAGAGTAATGTAGTGTTCTCAGCAGATCCCTGAATGACCTTTCTAGGTTTTAACAAATGATAAATCCAAGTTTGTATGCTTAAGCGGCACCGTCTTCTACTAATGTTTTCTGCTTGACTGGAAACTCAAGCAGAGGAAGTGGAATCTGTTTAGTATCCTAGTCCTGCCCTGTCTAGTCTCACACTCTGTAATCAAAATCTCTTTTCAGATTGTAGAACTATAGGAAAATACTTTCCTTTTTTGAAAAAAAAAACCCAACAAAACAACAAAACACACAAAAACCCCCAAACAAACAAACTGCTTATTTGTTTAGGTTTTATTATATTTTCACTTGGCACCATGTACCTAACACCACAGAAACCAGTTTAAATCATCAGAGTCCACTGGATAATGTTATTATGCTACTCTCTAAATAGAGAGGGTGCCTTTGGTTTCTTTTCAAATCTGCATATGCAAATTCACTTATATACCTGCATAGGTTTCCAAGGAATAGGGAAAGGCAAGCAAGAGGCATGTGTGCCTGAAAAGAACAAATATTTCTAAATTAGCAGCAATTGTCTGCCAAGGAGTAGTCAGTAAAGAAAGGCCATGTGTCTCAAAAGGATACCTCTGCAGAGCACAAGTTTGGGTGGGTGATAAACCACAGAAATAAACAAATAAGACACTAATGGATAGCTGCCACCCTGCTGACACAGGTAAATGGGAATATCATGTATGTTCATTCACTTATAGGTACAGGCCTAAAACTGAGATGCACAAGAGACTGTAATATAAGTACAGAAAATCAATTAAAGACTTAATTATGCTGTACAAATGTATCTCTCTCAGTAACTCTTAACACTTTCTGAATTTTTGGTGTTTCCGTAGAGAGACCAAAGATTTAAAGATGGTAAGTCAAATTGGGAGACACTTCAAACTGTATTCTAACAAAAGGACCTGTACTTTTCATTCTTTTTGTTGCCTTACATTTGTGATTCTTAGCATGGTGGTGGTGGTGGGTGGCAGGGTTATCATCTCCCATTCTCTCATGATGCAGAGTTAATTTTTTGAGCCCTGCAGCCAGCAAGCATGTGTCTGAACCATGCCGTAGGAACCTGCAATTCCCTAAAGCAGAGCATTCTCTCCTCTCTGTGACAGGGAAAGAGACTGACTACGTTACACACTGCGGGAAACCATAGAATGATCAGGGTGATGTAATGAAGATGTCTGAATCCTCCTAAAGAGGAGGGCACAGTTGGGTCAGAACTGCTGGAGAGGGAAATATTCACAGAAACTGTGTAAGAAGCTGTCAGGCAGTGGGACACAGACTCTGGCAAGGAAAAAGCAAATTAGAAGAATGTCTGTCATTGGCACCAGTAAAGTAGCAGTGCTTGAAAGTATGGATAGTCAGAGCAGCTACTGGAGCAAGTTCATGCTAATAATTTGACCCTTTCAGCTCATTAAGAAGCAAAACACAAGGCATTGAACAGCCGAGATGTTGAATAAGACTGCTCATTACTTCAGTCACTTTAAGCACAGTGAAGAGACGGAATGTATTCCAGAAAAGTGACAGAGAAAAGGGAATGAGCATGAGAGTAGGTATGCTAGGCACCTGCCTCCCTCATAAGTGCAATATATCTATATTTACACAAAGAAAAAGAAATGTGGGAAATAGAACAGACTGGGATGGTCTGAGATGATTTTCTGTTCTCACATGGGCAAGAGTTGCTGTCGGTAATTGCTGTGCATTAGGAGGGCGTTGATGCAGTGTTACATATGGCAGATGGCCAAAAGGCATGAAAACTGCTCCTGACACCCCAGTAACTAAGCAGCATATCATCATTGATATACTTCTTCTTACTGATTTGGACCCACAAAACTTTTATTGCTGGAGCCAGATCCTCAAATCCATACTCAGAAGTTAGGAACCTCCTCTCTCTGTGTGGTGAGTCAGAAATGGGATGAAAACAAGCCTGTGTGCTGATAAGATGGGCTGAGGGAAACACAGCCACCAAGAAAGCATATTGCAGAGGGTGTTCCTGAATCCCAGCTCTCTCCTAAAGCCAGGATGGACCCCCTTTTCCCTTAGGCACCTAGCCTGACTTTTTTGTACCCTCCTTCCCCACTCCAGCTTTTAGAGGGGCACAGCATAAAAGGAAATTCAACATTTTGGCAGCAAGGAAGAGCTTGGCCATAGCCTAGTGAGGAGAGAAATGCAGGGTGGGAAATGGGTTCCTATCCTTGTTCCAAATAAAATCAATTCCTTTTTTCACTGGGCTGCAGGTTCATGTTCTCTCTTGTTCTCTGGTTTCCCTGCCCTGGGAATCTTCATCTTTGCCACATGCTGGTCCAGGTTGAATGAGCAGATTGAAGTATTCTGTTTTTCCTACCTTCTTTGCTGTCAATGTCCTGGTAGACAGGTATGTGAACACTGCTAGAGAAGAAGGGCTATTTACTCTGGGCAATTTGTCCAAAATAGAGACTTCAGTCAAGTTGTATACGTCCTACTCTGCTACCTCAGCTGCTGAATTGCAGAAAACACTTCTCTAGAAATGTCCTAAACATTTGTGAAGCTGACCTCTCCCTAGCAAAATTTCTGCTGCCTTTAGTGCACGAACTTGTACAAAGATACCACTCATATTTAAATAAGTTTTCATTTGAGAGTACGTTTTTGGAATTCTAATACAAAAGACTGGTTTGTTTTGTTTGTTTTTTTTTAAACTTGGTTAACTGGAACAGTTGAAATACCACTACAAAAAAAAAAAAAAAAAAAAAAAAGTTTTAATAAAGTCATTGAAATGCCACCATCATCGAACTGTCATCTAGTGGGTGAATCTGTCTATATTAAGGCACATTGTTGTTTTAATAACTAGCTCATGACATATGCTCTACCCTCTGCAATTATTTATTTATTTTAGCAGGATGCCTACTAATAAAATCAGCTGGGCAGTCTCTTATGAAGAGTTTTCTGTCCTGGTTGTAGAAACTGAATTTGTGAAATAATGGCTTACAAAAGTGAAAAAATAAAAGACACCCAGTGTGCAGAAAGGACAAAAAGAAGGGGCTAATATACTTTTACTTTGAGTCAAGTCTGTCAAATTATAAGGGTTCCATTACTTAATTTTCCTTTGTTCTGACTGCCCACAACATTTCTCAGCATGGCAAACAGTGGCAGACTTGGGCTTTTAATAACATGCACATTAAACCACAAGAGACCTTGGGAAAACTTTCTCAAATCCCAAACACCCTGGGCTAGAGCAGCAGAAGCTTTTGTCAGAATTATGTAGCCCTTTGGGACATGTAAGAATAGCATCATTATGTGTAAAAAGTGGCCACTGTATTTATCTTGGATGGCAAATGAATCCCTTTCCCACAGCCACCATCTATAATAATGTCACTTCAGAAGGATTACATTAGTTTCCTGTCACTTTTAACTGGCATCATTTATGTTCGTTAGCCACAGAGGCTGTACCGCATGCACAGGCATGCAGAGCCTAAAGAAAAGGAGTTCTTGAAGGTCCTTGGGTTTCATCTCTTTCAGATTCCCTCAGCAAGCCTGACTGATAGTTTTCTTTCAATTTCTCTGTACAAGAAAGGGCAGTGGCTTGGCTTTGTAATCCACAGTTCACACAGACATCGCCTGCCGCAAGCAGCGCTCTGCTGATGTGCTGGGATGCTTTTGTCATCCAGTGGGGAGGATGTTTCTTCATGCTTTGGCTGGGGGTGCCATGGAGGCCTTGGACCAAAAGACCAGATCAGCAAGGTGGAACTTCAGAGCAATTCAGAGAGCTCAGCCTTGCACATAAAAGAGTGAAGTTAACTTGGCTGTTGAGAGAAATCTGCCTGTTACAGCCATGGCAGCCACTGCTCCTCGCAAGCAGGTGTACTTCTGAGCTCTTCCGCGACTCCTCCCTGGTAGGAACATCCTGTCACATCAAGGTGACCCTTAATAAAGCTGATTATTGTATCATTTCTTGCAGAGCAAGGACATTGATGTCATCAAAGTTGAAAAGTTTGTTTTCTGCAACAATAGTATAGCCTATCTATTAGACATTATGCTACAGGCTGTTCTCAGTTACATCCATATCAGCACTGCTTTTCTGCATCCCTCTCTGCCACCTGAGGTTATAAAATACCAAGAGAAGGTTATACCGAGCTTTCACAATACTACAGACCATTGTGCTTATTTATGTGTGACTTAAAAGCCAGTCCTCCAGACTATTTTGAATGGAAAATACTCCTTCCCTACTAATCACAGAAATATCCAATTTAGTTTTAGCGTTCCTCTATAGACCATGTAACCAATTCTTCCTTCCTAGTAGGTGAAAAGCAGTTCTGGTCCTGCAGAAGTAGTTTATCAGCACTCATATGTCCAGAAACATCTGGTGAAAGCAACAGAGAGGAGAGAGATTTTCAGGAAGACTTTTTAACACAGGAAAAAAAAAGGAGAGATTTTTCTATGTGACTGACAGGCAAGGTTTTGCGTCACCAAGCCACCACCATAATGTAAATGAATTGGCAGCTTTTCCCACACAGGGGTGGTAAAATTGATGCAATAATACCTAGTAACATTAATTCAAATAAACTGGTTTTTAAAAAACATGGAAAAATGGAGAACAATTCTTTCAGGGTGGCTTCACTGTTGCTCTTTCTTTTATACATATCTATAATGGTAAATTGTCATAAAAGATTTTTAGTGGAAGCTGTATTTTTTTATTTAGGCCAGTCATTAGGCATCTGCTGCCCTAATTGCACTAAGGTATAATTCCCCATCATAAAATGAGACTTTTCCCTGTGCACAGCTTGTATTTTTTACTGCCTTTTATAACTCCAGCACTTACTGCATGTTTATCTTTCTGATAATTCTAATCAGAAATTAACAAATTAACATTCTCATAGTTAATAAATAAACTCATTTTTTCTTTTTTCTTTTTAAAGCAGAACCCTTTCCAGTCATATTTGTCTGTTAGACCACTTCTCTGAGATTTATTTCACTGGGCGTCTGCTGCTAAAAGAAGAGACAGCCTTGAAATGACAGGTAAAGGCGCACAAACGAGAGCAACATGCAGAATCCTCAGGAATATCCAAACACATTTGACACTGGCAGCCACTAATGAGACCGTCAAGTGCCTGTCGAATTTCAGATGTTTTTGTTGTGCAGCTTGGCAATACCTATAAGCACTGCCAACAGCGTTAAAAATAAACTCCAGGAACGCACCCTTTCTAGGTCAAAACCAACTGTGAAGCTGAGTGCACTGTAATTATAGTGCGCTAAATGAGTTACAGCTTGAGCTAATCACACCCCACTGAACTAGAAAGCTGTAATTACACAGAGAGATAATGTGAGCTTGGCAGGCTCTCCTAAAGCAGCCTATGGCTGTGAGGGAAGCTACAAGTCCAGTTTGCTGGTCATTGCAAGCTGGGGCTCAGCTGGGCCAATTCGCAATTCAACAGGTAAAATCAAGTTTGTGCTCAACAAAGGGAATTTACCTAGTGAAGATGATATAGAAGACAGTTGAATTGCAAATTTACTTGAAACGAAGGACATTTATCAAGCCAACTAACGTGACACTGGTTTTATGACAGCATGATGCTGGTGTTTGAAGGGAGCTAGTACAATCTATCAGTTTAACGATTTAAAGAATTGGCGCCTCTGTATTTCTCTAGTATTCCATATGTTCCTTTTATGTTGAAGCAGGAGTCTGGATGAGTCACCAGTCACATTTAATTCCTGATTTCTTGATTTTCTGAAAGTTTGAGTTGTGTTTTATCTTTCTGGAAGGGTAAAAAGTACTACTTAGGCAACTTTAACTTTGTACTGTCAAACATTTCATTATTGATTAATTCTGAATAAATGGACCATTTTGGCTTATTTGTGATGCATCTTGGCCTGTGTTACAAATACAACATTTGGCAGACAGGACATCCTTAGCACCACAGAAATCCCATGGGGAACAGTTCACAGAAGTATTTTTATTAATCTTAAACAAAATGCCAGATCATTATATTTGTTAAGAAACTCATAGAATCACAGAATAGTTTGGGTTGGAAGGGACCCGTAAAGGCCCATCTAGTGCAACCCCCCTCCAAGGAGCAGGGACATCTCCAACCAGATCAGGTTGCTCAGAGCCTCATCCAACCTGGCCTTGAATGTTTCCAGGGATGGGGCATCCACCACCTCTCTGGGCAACCTGTTCCAGTGTTCCACAACCCTCAGTGTAAAAAAATTTATCCTAATGTCTAATCTGAGTCTACCTCCCTCTATTTTAAACCCATTACCCCTCGTCCTATCACAGAAGGCCCTACTGAAGAGTTTCTCCCCATCTTTCCTGTAGGCCCCCTTTAGGTACTGGAAGGCTCCTCTAAGGTCTCCCTGGAGCCTCCTGCTGAACAGCCCCAACTCTCTCAGCCTGTCATGGTGACCCCTTCTTCTGAAGGAAGCGAAGCTGTGATAAAGTTACGTAAGAGTGGAGAAATTGAATTAATATTAAACAAATAGGAAGAGAAGACAAAGAGACTGGAGAAGGAAAAGTCACTAATGAAATATTAGGTGGCTAACCTAGCAGAGAAGTCACACTGCATGAGGTGACTACTGAGCCTCTTGCTGGAATATTTCTAAAGACAGTCTGGGAGACGGTGTTCTTAATAGTGATGGCTTTTACTCATGATCCACTCTCAGCTGGTGAAGAACTGCATTTAGACTTTGTACTCATTCACACAGCATAGCAGGCAAATTGTTCTGCTACAACAGAACTGCTCAAAAACCTCCTGTCTACCACAAATATCGTTGTTGCTGTTAAACACATTCTGATCACTCACTCCACTAAAAGACAGCTGTAAGTGCCTGTAAGCACTTCTTTTCACTGGGGGATGTTTCCATGTCACATTGCCGCTGCCCCCTCCAGCCCTTTGGCTGTTAGATCTGTGCAAGACAGGTTGCTCTAATTTTCTGAAAAACATCACTTACAGAAAAGGACCCAATGTTCACTTGTGCCAAAGAGCAGAGGATAATGCAGGAACATTTTCCTGCAGGAACAATAGGAAGAAAAGGGCTCATGGTGCTTGTGAGGAGAGGCCCATGTAGTCTGCTCCCTACCAGGGGCCGTGTGATCCTCCACAGCAGGAAACAGAATGTCCCGAAGGGAACAGTTGTGGTGAGAAATCCCAGGGAAAAAAGCACCCTAGGGAGAAAAGGGGCTACATGGGGTACGCAGTGGGGAGAGGGATCTGCCCGAAGCCCAGTGTGGGAGCAGGGGAAGAGTGAAGAGCATGAGAAGTTCTCTCAGGGCAGGTTTGTGCCAAGATGGATTCGGGTGAGGTGACCTTGTTTTGTGGTTGTTGTAACGTCTCTTCCCTTCTTTTCTATGAACGGGTGAGATATAGATATTGCAAATGAGGTAGGAAGCCCTGCACACATCTTGCAGGCGGTCACCAGGAGATAGCAAATTCTAATGCAGAAGGTGAGGCTTCCTTTCTCTCAGTATTGCAACTTGCACACTAAGAAAACCACTATGCTGGGCTTAAAACTGCAGCCTTCGTTTAACTCTTCTGAATCAGTGTTTCTCTCCTTCTGGAAATCTCTGTGAGAACAGTATCTAGGGTCGTAGGGAACCGGATAAGCCTGGAGTAAGTAACTGGTTTCTTAAACAAACTTAGATCCAGGAAGAAATGTGGGGAATGAGAGCAAGGGATAGGGGATTTTCACTGCTGTCCCTCAAGAAATTAAAGAAGAATGTGGTGCCGTCAACACGCTCGAAGGGAGGGATGCCATCCAGAGGGACCTGGACAGGCTGGAGAGGTGGGTCCGTGCCAACCTCATGAAGTTCAACCAGGCCAAGTGCAAGGTCCTGCATCTGGAACGTGGCAATCCCAGGCACAAATGCAGACTGGGCGGAGAATGGATTGAGAGCAGCCCTGAGGAGAAGGACTTGGGAGTGATGGTGGACGAGAGGCTCAACATGAGCCGGCAATGCGCCCTTGCGGCCCAGAAGGCCAACCGCGTCCTGGGCTGCATCAAGAGGAGTGTGGCCAGCAGGTCGAGGGAGG
>WHYT01017498.1:176178-204907 GCA_009806455.1 Tetrax tetrax
TTCATAGAATTCATAGAATCACATGGTTGGATGGGACCTATAAGATCATCTAGTCCAACCGTCTTCCCACTACCATTGCTGCCACAGCTACTAAACCATATCTTGTAGCTCCTCATCAAGCCGCCTCTTGAACACTGCCAGGGACGGCGACTCCACCACCTCCTTGGGCAGGCCATTCCAGTGCCTGACCACTCTTTGGGAGAAAAAGTTTTTCCTCATGTCCAACCTAAACCTCCTCTGGTACAACTTGTGGCCATTACCTCGGGTCCTGCTTTTTGCCTAGGAGAAGAGTCCAAACCCCTGCTCATCACAACCTGCCTTCAGGAAGCTATAGAGTGCAATGAGATCTCCCCTCAGCCTCCTCTTCTCCAGACTGAACGATCTCAGCTCTCTCAGCTGCACCTCATAAGACTTGTGCTCCAGACCCCTCACCAGCTTTGTTGCCCTTCTCTGGACACGTTCCAGGGCTTCAATGTCTTTCTTGTAGTGAGGGGCCCAAAACTGAACGCAATACTCGAGGTGCGGCCTCACCAGCGCCGAATACAGGGGGATGATTACCTCCCTGCTCCTGTATCATGTTGACTGGAGAAATTTATTGGGTGGATAAAAGCCAAGAAATGCTCACTGTGGCTGAGATTACCTGCAGGCTGGGAGAGCCCTCTCCAGCCAGCTGCTGAGCTCCGTGTGTGGCCACGGGTGAGATAATAAAGGAAGGAAAAGGCAAGGGTGATAGGCAATTAGGAAAGAGATGCTCAAGAGACTGATGCCAGCAGGAGCCTGACAGTGCTGTGCACATCAGGAGAACGACTCTGCAAGCCCAGTCCGGCTGCTTGGAACAGAGACGTGCCATCAAAGGTATCACTGTAAGTGAAATACATGGGAAAGCTGGTAGAATAGCCTTCTCCAATCCATAAACACTGTTTTCCTTTCTTAAAATATTAATTGGATATATTTTAAGCCACTGGGTATTTTGTCCTCCCCTTGCTCCCCAGTCTCATTAGCTTCTTTGCCGTGTTCCCTCCAGCCGCATGTGCTGACTCAGCAGGCAGGGGAGCAGCTCTTGCAGAGTGCCTGGCACAGGGCTCTTAGCGCTGCTGGTTTAGCACAGCAGAAAAGCAGCTGTTTGGAAAAGTCTAGTGGGGCAGAGGGATATAATAATAAAACAGAGCAGGGTGGCAGAAGGAAGGAAAGAATGGAGGCAACTTATTGAGGGGTAATTGTTTTAAAACAGAAGGAGGTAGATACAGACTAGATATAAGGAAGACATTTTTTACACTGAGGGTGGTGGAACAGGTTGCCCAGAGAGGTGGTGGATGCCCCATCCCTGGAAATATTCAAGGCCAGGTTGGATGGAGCTCTGAGCAACCGGATCTGGTTGGAGATGTCCCTGCTTCTTGCAGGGGGGTTGGACTAGGTGGCCTTTAAAGGTCCCTTCCAACCCAAACTATTCTACAATTCTATGATTCTTGTCTAGATTGGCTTTGACACACACACCAGCAAGCAAATCTTCATTCCTGAGCCGGCTGATGTGGACTGGCTTGTGCCAGTACACTGCATGGCTGGGATTTGTGATCTGGATGGGACAGGCTGCCTGTTCCTGCTAGGTGCAATGCCCCACCACTACTGTGGTGCAATAGTTTGCCGTAGTCCTTTGCTCTTTCTTGCCCTTGGCCTCTTCAGCAGGTGCTGCACCTGTGTCTTGCCTGACTCTTGCACATCGTGCAATTGGACCAGCACACGCTGTATAGGGAACAAGCCGAACACCCAGGTCAGTGACTGCTCAACACTGAGCTGCCACTACAGTTCGTGCTGTTGCTCAATAGTGAAGATTTTGAGGCTTGCCGCAGGCCACTGTCATCCCCTGAGGATGAGCCAGACAGATCTGCATTGTGTACAAACCATCCTGAGGGATGGACGGAGCTGCTTCATCCACAGGGAAAGCATGAGATGTTTGCACCACTTCCATTCTCCAGACTAGTATCAGCTGGTGAGACCACATCATTCAGTCACATGGGATAACCAGAAGAGAGTAGAAAGAACCATATTCAGGTCCTTGTACCAGGAGCTGAGTTACTTTCCAGAATCAGTGAATTATCTTGTCGGCACCAAGGCCCAAGAGGAGAAGAGCTTCCATGTGGATTCATGCAAATATCGACTCTTATCAGCTAATGAAAAGCAATTTTGGAGTCAACAGGTTTGCTGTAGGCACAGAGGAGTGAAGTCTCTGGAAGCCCTGATACAAATCCTCTGCCCCTGCGTGCTCAGTGTCTGCCACCCTCCTGGTGAAACATGCACCGGAACAGAAAGGATTACTCAGATGTGAAGGGCTGTGATAACTGTTGAGATTTTCATGATGCCTACATGGAAATGAGTGTCCATGCAATCACATCCTTTGCAGAAATTATTGGTTAGGAGTTTGGGTAGTTTTATTAAGGTTTTGCTGTAACTAAGGCAAAAGAATCAAGCTTGAGAATGAAAAGCACCATATAAATATTAAGCAATGTATTTATATATTTATATTATGTATATTGTATTTATATATTTATAAACCTTGTATTTATATTTTAATATTGAGGCACTGCATAAATGTAAGTATTAAGATATTTCCAAAGCTTATACAGATACTATTTTTTTGTGCTACAAAGAAGGTTGCAAACTGACGTTTTTCTTAAAGCTTTCTTATTTTAAAAAGCTCCATTAAAAATATCTAGCTTCATTTTTAGATTCTTAGTTTTGTTAGCAAAAACGCCAGTGTGTGAAGAATGGTGGTTTTGCATTGTATCTGCATCTGCCTTCCGCAGGAAGATCTCTGCCATTAACCTGAACCAGAGCAACTACCTAGAGCCTCAAAGTCCTGCACCGGCAGTTGGAGCATTGCTGAGACAGCTGATAGAGGATCAAGCCAGCTCCACTCACTGCATCACTGGGGGCTTCTCGGGTTTTGTAGAGACCACTGGGTGCAAGATAACAGTAAAAGTTCTTCACACGAGCACAGTAGCTTAGAAAGGCTCCAGTCACCCAGAGGCTTTGAAAAACTTGATGCTGAGGCTGGGGGTGAGGATAGTCAGGGAGTGGAATGGGCTGTCCTCAGAGGTTATGGACTCTTCATCCTTGGAGATATTCAAAACTTGATGGGACTCTGAGCAACTTGCTTTAGCCATACCTTCTTTGAGCAGGAAATTGGACTGGGTGACCTCCAGAAGTCCCCTCTAACTCAAATTATTCTATGATTTTATGATCTTGGCAGAAAGTCCCTCTCTACTGGGTCATCTTGAACATATGTAGAGATTTAGATTATTTGTAGATAGCTAATAAAAGATGTTTTTATTGCCTTATTTGTTGGAAACACGGTTTCTTGTAACTGTAACTCTCAACAACTTATCTATTTCGTCTAGCCTCACTGAGGAGCTTATAGAGGTGTCTGAGAAACAGCATCCTTATATATTGTTTAATTTAAACCCCATGTTGCAGATCCTCTGCAGGGTAGTGCTAGCTTTTCCAATTTTCTCTTTACCAGGACATGCAAGTGTTTATGTCCTAGTCTATCCAACACAACAAGCAAAACAGCAAATGAGTTTCTGAAGAAATTCTTGGCATCTTAACAAGAGTAGTCAGACTGGAAATGCTTTAGAGCATACAGTGAAAATTATTCGGAGTCTGAGACTATTATGAGAATCAACAACACAGCTTTGAAAGCATGTAATTTTTTTTTACTTGCATATTCTTTACATCAGTTTCAGTAAACTACTTCCAATTCCCTTAAATACATGAAAGAGTAAGATACTTGTGCATTACTTCAGTGGGGTTACATCCAGGATAATGTTGTCCATCTTTCACTGTCAGCTGGGGAATATCTCAAACCAAGACCCCAATTAAGTATACAGTATTCATGAGCTATGTCTGCATTGTTTACAGGATTGCACTTCATTAATAAAAGCAATTCCATATTGCATGGTTAATGACAACCAACATAATTGCCATAACCTGGGTAGATGATTGCTTCTGAGTTATAATGAAACATTTTACGAAAAAAAAGTTTTACTCCAAGACTTGAGATAATAGCTGTAATGGAACATTTATCTTTTTTTTCCCCACCAACCTCCAGTAAGTACTTTTAGGGGAATTCACCTCAAATGTGCAATTTAGAAGATCATAATTAGCAAAGTGGAGGACTGGAAGGCTAGAATTTATTTAGATGGTACCTTTAATATGGCCGAGTGTCTCTTGCTCGTTCTTACTTCAGTAGCCAAAGCAGTATCAAAATACAGAGAAGTGTATGGGTTTGTTTTTGTGTGTGTGTTATGTATGCGTGTACAAACATATATTACGTGTATGTATGTATGTATGCAATCATACTAGGCTTATACGTGCAACAGCATGACCAAATCCCTGTGTTATACCTCTACTTTCATTTTAAAAAAGAAAAAAAAAATATTTGGTAAAGTTATTACTAAAGGCCCTTCAGTATCACTCTAAGGGACATCCAATAGCTGCGGCCGGGTTTTTGACAGCAAAACTAAAGGGAAATTACTGGCTGTTGCATGCAGATACATAGTCATGCTAAGATTTAGATAGTATAAAATGGTGTAGCCCCATCAATACGAAGAGCACTTCCTGTCTTTGGTCATGTTTTTGTACGGCCAAAGGAAGGCAGCAGCAATGTAATCCCCTCACCCAGCAATTCCCCTGCGTATGGGGACCTCATCACCAGGCAGCTTGACCCTGGGGCTGCCCTACGTTCACCCAGGTTCTTCTCTCTCTGCTTGTGTGTCTCACAGATCAGTTTCACTCATCCAGTTTTGCCAGAACTATTCATAGGATTTAACTTTAATTGCTAGGTTATTTCTCAAACTGTATACAGACATGTTTAGTTTTAGATACCGAGATCCAAATTTTGCTCAACCTTTCAATTTACAAAACAAATTACCTTCCCTGAAACCCATTTCCCATCCTTTCTCCCCCACGCTCCCCCAAATAATATTTAGTCTCCTTTAATTATTGCTTGTTGCAAAGTCAACAAGGAGTAACCCTTAATCTCTGAGACCTCCAGACCGAGTATTAAGCACTAAACCAATGCCAAAGATAAAAGTTCTATGCATTTTTTTTCCTATTATTTTATGGAAATTCAGGCTAGATTCCCCTTTTGGCTTTAGTCAGCACACAGCCTACTTGAGAATGATTCATTGTATGTTTTCAGAACATATCATGAATGACAAGCTAAAATTTTTCATCTCTTGTTTGTACACAGTTACTACAGCTTGTTAATAAGCAATTTGGATTTTGCCCAATTCTTGCAATGAAATGCTGGAACTTCTTGTTTAAGTGAAAAATATTTACCTTGTCTTAATAATATATTAATTACATATGGATTCTGAGCATTCTCATTTTGATTACATTAATTTTCTTCCAGAGATCAAGGATTATTTTTTTTCTTATCTAAATATCATACATCTATTCTAATTTCTTTTTTATTGAATCTCCACCAAACAAAACTATCTTTTGATTTTATTGTTCAGTAATACCTTGTAAGCATTTTCATTTCCCCTTTGCTTGAACATACGCAGTGGAAGCAAAGTTAATGACCTCTTTTCATTTTCTTGCCAGATCGCTCTGGATGTTCATCATGAGGACATGCAGGAAAGGACTGTGGACAGTCCATTAACAGATACAGAGAAAAAAACCCACAACCCAAACCAAGAAAATAGCAGAATTTCGGTTTGGGGTATTGAGATTTAACCCCAATTGGCAATTGAATACTATGCAGCCACTTGCTCACCCTCTCACTCCCCAGCAGGATGAGGGAGAGAATCAGGAAGAAAGGAAAATCCGTGGGTTGAGATGAAGAGAGTTTACTGGAATAGCAAAGAAAGATGTAAAATATAGGGATAATAAAATATACAAAATGAATGATGCACAGTTTCTCACCACCCGAGGACCCGATGACCGATACGGCCTATCCTGAGCAGCAATCAGGGAATGAAACCAAAAGCGATCTCAGAATGATACAGACCAGTGAGAGAAAGAGCAAGAGAGCTGCCCACTTATATACTGAGTGTGCCATTTATGGCATGGAATACTTCCTTTGGCCAGTTTGGGTCAACTGTTAGACCCCTCCCAAGCTTCCCGCACCTGCACATCAGTGAAAATTGGGAAACTGGAAAAAGTCTTTCGTCTCTTTAGCACAACTAATAACATCACTGTATCAACATTCTTCACATATCAAATCTCATACTAAATCCAAAATACAGCAGCTACTGAGAAGAAAACTAGCTCCTTCCCAGCTGAAACCAGGACAGGAGAAAGAGATGTCCAGTGCAGAGAGACAGGTTTGGGAATAATTAACATAGAGACAAAATTCAAAACATGTTTTCATACACGATTGCTCAAATTGGAAATTCTGCTCAAAGCAGAAAAAGGGTAGGAGCCTAGGGAAAAAAATGCACAGTGCACAGTTTAGGTGTTGTAAGCAAGGTAGCAGCATCACTGTGCCATTTGTGTGGGATTTAATGTCTCTGGTTTCTCAGTAGAGCTCATTAGCCGAGTGAGCACTGCCAGGAAGGGAGTTGTGCTCCGTTCAGCTGATTCCAAGTCAGCACCCGTACATCACGCTCTGTTGTGCTTTATAGACACAAGGGAGACATCTGAAGAAATATCTGAGGGATTCCCTTAGGGAATCTCTGGCTGAAAGCAAATGATAAAAAAGATGATGCTCTACCAAAGGAGAAAATAAAGGAAGAATCTGGAAGGAAGGCATAGCACCTACATAGAACAAAATCACTGAATCCCTCCTCAGGATATTGAAAACAAGGTTATATTTAGCAACTCTGATGTGTGGTTCTTGTTAATTAGTGCCAGCTACAAATATCTAACATCTGTGTATTCCAGTTCAGTGGAGAACAGGAAAAGAAACAGGCTGAAAAATGTTCACTCTGAGGGTAAAACATGCAGCTGTCTCATTTGCTCAGTAGCTAGTCAATGCTGAAAAAGCTTTTGGGTGACTGAGATGAATATCCACGCAAAACCAAGGGTCTGACAGGAAAGCACGGGGTTGGGTGGCCAAGAGAGCGGTGACATAGAGTTTTGCAACCTGAAAATTCTGTGTTAGAATCAAGTTACATTAAACCTTAAGGAAAAAAAAAAAAAAAGAGATTGATGAAGTTATATTGGCAGGCTCACCACCTGTATTGGAGGGAACAAGGCAAACAAAAGCCACCAAAATTAGGAGTATGGAAGTCAAACTGGGTGGTTCTCCCAACTGATGAGGAAAAAGCACTTCAAGGAAGATATAGCTTTTCCAGTCTGATTAAGCACTCTTTGAAAGGAAAACTAAAGGAACGACACCAGTCCTGTAAATAAATAGGAGTAGAGACTCGGATATTGCTTTCTTAACTGCTGCTTTGCACCAGGAGGTGCTGGTTTATTATCATCCCAGTAAGAAAGGCATTCGGACTCTGACAAGTACTTTAAAATACTGCTTATTAGTGTCGATGTTATAGAGAAAGAGAGGGTAGTGAAGATAATCCTATGTCCTTTCAGATGCTGGTAATGCTGAATTGTGCAGCTTCAGACAGGCCTCCAGATCCCATCCATGGAGGAGTTACACCATTCTTTTTTTGTTCATTGGAGCTCCTACAGGTTTTTCTTAGAAAATAACTCTCTTTATCATTTCTATTGCCAGACAGAAAGGATGTTCACATGAGAACTTGTTGCTGCAATTTTAGATAAAGGCAAGGACATGCAGGTGGTGTAATCATGGGTACTGAGCGGGAGCTGCCCACAGCCTCCTCCATCGCAATCAACCACCTAAATTTACCCCGCGGCCAAGGGGTTTGTGCCACACAGCACAGGGCAGAAGACCACGCTGTAATGGAGCACACCCGCTCAGGTTAACTGCTGCATGGATCACTCAGTCCTTGAGGTAAAATGGTCTTCTGGTCATGAACATGGTACCTGCTTGCTGCGTCTGATTTCTGTAACTCAGTAGCTTGGTTTAGCATTTCTGTTACTATGCTGTTATTTAATTAGCCAGCTTTTACAAGCGAATCAGATGAAAGGTAACCACAAAGAAAAAGTAATGCAATTGCATGTTAAATAGAGCAGGTCTTGGCCTAAGTCAAGCTTACAGTTCACTCAGCAGAATGATGTATTCGGCACGTGTAGAGGAAGAACTTTAACTGAACCATAAAGGTTAGAGAGGTGAAACCTCTGAAACATGGTTGCTGGCAGGTTTGGATGCTTCCCTCTGGAGACACTTTAATAAAAAGCCTCGTATATTGGTCTACTGGTGCAGTGACAGCTATAAATATGCCAAGTGAAATGCAAGCTAATTAGAAAGCACTTATTCTAGTCCTCCAGAGTGTATTATGATGGAGAGCTTCACTCTAAGGCTACAACTTACTCCTTTCATATTCAGTCCCATTCTTTTCCCATTGTATTGCTAAGATTTTCTTTTTTCATTCAGTGAGAAGGCAGTACATCCAGCAGGCTTTTCAACGTAGATTTCTCTCTGTGGTTCCTTTGCGGTAAAGAAGTCGTTGTCTGAGAGGAGTCACTCACGAAAGTCCTTGAGGAAGTGTGGCATCAGCTTCTTTGTTCATCCCATCAATTATCTCTTGCTCCCCTTCCCCCCTAAGCAAACATACACATTTCTTTAAAATTCCAAACTGCTGGAACTGGGCTACCTCCAACTAGGGCTACGGGATTTATTAGATTCAGAACTGGTATTAAATATCTGCTGGTGCTATATATACCGGTCCCCAGTGGGATAACGTAGCTCTGACTCACCTATTGCTATGTTAAGACTACTCTGTAAATTTGCTTGGTGAATTTGCTAAAGCAAATAATCTAAAGAGACCAAGCACATTTATTTAATGACGGGAAAGTTACTTGAAGATAGGATGGTGAAATTGTTCAAAGCTGAAGAGAGAAGGTTAAATGAAATTGCAATATATCTTGACATTCTTTGACATTTTTGAGATAAAAAATGAACTTTTCAAGTCCTTATAATAAAACCAACCTCTTCTACAGCATTATCCTTGTCTGTGGTTCCGTTACTGGACTGATACTTCACTTTTGTTTGCGGCTGTAACTTAAGTCTAAGATAGACTTACTTGAGCTATTCCATACAAGTGAAAATACTGGCTCCATTGAAGAGGGCTGGCATTTCACTGCAGGTGTGGGTGGAAAATGGATTGTTTGTGCACTAATCCTATTTCTCTTTATCTGTACTTGATATGATGACCTCATGCCTCTTGGCCTTTTTTGAACACCACCAGTTAGGGAAGCAGAAAGTAGCCTAGAATCAAGCTAGACTGTTTGAGTCTTAAACTTTCATATTTTCATATTTGGGGAACTGGAGAGGAACTCTGACTCAGCTGACTGGGGTTGGTATGCAAGGTAGATTTTGACCCCTGACATTAGAAAACTCCTGGGTAGGGTTGGCATACTTTACTGTTAAAATATAGGTTGAAGAGAGCTCTGGTAGGAAGTTTGCCTGCCCCAAAATGACCAGTAAGGCGAGGGAGAAAGGATATAGGCCCTGGGTCAGGCATAAGCACGGCGTGGTAGTCACTGCACGGATCATGAGACCAGGACAGGATTTTGGGCCCAGTGCCCAAATTTCCCACTCTCCTGCCAGGCTTCTGCGAGTGCTGCAGCTCTGGGGTCTGGCCTTGAGCAGGAAAGCAAGGGACAAATGAGAGAAAGCAATATCTTGTACAAATCACTACACTTTTGCTCCTGATTTCTGATGTCCCCTATTATAGGGGATATTTGGCAATTGCACAGCCAGGAACGGGCAGAGAGAAAGGTCTGTGGATCTGCTTTCTCTAACATGTAGTAGATGGGCCACAATTAGAGCTAGGTCAGGACCACAATCTGATGGACTTGTTTGGTTGCTGGCTGCCATATCTTGCTCATGTTCCCAGGGCTAAACTAATTGTCAGATTTGGTGTTTATTTGAGGATTAAGTTTTTCATTCATGTCAGATTGGCAGAGGCTGAACAGCTTTTGCTTTCCTGCAGGGGATTGTGCAGAGTCCATCTGCTAGAAATTCCTCAGGGAAGGATGGCAGTGCTGTGCATCTCTTTTGTTCTCCTTAAAGTGATGCCATGGTGTAATGTTTGAAGCTTTTTGCATTTTGTATTAATAGTTTTGCAATTGTTACATGGTCTCAGAGACTGCTTTATGGTATGAGATTTAGGTGGGGGAAGCAGATACTTTGAGGATCCATCTGAGCCTAATGTCTATGCCATCAGAATGTGATCATAGGGAGTTGAATTCAATGATCCAGAGGCTCCTTTCCAGTCCCACCCTCTGCCTCACCCCCTGCGAGCTCAGAGAGATCATGTGTGCCCCTTTTTGTCTCATTTTCCTGTTTATAAGCTGCTTTTCAATTTTCTTTTCTTTAGATATATGCTTCTCTATCTGTTTATGAGACTACCTAACAGTCTGAACAGAACATTTCCAAAATAATTTAATACAGTTAATGATACTACCCTTTGAAACTATACTATTCTGATAATTCTCACCCATATGTTTGAATTCCTGCATGTGCTTTGGAGCCAATATTTCCACAAAGTGCTTGGGTTGGAGATGAATGCTTCATATAGCTTGGAAGTTGTGATTATATGTTTTCAGATGAAACATGGCATTGTTTCAAACATAAATCACTCGAAGGCAGCAGCAGCAATTTAAATTGGGTCAGAACCAGTGAATCAATGCAAGCAGAGAGGATGTTAGTGAAAGCAGTGCGATTTTTATCTTCAAAATGTCATGCACCATTAAGCCTAGAAAATAAACTGCTGTACATCTTTGCAAGGCTGGACTGGATGATTACCCTTCTAGTGGCATGTAGCATTGATTTCTGTTCTTGGTGATCCTGAGTCATCAATAGTCGATGGCTTTTCAAATCAGGCAAACACATAGGCTTTTTTCTCTGGACAGGACAGGATGTTTTCTGCATCTCAAGTGTCTTGAACCACTTACTGGATATCATCCAGCCCTAGTGAAATAAGGACTAGCCAGTAGGAGCAGACAGAACTTTAAACAAATAGGTTTTGTTCTGCTACTGTGGGAGAGTAAGAACTGCAGACATAGCCATATAAGAGGAATTGTCTGCATGAGGCTTTCTTTTCAAAGGCTTAAACGCAGAGTGTAAAGCTCCTCTTAAACACACACTTCTCAGGCAATGGCACTAATATCACACTGTGCACATAGTTTTCGGTTTTAATAGCAGCTGCTTGGGTCAAAGGAGGTTCTGTTGCCTGATTTTCTAATCCTGTCTGCATTGGTTTTGGAAACATCCTTTCTGTGCAAAGCTCTGGGGAAGAAAGTAAACTCTTCCATTTTTGAGTGCCTGGGATTTGTGAACACTAGAAACAGGCCAAAGCCTTGATGCTAGTCTTGACATTTCAAAATCAGCTAAGCTAAAAGTCAAATACTGCTAAACCATGGAGAACAAAAAGTTTACGGCTAGTATTCTACCCCAGGCGCAGGAGACCCTATGGCGTCCTTGTTCCCTGGCCCCAGCCCATAGGCTGTATACGTTCTGCAGGAGGAGATTTAGTACAACTCAAAAATTAAAAAGCAGTGCCTTTATGATTAACAATCACTTGACAAAAAAGAAAAATTCCTTTCAAGAGATGATGAGTAAGAAATGCTCTTATTCTTTCCACAGCCACCCTTCTTTTGCTTCTTTAGTACTCTCCTTTCTCTCTCTTTTACTGCCTGTTTTAATGGTTTCTTTGTAATTTTCTCGCTTTCCTCCAAAGCTTTTCTGACTCATATTCTTTCCTTTCTACTCAAGGGTCTTTTTCTATTTTCTCATGTGTGTCCCCTCCACTCCCTGTGGTCGACTCCTTCATTTTGCACCTTATCTTAGTCTGTTCCTCTTTTTATTTCTCAACCTATTTATTGAGACTGCCGCCAAGTTAAGACAAGGCTACTGGCAGAGGGCAGGACCTGGCTTCACTCCATAGATGAGCTCTTCAAGGAACAAAAAATTTGGAAAGTCAGCAGGTTTCAGTAATCTGCACCATGCCCTTTGAGACAGCGTTGAGGTTCATTAGTGTCTAATGTAAGAAACACAAACACAGAGTGATAATGTGTCACGAGCAAAAGGGAAGAGCAGATTCTGCTCTGAGAGAATTGACTGAGGGAAGTCTGAAGTAATTCCATCAATATTCATGGAATCATACTGTCTACATCAGTGGTTGCAAAGATACCCACTGCCCCTTTCTCTCAGGAGATGACCTCTGCAAATACTGGACCTGATTCACAGCTGTTTTTGCTGAAGTTTTGCACCAGCAGAACTTCACTGATCTCAGTGGAGACAGACGGCCACATTTAGGGATATAAATGAGGCCAGAAGTAGCAAAACCTAGCCCATATATTTTGTTTGAGTGCTTTCCAAAGCCTTCAGTTGTATTTTGAGAGTCTGCATTTCCATTTAAATTAAATTATTCATGTTTGACAGAACCTGCTCCTGCACTATTGTGCTTTAAAAACTGGAAACTCATCCGAGGTATAGTACAGAAAAAATAAAACCCGCTATTGTCCTTGAAGGGAACACTGCAAGGCCGCTGGTTCTGTTCTTTCAAACAGACTGATCGTTTTTTGTCCTATTGTGCCAGTTCATGGTTGCTGAATGTATTCTAAAACATCTCAATTACTTTCTATTTTACAGACATTTTTATTAGATCTATAATCTCATGCCTCATATCCTCGGTGTCCTCAGTGCTCTGCCATTGCTAAACAATTATAAGGAGGATGTATTTTCTCCCTGATGGATTCTAAGCTTTTTTCCAGAGGCTAGATTTTATTGAAGATTTTATGTTAGGACAGCAGAGGATCATTGTTTCTTCTTAATTGCTCCCACTAGAAGTCAAAAACATAAATACAGAAAGAAGAACTGGAGTGATAATCTAGGCGAGAGCAGTTTTTGATGTCCAACATTCTCATAAAAATTCATGTTCCTGCTGACCTCCTTCTTGCTGATCCATGGCAGATAAACAGAACACCTATCTCTTTTTAGCTCTGTTATGATGCATTAGAGAGGCCAGGCTCATCTCTTACACAGCCTCTTTACCACAGAATAGCAGGCTACAGGACGGCAGATAGTTTTGCAAGCTTTCATATTTTGGCTGTTCTTTCTGCCCATGTCTTTTACTTTGTCCTCTTCATGTACAGAAAAACGTCACCCATCTTAGATGGTCTTAAGTCCCCAAAAGATCACAAATGAAAAAGCATGTTAATGCTGTCCACAGAATAAGATACTTCAGACCTGTCTGTTGTGCTCTGCATTTTCCACAGCACAAATATATTCTTGGCTTTCAAATAAAGGTGTCAAATTCATTAATTAGCTTTCTAATCAATATTAAGTCTACCCTTCCACTCCAGCCTTCACTTTCTATTCTTCTTAAGACTGTATTTGACAATGAGGATTCTGAAAATATGGCAGGAAAAAATTTTCTTTCCTCCAGTCATTGCAGCAGCAGTCACAGATACATGAGACTTCTTAGGAGCATTGCACATGACATATTTCATTCATGTAGCAGGCATTTCCAAACAGATATTATAAGGAATATATGCATTAATGAATTAAATGGACAGCATGTGAAGGAATCAGGCTAGACTTCTCAGTTTCAGTATTTGGGAGATGTCCTACCAGGTAGCTGCTCTGAAGTAGCCAACTTGTCAAGACTACAGACGCTGATGTACTTTGAGATCAAAGGAGAAGATGGAAAACCTGGAAGACAACAGTCTGGAAAATTAAATGGCAAGACCATCACAACAGACTTTCTTAACATAATTCCAGTGGGTTCTTACTTAAGCAAGTAAGAGAGTAGCATTAGGTTTTTCACTAAAAAGGCTAATGACTACAATTATTTTTCTGATTTTAGTGAAAAAATGTTTGGTTTATATCTGCAAAAGTCCCACAATTTGAGGCTATTGCTATGAAGTTTCTTTTATTTATTAATTTTGTCATTCTGAATGCCTTCTTCCCTGTGCATTTGACAAGCATTTGAAATACCACTACAAAACAAATGCATACAAATTCAAGCTAGCATCCTTTTGCGCGAATGTTTTATCTTCAGAGGCACCTACATTATTTTGGAGACAAAGCAGTTTTTAAAAACGGCACTCAGAGGAGTGAGAAGGTGGAGTGATATTGCTCCCCAGGGTAGTGCCATGGGCTGTAGCCTCTGTTGAGGTCACTCACAAACTCTCCCATCCTAACGCAGTGCCCATTGAGCTGATGTCTGCATGGTGCAATACTTTTCCCAGGCAGGATGTAGGGTCCTTCCCACCAGCCAGAGAAACCGGCTTTTATCTACTTAGGCTGCATGGGAAAAGCTGGTCCGGCTCCTCCATTAAGCACCTATCTCCCCAGTAAAATACTGACAGGCTTCAATTCTTGCCAGGTAACAAATCTGAGGAGGAGATAAATATTCATGGTCAATAGTGAAGTATTTCATGTTTCAAATTCACTGTGTTTTTTTTCCACCCAGTTTCTTGCAAAAGTTGGCAGCTGCCTAATTCCCAATTCTGTGTGTAGGAAAAACCATGTCTTGGTAGGAAAGAAGGTCAGAACCATAAGCTTTAAGTGCCCAGGTGTGATGAGAGCCAGCCTTCAGCTTTAGATGATATTATGTTGTGGGTCTCGCAGTATTGCTTCTTTTAAAGAATAAGGCAGTTGCACCTGCCTCCATTTGCTGTGTTTTGCATTTCTGCTCTGCCTTCTGTCTGAATTTACCCAGGGTTTAGGATAGGAACCCATTTGCAAAGGGCTCTGGGTGAGTTTCCATCCAAACAGCGCAGTGCTTACAGGACGTAGCTTGCTATGAGTTTTGCTTCTGTGCAGCAACTCTGCATTCAAGTGTCTGAAGTTCCTTCATTTTCTCCTTTTTATTGAAGACCTGTTTTGATTTATTACCTCTTTCTTGTAAAACCAATATTGTAAAAATCCTTGGAGCTTGGATCTGATGTGCATCTCTGACTGCACGTGCAGCTGGCTCTGTGTGGTCTCGTCCCCGAGCTGGGTTTGTGTGAACTGGCTCTGCTAATCCCAGAGCTGGGAGCCTTAGGGTATTATCCAGCTCCCATCTGCAGAAGTGCCGCTCGGTTACTGCTTCTCCCACTCAATCAACACGGAGGCTCTGTGTTGCACCAGAGAGATGCTCGAGCTCAGGTCAGGCTGTGCCAGGGCTCTCTGCGCTCCACTCCATCCCACAGGAAACGGTAGGACAGTATTTGCCATATAATTGTGAGGGAAAAGGAACCATGAAGTGAGAAGACAGGATTTAATAGATCTATTCAGTAAATCAAGACACCACCAGCCCTGATTGTCCCTGTCTTCTCCCCGGGGCTCCCCTAACCCTGCCCACAGCCCAGGACCCCGCGTCAGCCCCCCAGGGCCGTCAGCCTCTGCCCCAGCGATGCCGCAGCAGGACTGGTCTCCAGCTCCCCACAGCCCTGCCGTGCTCGTCCCATCCCCATCCCCAGGGAGGTGCCCAATGCTGGGGCTGAGGCTGCCCCAGTGTCCCCCATCTGCCCCACTCCCCTAGCCCGCTGGATGCCCAGGCAGCAGCAGCTCTGCTCCTTCAGCTGGAGCTATGGGAAAGAGTGCTGGGAAGAATTACTGGGTTAAAAACTGAGAACGCCAGAGATGGGCTGTCAGGAAAAATGAAGACATTCCTAAGAGACTCAGCATATGGTACTAGGTCTGTATTACATTACATTTCACCTTCATGGAATCACCCCCTCTCCCTCTGAGACTGGCAGGGACTGGGTTAGTGCTACACAGGGGAGCTCACATCTACGCAGCAGCCAGAATATTCTCAGTTGCAGTACACTGACCTGCAACTTCACAGATAAAATTGATTCTTTTTGCTGTCGGCCCCCTTCTGCTCTATTAAAATTGAATTTTTATGGTGCAACATTCCCTATGGATGTATTTTGTCATTTGTTTCCAGGACATACTGGAAGCATGTAAGTGCTTCTACCAAATGCTGATGGTAGAAATACCATGCAAAAATAGCTTATAAATTAGTAGCAGCAGGCTACAGTAAAATAAACTGCTTACTTTTTTTGTTACCATATAATATGTGACCATTTGTAACAGTTTTAAAGCCCAGCTATATACTCATGTATTAAATGCCACTCTGCGTGCCAAACCTTTTAGTTCCACTATATTAAAGTGTGAGTGAGCCTTTTTTTCTTTTTTTTTTTTTTTTTAGGACCGCTAAAAGCATCAGCAGTAAATGAAGCCCAAGGTGACCAAGGTCCTGATCCTGCAAGTTCTCAAGTGTTGCCACTTCCCATCACCATCAAGATGTGTGGTTAAAGTGCTGTGAAATCTCTCATGTGGTGGCACTTTTGAGAACAGGGGCTGAAAGAGTCTTAAACTTTGCGGCAATTTGAGGGAAGTCTGTCTCATCAAGCTGTAGGAATTATGGATCCTATTTTGACTGTGTTACCTCACCACATGAAGAGATAATACAGTCATTGCATTGAAAATGTCTTAGCATCTAGAGATTTTTTTCCAGAAAATTATGAAAGAGGGTTAAATCATTTACCTGTTTCTGGAATTACCTGTTTTCTGATGTTTCTCATGAGGCGTGGGTTTTGATTCTCATTTGCAAGCTCAGAAAGGCAGACTTGGAGTAGTACATCTATAGATTTCCATCCTCTCCTAACCCAGATCTTTGCACAGCAGATTAGAGCTGCATAACAGGGCTGTCTGCTTTAATGTGACAGCTCAGTTCTCCTGCATTTATTCTAAAAATGGTGTTGCTGGTTCATTTCCTGCAGCTCTTAGACTTTATTATACTAGCTATACACTTCCTATACATTTTTATATCTTTAGTGATTCCCAAGCACATCATCTAAACATACAACTTTCTGAACCCTGGTCTTCTCTTCTTTTTAAAAAGAATTAAAATTCCATCATGCAGAATGATGTTTAACATCTTATACTGGATATTAGTGATGCACATTCCGAGTTTGCAGTTCAGATTGGCTATTTTCATCCAAGCCTCCTGAATGTTTGCTATATTGTACTTACTTTTTAATTAGTATTGTAAAGCCTAATTGCGAGGATTATTTCTACATTTAGTAGCTTCAGTATTTTGGCAGTCATTATATGAATCTAATAAAGGAAATTCAACCCTAAAACTCTGTCCATTTTTTCTCCAACTGTATCAATGAGTTAGTAAGAGAAATTGCTGCTTCCTATGTATTTTTGCTTAGTCAAGGGCAGATAACTTGGTGCTACCACTCTTTCCCCTTGAAGCACAGCCTAGTTTATATGAATATCTATGCACAGATTACTTGTCTGTGTGCAATGATTATGAATTCATCATATATTCAGCAAAAACCTAAACAGGATTGTAATTAATGCAACAGTTTCTGTTACAATTTTGAAAGTTTATAATGAGTGGTGTTGGCTTATTTTGTCTGTCCTTAGCTCCAGTAATACAATAAATCTAAAATACCTGTACAACACGCTTTAAATACTTCAAAGAAGCCAATTGTTTTCTACAACATTAAAACATGGAGAAATAAAATATCTCCCACGAAAAGCAAATGGACAATAGAAGTATCAGACCCTTTCTGGTTTTAATCTTTCATTTTTTTTCTTACTACTTTTGAGAAAAGTTTCCTTGTTTCCTATTTTCTTCCTATGCTATGCCTTTTTTCTCCTCTTACATGAATGCAAACAGCCTTTCATGCTCAATGAATGAGCAGGTCCATCTCTGGCAATATGCTGCCCCTGACAATAGTCTCTAGATGCCCACTATAATGACGGTAATGACTACAGTTCCTGAAGAGGATTAGAACACAAAAGTATTCTATGATCAAACTATTTATAAGTGTCTTATTATTGTATGTTTGGACATCACCTTAATTGCTGAAAATTATTTTAATTCAGCTAGCAAATTATCATTTATAAAGGGGAAACTCCTCTGAGCTTGACTTAGAAATGAACAGGGAAAATATTTACCTCATTTGCCGTAAAGTACCAAAAAGAATTAATTTATTGGCTTTCATCCAAAGATTGTAACTTAAACTCCTAACTGTGATCTTTTCCTTATTTTATCATTAAGCCCAGTTCAACCTCAGTTCCTGAGGAGGCAATATTTCCATAAAAGGACACTATAGTTGAATATTTATTGCTTCATTCTCATTAATATCTTTTTTAAGTAGTGGCATAGCTATTAATTCTATTTTATTGGTTTGTTATTGGTTTTTCATTTGGCAGTGAGATCCTACCTCAGCAGCTGCCTGTGTTTCAAAAATCCATCCTTTGGACATGTTCTGCACCTTCTCCCAAGGCAGCTGGAATAATCAGCCCAATGGATGCAAAGAGAGCTCTGGGAGAACAAATGGAGAATGAAAACAAAAAGAGGAAAAAAAAAAGGTTCATAAAGTGTAATCTAGTCTTGTGTTTCCAGTCAGTTCATCTTCCCTTACAAATATGGAGCATAATCCAGTATCTGCTGTTGTACAGGGCTGCATCACAGCAGTCCTAGGTTTGCCCCAGAGAACGAGCTCAGGCAGACGTGTTAGCAGAACAAACTGGTAGATGTCGCCTGTTCCTGGATGTGCTAATGAAAGAGCTCTAGGGGGAAACTCAAAGGACACTACCAGGCTCAGGTCGGTTAAAAAATATTTTAGTAGATCTATTAGATATATTCAGTCTAAGTAGCCAGAACACTAAGTAATAGCAACTCTGACTATCATGAACAAAGAAAGAAGAGATGGTGCTCTGACATTAAAGACAGCAGCAAATCCATCCACGAGTGTGACATGGTACTAAGATCAGATATTCAAAACACAATGAGTGGGAAATAGAAGGACATCATCTTAAAGGAAAAAAAAGTGGGCACAAAAAGTCAAGTCAGGTAAAACCACTCATTTTCTGTACTTTTAACTCTATGAACCAGTGCAGAATTTGTCAGCATGTGGCATTGCATCAGCAAAAGTAATCACCTAGGGAAATAATACGATTGCTTTATGTCACTCAAGAGCTATACATATTTGCTGCTAGTAAGATTATTCTGGCAGAAAAGAAATACACAATAAAATGACAAAACCACCAAAAACCTAAAAGCAAGTGTGCTATGCTAAATAGCAGCCTACATCTAGTGCTCACCTCTCTGACTGTGTTCAAATACTAAATAACAATTCCACTAAAAACCTATACGAAAAGAACAGAAAGTGACTGAAAGAAGCTATCCAGAAAGAGATGTTGTATTGACAGGCTGAACTCCTTACTGTTTCGAAATTACAACATTAATGAAAGACATATAGGACTCCACAAGTATAATTCATTTATTTTTTTAATACATGTCTGGGATCTTGTAGTTTGTCACTGTTTCCGAAATATGCTTATTTCATAGAATCATAGAATCATAGAATCATAGAATGGTTAGGGTTGGAAAGGACCTTCAAAGGTCATCTAGTCCAACCCCCCTGCAAGAAGGAGGGACATCCCTGACCAGATCAGGTTGCTCAGAGCCTCATCCAGCCTGGCCTTGAACGTTTCCAGGGATGGGGCACCCACCACCTCTCTGGGCAACCTGTTCCAGTGCTCTACAACTCGCATTGTAAAAAATTTCTTTCTAATATCTAATCTAAACCTCCCTCCTTCTAATTTAAACCCATTACCCCTTGTCCTATCACAACAGGCCCTACTGAACAGCCTCTCCCCATCTTTCCTATAGGCCCCGTTGAGGTACTGGAAGACCGCTATCAGGTCTCCCCGGAGCCTCCTCTTCTCCAGGCTGAACAGCCCCAACTCTCTCAGCCTGGCCTCATAGGAGAGGTGCTCCAGCCCTCTGATCATCTTCGTGGCCCTCCTCCGGACCCTCTCCAACTGGTCCATGTCCTTCTTATGTTGGGGACTCCAGAACTGGACACAGTACTCCAGGTGGGGTCTCACCAGGGCAGAGTAGAGGGGGAGAATCACCTCCCTCGACCTGCTGGCCACGCTCCTCTTTATGCAGCCCAGGACGCGGTTGGCCTTCTGAGCTGCAAGGGCGCATTGCCAGCTCATGTTGAGCCTCTCGTCCACCAGCACTCCCAAGTCTTTCTCCTCAGGGCTGCTCTCAATTTCATCAATTATTTCATCAGCATTATATTTTAATAACTTCATGGGTAAAGCTCCCTGCATTTAATTTAATGTAAAGAATTGGGATCCAATTACACTGTGGGAAACTACCCGTAGAAAAGGCTCTCTTTCAATGAAATGGATGACATCTTTCACGACTGCAAGGGCATTTCCAGCTTTGAACGGCCAAATTGAGAGTTTGTTCATCCCAGGAAAGTGAGGGTGAAAAAGCAGAAACACATTATCTTTCCAGTGCTTCCTATCAAACATTGTCACTGGGCCTCTTTTAAGACTAGCAGCCTCCTGGAGTTTTTCCAAGGGAACAAGAGGATGTCTGAGGAAAGAACAGACTTTCTTGGGCAGATTAATCCTGTTCCATACTAATAGTCCTGCAAAACACCTATCATCTGCAGACCAGCAGACAACATTATGGCTTGCTATGCCATCAAAAGAAACTTGCAACCTCCAGATTTACTCCCAAGGAATGGGGAAGATGGCAGCTTTCCCTTTTATTACCCCTGTTCATGGTGTGTATGCTCCAAATTACAGTGGTTGAGGGAGAACGCAGACATCGGGTAATAGTTCAGCTGGAATTTCTCCGCCATATTTTCCCCTGTTCTAAGAGGATTGCTGATACTGCATGGTATCTAAAACTTCCTGGCATGATACGCAGCAGTATTTGAGAAATAGTAAAGGATGGTATAAATAGACACTGTGTCTGGCTTTCCTCTCTTCACAACAACATCAATCAAGATGACTACCACTGAAATTCAGAAACACATCACTATAAAACTGGTACAAGAGCACTGTCAGGTTCTCTGATGTGATTCACAGAAACAAACTGCCTAATGTAGCCACTGTGGCTATTCCTCTTCACCAGCTGCGCAGAGAAGAGGAGCCTGACCATGCTTGGGAGTGAGGCAAATCACGTCATCCACTGCTCGCTTGTACTGACAGCGCTGACTGACGCGCGGTGACACATTACACAGTCACACAGTCAAGCTGCTGCTGTCCCCAGCCATCCTGGCTGACAGATGGTGCCACCTCTGAGTAAGGCCACCCGATCCCCTCATGAATCTTCTCCTGAACCATCATGGCTTTCAGCCCAGGACACTGAAGACTTGCATTAGACTCCCATTACCTTAGAAGAGAGGGCTGAAGCCTGCAGTGGTTCAGGATCTGGCCTACAGTGAGATCCGATGGCTCTGCCTTCCAGGATAGCGACCTCTCTCAAGAGGGTGAGGCAAACAGTTGGGAGCAAAACCAGGTTTAGCCATTCAGGTTTTATTTGTGTCCACACAGCTGTCAGAGCCCTGAAACATTATCACAGAAGCAGTGACTGCAGCTACAGGAGGCACTGTATTGACCAATTCACTGTCTTTGATTTCTGGTATCAATGCTGCATCCTAATATTCTCCTAATGCACTTGCTTTGAGAGCATTTTCAGCTGCATTATACTTTTAAAGACAAATTCCATGGAGCTGTTTGGGCAGAATGATACAAAATCAACTATCCCCATTTTCCCTCCAACTGTGGTGTTCCCACAGTTGGGAAATTACTTGGATTGTTCTTATAAAAACTGTTTCTAGTTTGACTTTAGGTATCATCCCCTGCCCAGCACAGAGGAAGAGCTGTTTGTCACCAGTTGAAATATTTTTCTCTAGGTTGTTAAAACCGTGCATTTTTGGGCATCACAGCCTATTTTAACTGCAAGAAGGTATGAAAGGAAACCCAGTAGTGGTGTCATGATCCTATCTCAGCTACAGTCATGCACAATAGAGACACCTCTCTTCAAAAAGAAAAATGGTCATACCACCATAGTTTTTCCTTCATAGTTTTATTCACATTGGATGGAAAAAGGTCATTTGTGAACCTCTCCCTGTTATTGAAAGCGGGTCACTACTTTCACCTGAATTTTGCCTCCGGTTGTTTCCTGCTATGCTGAGAGAAGATCTAGTGAGTAAGAGTTTCTAAAAATGCTGAGGGCCTACAGCATGGTATTAAAATTAAATTACTGAAGAAAATTTCACTGTTGCTGCTAGGTTTGAGTTTCAATAGCCAAACCAGAAATGGGAGACACTGATGGAATTAGAGTATATGAGGAATGCTGTCATAGCTTAGGGAGTGAGCTTCAACCAGGCAGATGTTAGGATCGTTGAAAGATGCTGGCCCCCACAGAGAAGAAAAACCTACACAGTCTGTAAAGAAGGGGATGTTTCTGAGCTCAGTGCACACTTAAACACTCAGTAACATGGTAATGCTGCAGTACTTTGCCCTGCAGAAACATGTTATAGAAATGCCTCCAAGAACCAGAAGCAGGAACAGACTGGGGGGGAGCCCACCTGAGGGGCACTGTACCCACAGGTTTTCAGTCACCCAGACTGGTCCAAACTGTGTGAAAACTAGACGGTCTTCATCCAGGAGTGAATGCAGAGAGAAAGCATAGACTTAGACAAACCCAAGCAGAATGACACATTTTGTATGTTCATTTAGATATGCACATCTAGATGGATGGATGTCATTTCCAACACCGAAAACACAAGGCTCAAATAGTAACATAGTTAGAAAATGCACTATAGATAGCAAATAATAAAGATAATTACACTTTCTGGTCATAGCCCCTCTGCATGCATATTCAGAGAACAGAAACATGATATGGCTTCCCCAGATATTTTAGGCCTGAGAGTGAAGCGAGGTTTTTGGGTGACTGTGCAAGGGAAAATTTCAGAGAGGCCTCAGTATGGTGGCAAATCCATCTCATGATGCATTAATTACAACAAGATTAATGAAAGGTGTGTATGAAAAGTGAAGGACAAACACAGCTCCTCTGAAGATATTAATTCTTGTTAGGATTAAGTAGCGTATTTTTTACTTAGCATCTGTTTTTGTACTAAGACATTCCAATATTTTCACCTTGAGTTTTGGCCTACCATGAGTACAAATACTTAGCTTTATTTACAATATTTTACCTTTGCAACCTTTTAATTGCAAAGGTAAACATTGTTTAATTGCATTTTTAGTCGTTTTAAGTACTAACACCATAATACAAAACCAGTTATATGGTAAATGTTCTTTATTTCACTGTCACATTTCACAGTTTAGTAGAATATAGGAGCTAAAATAGCTGGATAGTAATCTCTACTACTGAACTGTGTGTATGGATGTATATTCTATAAATATGTCTTGTGTCTACCAAAGGTCATTTTTTTTCTTCATTAGAAAAGGCAAAATTCAGAATCGAAAATCGTAAGACTTCATGCTACTTACTTCCTAGTTAAGCTGCATTTTGGCTTACTTGAAAATTAAAAGATGTCTAGAACTTGTGTCCTTTTTCAGTGATTAATGAAAAGCAAAACAAAGGGAAGAAAATCTGTTTGTCTGTGGTATTGGTGAATTGTATTTTCCTTAAGTCAGACTAGAATCAAAAATCATTTTCCAGTGCATGCTGTGTTCAGCCAATATTTAGACCTGTCCCTACTGCATGCCTAGTAAGTAGCACTGGATAAAACCTCTTTGGTCAATATGGAAAACACTTCACACCTCAGCTATTGATCATTCCATGCAACCACACAGAAGTGCATTTTCTGCCATTGATCAACAATAATTCCTGGCATTTACAAGGCATCTTTAATCTGAGAGCCTTAAATTGCTCTCCGACAATAAATAAATGCTCAAAGTACCCCTGTGAATTAGGTGACATAGTATTTGATTTACAAATGAGCAAAGTAAAACGTTGCGGAGTAAGATAATTGTTCAAGGTATGCTGGTTTTGGCTGGGGTAGAGTTAATATTCTTCACAGTAGCTAGTATGGGGCTATGGTGTGGATTTGTGCTGAAAACAGCGTTGATAACACAGAGATGTTTCAGCTGTTGCTGAGCAGGGCTTACACAGCGTCAAGGCCTTTTCTGCCTCTCACCCCACCCCACCAGCGAGCAGGCTGGGGGTGCACAAGAAGTTGGGAAGGGACACAGCTGGGACAGCTGACCCCAGCTGACCAAAGGGATGTCCCACACCATATGACATCATGCTCAGCATATAGAGCTGGGGAAGAAGGAAATGGGGGATGTTTGGAGTGATGGCGTTTGTCTTCCGAAGTAACCATTACGTGTGACGGAGCCCTGCTTCCCTGGAGATGGCTGAACACCTGCCTAATGATGGGAAGTGGTGAATGAATTCCTTGTTTTGCTTTGCTTGCGTGTGCAGCTTTTGCTTTACCGATCAACTGTCCTTATCTCAACCCATGAGTTTTCTCAGTTTTACTCTTCTGATTCTTCCCCCATCCCACCAGGGAGGGGTGAATGTGTGGCTGTGTAGGGCTGAGCTGCTGGCTGCGGTTAAACCACGACAGTCCTTTCTGGCACCCAACATGGGGCTTGAAGGGTTTGAGATAAGGACAGGTTTGATTGGAATGTACTAGATCCAATTTATAGCTGTTATTGCTGTTTAGCAATATTAACTAGCAAAATTAACTGTCAGGCTCCTGTACTTGCCAGTGGCTTGCTTGCCTTATTGTATATTAGAATCTAGTGCTCATTAGCAGCTGTTTTTTTTTTGCTTTCACCACTTGCTGTAGTGCTGTACTGTTTATCATCTTACTCTGCTGTGCCTGGGAACATTTTGATAACAGCAATGGCGATGTGCCTGGGCTGGCAGATGGCCAGGGCATCGCTGCTGTTTCTGTGCTGCAGTACCGGACAGCCTGGAACTCCAGTGTGAACTTGAGTCAAAGGAACTCTGACCTGTGGAAGAGTCCACGCAGGAGCAGGACACTCCAAAGCATCTGTGGCCGTGGATAAGCCCAGGCCAGAGCAGGTACATCTGGAAGTGTCTGTGGCCATGGTTATGTATGTGCCACAGCAGGTGTTCCAAAATAGCCTTCAGCTTTGTGAAGGAAGACCTTGGACTGTCACCAAGGTCTCCATGTTCAGGCTGTGCCCCTCCAAGCATTCCTTATGACTGTAACTCCTCATCCCCCTGTTTCACGGCATCCATTCTGAGTCTGACCCAGAGGGAGACAGACAGGGTCTCCCCAGGATTGCAGCCCAAGGACAAGTCCACACTGGAGAAGGTACAGTTCGAAGTATCTGTGGCTGTGAATAAATCCATGCTGCAGCAGGTACACCTTGAAGCATCAGTGGCTGTGCACGAGGTCATCCAGGAGCACCGCAAAGCGTGTGGCCATGGATAAGCCCACAACAGAGCAGTCCAACTCTAAGAGACTGCAGTCTGTGGATAAGTCCAAGCCAGAGCAGGGGCATGGGGAGGAGTTCATTGCAATGTTAAACCTGATGGTCTGGTCCAAAGGGACCAAGGGTGGAGAGTGTAATGGATATACCTTTAAATTGTAGTAACCTGGGATTTGAGTTGCATGTTACAGGAATTACTATAGCAGGAACCACCTGAAGCAATGGAAGACAAGCCTTACAAGAAGCAATGCAAGTGCAGCAGTGACCCGACCTGAGCTGGCTTTGGTGCCCAGTAACTCCACACTACCACCTCTGCTGTCCTGAGTGACCACCATTAGAGATGGAGCCCCAAGTCATTGACTAAATGAACTCAGTGGACATTTTGCGGACACTTCTAGACATTTTCTGGACATTTTACAAGGGTGGTCCAGAAAGGTGGAAATTATATCTGAGTATTGTATTAAAGGACGGTAGGGGGGTGGTGGTTAATGAGGATGTATTGGATAGTGTGGGACCTGAGCATGATGTAAATGGTATGGAATAATGGGTGAGGAACGTGCTAGTTTTTGCCAGGGCAGAGTTAATTTTCTTCACAGTAGCTAGTATGGGGCTATGGTGTGGATCTGTGCTGAAAACAGTGTTGATAACACAGAGATGTTTCAGTTGTTGCTGAGCAGGGCTTACACAGCGTCAAGGCCTTTTCTGCCTCTCACCCCACCCCACCAGCGAGCAGGCTGGGGGTGCACAAGAAATTGGGAGGGGACATAGCTGGGACCCCAGCTGACCAAAGGGATGTCCCACACCATATGACGTCATGCTCAGCATATAGAGCTGGGGAAGGAGAAGAAAGGCGGGGAATGTTCGGAGTGATGGCGTTTGTCTTCCGAAGTAACCATTATGCATGATGGAGCCCTGCTTTCCTGAAGATGGCTGAACACCTGCCGGCAGATGGGAAGTGGTGAATGAATTCCTTGTTTTGCTTTGTTTGCATGTGCGGCTTTTGCTTTACCTGTTGAACTGTCCTTATCTCAACCCACGAGTTTTCTCACTTTTACTCTTCTGATTCTCCCCCCTGTCCCACCGAGGGGGAGTGAGCGAGTGGCTGCATGGGGCCGAGCTGCTGGCTGCGGTTAAACCATGAGAGTCAGATTTTTTGGCAGAGTCTAGAAAAACATGCAACCTTACAGCCTTTTAGATTGTGGAAAATAGGTACAAATTTTGTTACCAAAGCAGATTATTTGGTTTATATCTGCTGTTCACTTTGCACAGATGTTAACCTGCCTGTAATGACAACATAAGACAAGGATGAACCATGTTTTCAAGCAATTGTGTTACAGATAAGGAAAAGACAGAGAAGTCTGAACTTCCACACCGAAGTGTGGAAAACTTTTTTAACTTCTGAACCACCACTAGCTTTTGAATGAAGAGCTCTAATGCAGAGACACCTCGGCATGTTCCTGTATTCTAGTTCTGCTCTGGCAAAAGGGACACTTGGTTCTGAAGAAGGATATCATAGGCTGCACATGAACTACATACACGGCTGAGGCCTCAACTTGAGTGGAAAAAATTCTCTGTACAGATGTCTCTGAGAACAAAATTGGTTTCAAAATGTGTAGATCTGTGAAGAAGAGGGTATAAATACCTAAACAGATGTCAGGTTATGCATTTACAATCCAGTTCAGAGACATGGGATGAAGCATAACTTCTTTAGACTTGCAAGGAAAAATAATCTGCATAGTAAAAATACTATAAAGATTTTGGGTTATTTTATCACCCTCACTTTTATTATAAACATGAGCGAAGAACTGTAGTGACTGATAGGATTTCTATTTCTGGGGGCTGCAGGGGGTTGAAAACTCTCTTCTTCAGGCAAATTAGCTTGCAAATTATATCTAAGCCCTGGTACATTTAATAATATATACAGTTAAAAAAAGATCCTCTCCTATATACTCTGTGTCTTGTGCTGCTCTTTTAGCACTTCAGTGCCTTATGGTTTCAAGTGTATGCTTTTAGACCTGTTTCACACCCCCAGTTTCTAAATCCTACATCATTCTTCTTCTTGACAATTTTAAATTTAAATATCTTTATATAGAAAAAAGATATTTATGGTTTAACATTTTAATAATGCTGTAGTCAGATTTTATTACTGCTTCTCTGTTACATTTTGTATGAGATAGAAAAGAGTAATGAAGAGACTATCATTGTGGGTTTTTTTAGGCTTATGAGCTTAATGTATTAAGATACAATAAAAATTTATTATCTAAAGGTCCGTTTCTCACAAAGGCAAATGAGTGTGCCATAGATACAACAGCATAAAGCAGCTGTCAAACCAGCAATAACATTTTGTAATTGCCAAAACACATTTCTATAAACATGTAATGTATTTTTAAAAGTTTGAAAGAGCGAGCTTTAGGATTCCTAATCTTGTCTGTATGCATGTAACACACCGTGTACAAACAGAAAATACAAAAAAAAAACCCAAACCAAACCCATTTTCTTGCAGGATGTAATTTGACCCCTGAATCTGCAGCGGATAGATAGCTTGGCCATCTGGATAGCCTGTGTGACAGGATGTAGGAAATCACCAGTTCAGTTGGGTATGCAGGGTTGGAAGGAATCCTTTCCAGACGTCCTCTGAACTGCTAGGTTTCAAACATTCTTGCAGCTGAGAGCGAAAACCGTATAAAAGCTCTCTCGATTCCTTCCCATGCTCTCTTTGCTACCTAGCAGGCATGAAGAAAGAAGGGCATTTCCAAGGAAAACTGGACAGACATTACTTAGTCTGGAACAAAACCGACATTAAATGCGCAGAGGGGCTCTCCTTTTGCTTTCATCCCAAATCATAGTGAACTTAATTAAGCTGAAGTACCTCCCAAAACCTAAAATTACACTAAATATTCATTTCAGAACCACTGGTACGATATCTCCAAAAAGTAACGTGCTTTTCCAGACAACAAAGTCGCCTCCTCCTCGGGGGGCGGCTGCCTGCCCCACAGCAGCCGTCCTGGGCCCCCAGAAGCCCGAAGGAAGGGAGCGGGAGTCCCGTAACGGCCGGGCCGCCGGGGGGAGGCAGGTGGGCCAACGGGCACAGAACCGGAGGGCTCTCCCCGCAAAACCTCCCTCGGCCTCCCGGGGGCTGCGGCCGCTCTGCTTTGAAACCCGCCCGCAGGCTCATCCCCGGGCTGCCGGGCCCGTTAGCGGTGCCTGAAGCACTACCCGCCCCCCGGCCCGCTCCCCGGTTCCCTTCTGCGCGGCCCGGGCCGCCCCGCGGGGTGCGCGCTCGCCTCCCTCAACCGGGGGCGCCACGGGGCGGTGCGCGTCCCCGCCCGCCCGCGCGCGGGCGGGGGGTGGGTGTGAGGGGAGGGGGAGGCGCGGCGGGGGCGCGCGCCTACCCGGCATGCAGCGGGCGGCGGGCTCGCACCAAGATGG
>WHYT01017498.1:223088-239208 GCA_009806455.1 Tetrax tetrax
AAGTAGTAGACTTTTTTTTTTTTTTTTTTTTTTTTTGTGAGGCTATGGTACTTAGCATTACTAGCCTTTGGTTTTTTGTTAATTCTATATCAAACCTAGAAAAGCCAGCAATAACTTAAAATGGCTTACAAATGGTTACCATTTTACCTTTCATCCAGATAATGGGAATTTCTTCAGGCTTAATGAAAAACAGTATTTACATCTTTTGGACTGTGTGGTTGACCTAAACAACCTGTACTTTGAAGAAGTTTAATAATATTTGTTATTATATTAGAAAGCATTTTATCATGGCAACAGGATGAGATTTAAATTTTCTGGCTTTTTCCTCAGCTGTTTTTGTTCTGCACTTACTGAGCATTTTCAGATTTTGTGGTTTTGTGTTTTTATTGACAGTTCTATCATTCTTATGTTGTAATCTTGACCCTTTTTTTTTCCATTTCTTGTGTTGTTAGGATGCTGCTTGCCCTTCTAGGAATAGAGATGTCATGTAGCCTTTTGCTTGCCTTTTCATTTTCTATATTTTTCTAATTTTTCACGCTCAATTTCAATGCTTCTCTTTCCATTTTTACATGTTTTGTTTTGTTTGTTTGTTTTTTTGCAGTTGTCCTCACTTCCCTTTTAAACTATGCAGTTATTCACCATTCTGGGCTTTTTCTCAGTGATAACATTGTGACTGCTCAGGCATCTAGTAGAACACTAAAAATAGACTTAAACTATTTACAGGTTTTCTTCTACATATTTTCTTCCGATATGGGCAGTAACTGATTTTTAACTTTCTGAAAGAGACCCTCTTAAAGAATCAGTGATAAATGTCTGGTTTGACATAAATTTGTTTTGACTCGATTTGGCTTTACTTGTTAAGCACAGACTTCAATTCTTTGAAATCTGAGAGAGTTATAGTCTTTCAACAGCATCTGTTTCACTGTGTTTACCTGTTTGCTCAGGAAAGTTATGGGGCATTAAAGATTTGAAATAAGGTTACATTTTAGCTTTGCAGAATCTAGTTTAAGGAATTAAAGAGGAAAATTAAAGAGGAAAACTTTGCTCCTTACTTGAAAACTGGCTAATATTGTTATTGATACTGACATGTTTAGATGGGAGCAGCCCCAGTAATTGATATTTCAGCATGCACACAATCCTCTGCTGCTTTTCAAAGATGATACGAGATAAAGATTTGACTTTCATAGCATCCCTGTAGTTGAGAGAAACAGTGAAGTCTGTTACAAATGAGATCGTAGAACAAGTCAAAAGATTTTTCTGAAGTCAGAAGGAGTCTGGCTGAATTGAACCCTCAGGCCTGTCATGCCAAGTACATGATGTAACATTAGACTACAATTTGTCTTGTGTAATTTTGAAATCTAGTAATTTCTTCCTACGCTTGTAGGATGCCCTGAGGTCTTTAGAAGTGTTTCCTTGATCTATAAGAGGGGAGTTACCAAAAACTGAGGGTAGTGGGAATGCTGTGGTCGGAACTTGGAAGGTTGCTCAAGACGAGGGAAAGATAACTCAAGAAGGAGGCAGTGCATTAGCAAGAGAAAATAGCTTTGAAAGTTAGAAAGAAAGTTAGCTTTGAAAACACTTATATTGCTGTCTATGAAGGATGTAGTTTTGCAATTGGGTTTAAGCTGGTCTAAAACCACAGTGAAATCCACACAGTATAACCCCCTACCCTTCCTGGGATTAGCTCTTGCAATTGTGTGATCAATAGGTGAATTGGGATACTTCTTGCTTTGGGAGTCTGTGACCTGATCTAACTGAAACCATTACTGCACTGCTGTGAGGACTTGTAAGAGGTCATGGAGAACGTGCAGCCAGGACCGTGAGTGTGACCACCCCTTCTGATGGCAGCACAGTTCTAGCTTGGCTTAAGCTGATTGTGAAACCTACCCTTAAACACTTCCAGCTACACACATCTGTCTGTGATTCTTGTCTGGTCCCAGGATGAACCAGTTCAAGGAAGTAAATCAGTAGAAAATTCATCCCATACAAAAAAAAGTATGAATGACTTTCTGCTAGTTCATTAGACCTGCTCATTGCAGGATCAAGTGCACTGCAGTACTGACAGAAGGCGGAGGATGAGCTTGGTGTCACCAATTTGGACAGTCAGGAGTTGGATAGAGTGGGACTGTTCTTAACTGTCAGACCACAGATTTACTAAGCTGTCTCTCATACGCTGCAGAAAACTTACTATCAGCATGACTAGAAGCACCTTTCATGCGCGTCCTTGTGGTAGGTGAACCAGCCTGTGTTTATCTTAAATGAGAATGAGAGTTTGTGTAGTCCGCTATTGATTTGAAGCTCCATTTACTGGTTCAACGTTGTGGTGGGAATGATGAATTGAAGTTTTCCATGAGGACTAAGTGCAACTTGTACTAACTTTCTTTCTTCTGTGTGTGCCAGGGAGGAAAAAAAGGTGTCCGTAGCGAGGCTGACTGCTCGTTCTGTCACGTGCACTCACTAGTGCTCTAATTCTTGATTTAGTTTTTTCACTGCTCCTCAGAGATGGGTTAGCTATAAACTTGCTAAAGCACATAATTTACATTTGAGTGTGGCTTTGGCAAATACTTGCTGAATAAAGCGGAGTCTTCAACATACTTTTTTTTTTTTTTGAGTATGTAATGTTACTAGATTTGACAATTGAATGAAGAATCTTGATGTCTGAAAAAAAAAAAAATCCCAGAAAAGAATATTCTGAAGATTCTAAAAATATATATTTTTTTTTTTTTTTCCTCCAAGTAGTTGAAAATCGGAACTGAGTTAGTTACATACTTAGGTGCATTTTTTGAAGTTTAACACTTTAAAGATTGAAATACATGATTGGTTTTAAGTTACTTTCATGATGACTGACTACTAATGCTAGATGCCTCGGGGATTTTTTTTTTTTTTTCCATATTCAGAGATCTATAAGCTCATATACTTTGAGACCTAGACCTGTTTAAATCACTTGGAGAAAAAAAAAATATTTCTGTTGAAATCGTGGGATTTTTGGCAGAGAACACAGTGCAACACTCCTTGAAAAGAAAGCCAAAAAGGTTTATATACATGTTAATATAAGCTGTTGACTAAAACAAAGCTTGAGAGAAACCTTTAAACTGCAGTATTTTAAGCTTTTATTTTTTTTAACCTTTACAAATGCTAGTAAACGCAGCTGTTTTAAATAGAACTTGCTAATGCTATGTGTGCAAATGCAAGGCCTTCTGAAAAGCCTGCTTGTTAAGCTATTGCTTCCTGAAGGGTAACACTGTTCCGTGTGGGAGCATCTGTAAGTGAGTGGCTGGAAAGCAGGCCGTTGGTTATGGATGCTTGCTTTGAAGAAACAAAACTTACTGGTTACCAGCTGGGCCTTAAGTCACATGATCTCTGACCTCTGCTTAGAGGGGTTGGATTAAGGGCCCCAGTTGAGCATCTCTAACTTGTTATGTAAAAAAATCAGATCTGCATGGGAGGGTATGCGGGATTATACTCTGCGTGATCGCTTACTGTTGCTTGTGGGTGGAACGCTGTATCAGCACAAGGACTACTTTATCGTGTTTGAGATGAGGCTTTTCTCAATCTGTTTTGCTGCTTTTTAAAGAAAGCATTGTCAACTTAAACTGTAACTTGCTTTCAAAAAAAAAATCAAGAGTATTAGGTACAGATTTTTTTTTCCATTGTGTATATATTCTATAATTAGCTTCTCCAGGGATTTTTGTAAATGTGTCTTTTCTATTGACGTATCAAGAAACCATGCAAATAGGCCAAAAATTTAGAAGGGAAACTGAACAAACTTCACAGCATGCTGTCAAGTGTGAAAAGTAATGGAAAATGGTGAGAGAATTGGCAATGAATAGAAGGGGATTTTTTGTCATGTCATACTCACTTTGTGTAATTTAGTGCTATGAAACTGAGCAGGGAGAACCCCAGCATAAATTGTAAGGGTCCAAGTAAGGCGAATCTCACAGTTTATATTTGCAAGCGAAATACTGAACTGTTTTTTTGATATATAATATGACCAGTTATGATTTAAAAAAAAAAAAGGGATACACCACTTTTTTTTTTTTTTTGAAGAATGTAATCTGGTTTAGATGGGAAGTTTTCTAGCATGTGTTAGCTAAACTGAAGGTGTATAGGCATCATCACAGTTCAGACAATCTAACAGCTCATAGCTGCTGAACGCTCTGGCTCCTCAAACTGATGAACCTACACAGCCCTGCAGAACTTTTCTTTTTTTTTTTTCTCACTAGGACTTCACATGAATATGAGAAGGATAAGACTGCTCCCACTTGATGACAGTCAACAGTTTGTCAGATTAGCTGTTACTGATTAAACCCAAAATTTTGCTGCTGTTTCTAGAGAAGAAAAAGCTACTCTTATACCCCTGAAGAATTAAATGTGATTCTCTCTAAAGTTAAGACATGACCACTTTAGCCTCTGTTTCTGTGACTTTCTGTATTGCAGAATTAGGTAAAGGAGTAGGGGCAGGAAAGTTATCATAAATTTTAAGAGGGATGTCCATTACAACTGTTAAGATAAGTGCTAGCAGTATCTTTTTTAGGAATGCAATGAATTGATTTGTTTGCACTTATTTTATGAACGTTTTTCTATTAATTCTAGTGCATGAGTGGCTAGTATTTATGTGTAAATAAACCAATGTGGGTGTCTAGAATGTGCAAATTACTATAAATAAATTTGTCTGTATAGATTCTTGCGCTTTTTAAAAGTAGGAGGAAAACTGGAAAAGCTTACTAAAAAGCGCTATATTCTAACAAATGAAGAACAGGGAAATTGAACACACAAATATGGGGGAAGGAATTATTTAATACTAACCTCCAGTAGTCTCTGTTAAATATAACACACATGAGGATTATTTTATGATTTAGCTTCCCTGAAATAGTTGCAGTCACTTCTCATTTTATCGTGATTCTTTTGACTGCAGCCAGATATGCAAATAGTATAGTCATCAATTAAAAAAGTATTATAATTTCTTGTTTCCATTAAGAAACAAAGACAATAGTATGCAATATTTTATGGAAGGTAATACTTTTATTTCTACATTTTTATATTTATAACTTGTTAGTATTTTCTCTTCAAGTGTCGATTATCTTGGTTACCGTTCAGAGTTTGAGTGTCTGATTTTAAGCGTGGTATCGCTTCCTTGCAGCCATATTGCATAATGTTAAAGGAAAAGCGGTCCGAGCCATCTGTTAATGCCTGCCGGAGCCATGTGTAGCAGCTGTAAGCAGCAGTATTTTCCTCCCTTCCTTATGTCCAAGCAGGCATATTGACCTATTCGTATCCCCCTGCTATATATAATTGTGAATTACGAAATTGCTATCTCGGAACAATTCAGTCTCGGTCTTCTTACTGTTTCATGAATAACTTCTTAATTTTTTTTTCTATGAATACTGTTCTCAGAATTCTCCTTAAGCTTATTTCATTTTTGCTTTTTTATTGGAAAAGATTGAAAGATTTGAGTACTGACGGGAAATGAGCATAGCTTTACTTGCACATTTCATTATGAGAAGAACTCATAATGATTGGCAATGCCAATATTGTTAGTGCTTGTTTTTGGGAACTGTGCTTACATTTTCCCCCTCTCCTCTGCAATTCTTTTTTCCTTTGGAGTTATTTTTCACATTTTACTTTATCTTCTGTTTCCTCATTTTATTGGTCCTGTTTTCCAGAGGAGGTTCCCTTTTCTACTGTGTTGACTTTTTTTCAAAACACTTTTTTTTTTTAGCCTTATTCTCACTCTTCTGAGTTTTTTTTCCTACCCTGTGTTACTTATGCATCTGTGCAAGCAATCTGCCCGTTTTGTGACTAATGAGTAATGACGAACTAGTCACAGATGCGTATGAGTGATGAGGGCACTGTCAATGGATAGTCACTGAAGTGGGAAGCTCATCTAGAAAGAGTGACCCATGGTAGTAATTGCGGAACTAAATTTGATTTTTATAAATAAGTAAAATCTGTCTCTCTTGCAGCCTTCTAAGCCAACTAGCTCTACCAGTTTCTAGAAGTAGCATCGTTTTCTTCATCCTGTTAGCCTTACTTCCTTGAATATTTAGAAGCTGGAGTGTGTTGTTCCGTGATTACTTAGTCAAATTAAAAACTGGCAGCTGCCAAAATGTTCCTGATACCTTCTCTTTACTTGCTTTCCCTCTACCAGTGACTCTGGAGCCTGTCTTTTTGCAGGAGAAACAGATTCAACTTGCTGTTCTGGTAAAAGAATGGGTTTTTTCTATTTCTTGTTTACTTTCTCCTGCCCCACCAATGAATTGAGTGGGCTCACTGTGACCACAGCTCCGAGTACCAAAGCTAGCTTGAGTTAGGCAGTGGGAGCACAGAGCCAAGAGCAGTGGGGGTGAGTGAGCAGAGAAATGACCTTTTTCTTTTAGTGATGGTGAGCTGCTAATTTGGCTCAAGTCATGCTTGGAAACAGCTCCTTGGAACAGGATGAAGTAAGTAGAGATTTAGTGTTTCCAACCTGCTTATTCTAAATCAGTGAAATTAGACCTCTGCTCTACTACCTTCTATTTAATCTTCCTGACTTTCAACTGGGAGGAGCATGCCAGCAGAGATCAACGCGTCAAAAAATAAACGCGTTTGGATGTCAGTTTTTAATCTTTGAATTAGCTGTTGGTAGTTTAGCAATGGATCATCACAGTAAAATTAAATTTTCCTCGAATAAATATTTTCATGATAAAAGAAAAAATATTTTAACACTTAAGAATATTGTTGAAGCCATATGTGAATGTGGTGTGTGTTCTAGGCTCAAAATGTTGTGTTGTTACTTTATTATCCATCTGTTATGTTTTAAAAAAAAATCATAAAAGTTTCAACAATTTTAACTATTTTCCTAAAATTTGTGTGAGGGTGTATTAATTAGTTTAGAGGAGATTAATTCTTTCCTGTTTTAGGTGAGAACGTGAAAGCCAAATAGTGACAGTGAAACTGACAGTACACAAAGTTCTGTGAAAGGCATGATGTAAACATGATGTAAATAGTTATTTTTCACTTTTTAAAGCTTATTCCTGTTCCTTTATGGTGGGCACGTCTGCTTGCAAGCTCGGTATTTAAACTCTCATTGTGGTCAACAGAGAGCTGGTTAATGTTGCAGGAAGCTAGAAAACACTTTTGCTGACTAGCTACAACCAGATGCTAGAAGAAGTTACTTCTCATTGTGACCAGCAGCTCCTTTTGCAGAAATTATTGCACGGCTGAGAGACCGTGAAAAATGAGGAAACCTGCTCTTCTTGGCAATAGGAAGTCTCCCTAGCCCTGATGTGTCTCTTAGTCACTTAAGCTGGTGGAGCAACATAAGCCTCTTGAGAGAAAAGGTAGCAGGGATTTGTGACTGTGAATCCTTGATAAGGTTAGGTGTATTAAATCATGGTGGTTGTGATTCAGGATATCTTTGTTTTTCTTCTTTTTTTTTTTAAAAAAAATTGTCTAATATAATAATGATAAAGGTGGTCACTCATTTTAATACTTAAGTGAAAGTTGGAATCTTCATTAAACACCTTTCATAAGGTGTTTAAAAGTATTTCCAGGTATAGATTAAAGAAACAAAAATTTCTGCTCGTGTTGGGGAAAACTGAGTAAAAGTAAAAAACTGCATTTTAATAAAATAGGTTGAAGTGCGTTTTTTGACAGCTTGCTGCTGCTTTTGCTTCTCTGTGGCAGTTCTCACTTTTAAAAATGTATCTATGATGAATTGCGTGGTTATTAAAGAGGCAATCAGCTATAGTATTTGTAACAAATGGAGAATTGTCTAGAAGCTGTATAAAATTCATCATTCAATTTCTACTTGCTGAGCTGACTTTCACGTGCATGCAGTTAGTAAAGAAAAATGGTATGTTGCTACGCTAGTCATCTGTCAATACAGTGTTTTAATATAAATTCCACCAAGGGAAGCATTAAGGGTTGAAGTGTTGCCCTTCATCAAAAGAATTAAGTTTGTAGGGAGCTGTATCTGATGAAGAACATGTCATGGTCATGCCATTTATTTCTGAAACCCGTAGATAAAACATACATAGACTGCCTCTGAAGCTGGTACTGGAGTTGAAGAACCAATCAGTGGGTTCTAGTCGCTGGTATTAATCATTCCCAATTATTTATTTTCTGGAAGGTATTTAACTATGCTATCTAAAGTATAACATTTATTTGTAGTAGCAGAATGAGCCTTTTTTCAGTTCATGGCCAATAGCTTTTTTTTTTAAGCTGTGCTATATTGCATTTATAAAAACAAAAAAAAAACCCCTAAAACAACAAAAAAAGTTGCTGTTACTGTTTGTTAACATTCTGTAAAAATACCATAGCACAGGATTTGGCAGAACTCTATTGCACCTGGTGCTTTCCAAAAGGTGTTTGAAATCTGTAGCAGGGAATACAGTGGCCTGCTTTGCCCCCATTCCTACATTTTGCAACTTAACATCCTCAGATTCAGGTAGCTTTTATAGTATGTTGAACTGGGTACCATTTTTTTTATTTTGCTTATAGAACTCTCTTTTTCTGAGAAACTTTAGTAGTACTAATTTTCATGTTTTAACAGCAAATTTGTCTTTTTTTTTAGGAAATAAAACCTCAAAGCCATTACAACCATGGATACAGTGAATCTCTTGGACGGAAAAGCCACATTGATGATTACAGCACTTGGGACATTGTCAAAGCCACACAGTAAGTTTATTTTTGAGTGTTAGATTTGTCTGTGTCTGTATTAGTTTAAAAAACAGTAAAATGTTTGTTTTTTTTTTTAATTTGCATTAAGTGGAAGGTGAACTGTATATGTAGGTACAGTAGTGGAAGATCTCAGAAGTGAACTCTACAAAGTTACTGTTAAGACAAATTTATGAGCATTGTATGAAAATATGTGGGAAGAGTTATGGTAAGTTGAAACCCTAAAATACATTTGTTCCTGTTAGCCCTCAAATTCAGGCGATTTATGCTTTCAGCTGAGTTTTTACAATTCTCTTCTGGTCTCCTCAAACAAGAATCAATGTGAGTTGTCTGTTTTGTTCCTTCCCGCTATGGTTAGGTGTGATTTACAGAGAGGATAACATGTCACAAAAGAGGATTGTAGTTTCCTATCGAAGCCCTAATGGTTAATATCACAAGGAAGGGGAACCGTCATCATGGGTATAGGATCAAGTTGTGGTATCCAGACAGCACTCCCCTGGCTAGAGGGAGAATTCACCTTTATTTTAGGCATTTACTAGAATTTGAAGGTCATATTATATAAAACAGCTATCTTTAAAGGGAAAAATTTCTGAAATTTAAGGCAGAAAATAAACTCACCAAATATCATAAGACTTGCAATAAAATAAATAATACTGCTAATATATTAATTCAGCGTTATTGAAAAGATATACAATTTCTGTTAAATTGATAGTTATTCACTTTTGTAGATATAACCTCTCTTTATGTATTTTTATATATATATGAAAAATAGGTTATCTTATCCTCACTTTTCCTCAAAAATCAATATTCACTTAGACTAAAGTATCTACTGACTTACTTTTCAGTTCAGTGCTAATGTAAGAAAGATGCCACAAAAAGTTTTGTAAAAAAGGGCCACTCATCTGTCAGAACTCCCCTCCCCAAGCAGTTCAGTAAGTTCAAGCAAAATGTAGCAAAATGGAATTATTTTCAGTCTCTTAGTTTGAGTGGGTTTGTTGTGGGTTTTTTTTGTTTTGGTTTTTTTTTTCCCCAAGTCCAGACATGTAGCATTTGCTGTGGGGTTGACAGCACTGGAGGTTTGTTGTTGTTGTTGTTTTGTTTTGGTTTTTTAAGAACACTTCAAAACTTCCCCAAGAGAATGTTACAGGTTTTTTAGTGTGAGACAGTTGAATGGTACAGCTGGATGCTTACCACTAGTTAAATGAAATTCTGTTGGTCTCAAGAGTGGTCCCATAGCTAATTATAATAATACAGTTGTGTGTCTTCCTCTGTTTAAAAAAAAAAGTCAAACTGATCTGGCTTTTTATGTAAGACCACTTAAATTGCAGGCTTCTTGGCAGGTAGAAAGTGCATTTTGCCATAACATAGAATTGTTTGCTATTAAATTTGTGATAATCCAAGCAGGAAGCAGTTAGTCATGTCATATAAGTAGCTAGTCAGTCATTAAGATTTTTTTTGTAATCATTGTTGTTCTTATGTATTCCATGTCCTACATTATTAAAAGTTTCTCCTGTGAAAGCAACTAGTTACATTATTGTTGCAGCATACAGGAAAATGGGGAACATAGTACCTTAAACTTTAAAGATTATGATGAAAAATGGGATGAAAATATATAAAACTCATCTGTACTTTATGCTGTTTGATTGTAGAGTTCTGTTTTGAGATGTTGAGTTTATTGGCACTTGATTACAGAGAAATAAAACAATTTTAGTAAAATAATGCTTTTACTTTTATGTTTTTCAGCAAGGGAAAATAAGAGCTTGCAAGCTCCACACGTTTTTCCAGAACTATTTTTGTTGTTTCATATCTTGTTGAACTCTTTGTGTGCTTTATCTTCTTAGTCTGTAGATTTGACACTTATTAAATTAACATGCGCATACACTGAGATACAAATCCAATTAACATCTTAAAATCAAATTAAGACTTGGTATAGAAAAGAGCAATTCAGCTGATGTTCTCATTGTGAAGAGTTTATCAGTATTTGTATTTTTTCCTCATTATGTTCATGATAAATTCTCCCACAGATGTGGGGACCTGGGCATGCTTTATACTAAAAATAGTCTCTCTCTGTGTTTTTTACTGCAGCACAAGTTTGCAAGATAATCATAGTCTTTGGTTTTAATATCTATTGATACAAAGAACGCTTTTCACTGGCTTTGTTATAAATGTGTCCAAGGGCATCTAGGTAGCATGCAAAGTAGGTAATGTCTTAGCCCTTAGTCTTGCAGAGATTACAGTCTGTATGTAATCTCTTGGAGTCTTATATTCCCTTGTAGTAAAATTGCTTGGTTCATATAAAGTTTCCCCTGTGTTTCTGAAAGCAGAAACAGGCCACTCATATGTATTTGAAAATCTGTTTTCAAAGCAGTAATAAAAAAAAAAAAAAATCCATTCTCCTTTTCTATTGCAATGGAGGCACATTGTATACTGATACTTAAGTACTTCAATTTTAACTGCATAGAAAGTCTCTGAATTTCTTCTGCCCCTACAAAACCTGAGGACGAACTGTGTACTGTTTTCATTCCTCTGATATAATTCACTGTGCTTACTAGAGCTGCGAGAGAATGGAGTCTTGTAAAAAAGTCATAAGTGATTTAAAAGTGAAACTTAATGGATATGTGTTGAGTATGTTTATTTCTGTCTCTTCTGGCACGAGTAGCCCTGTGTCATCCAAGGCTGGAGTCATAACCTTGACCGTGATGTTTTGGGAAGGGTCCTGTGTTGACATAATAACTTCAAGTTGTTGCCTTTGTTTTATTTAAAATCTTTTAAGCCATGAAACTAAGGTAAAGTACCTAACATTCACAGATAGAGAAGTTTATGATGTGTTATGACTAGGAGAACAAAATCTGAGACACATTAATCCTTGTGTTGTGGTTTTCAGTTCTGTTGAGAGTGAATAGGCACCTTCTACTTGTGAACTTGAGCAAATTCCAGCTATGCTGAAAGTGTGTTAAATAACCATTATGAACATGAGTATTAAACATTAATGATATTAACAAGTGCTTTTGTGACTTCTGGAAGATTGATTCCTTGTGCTCAAGTGTTACGATTTCATTATTGCAAGATTAACATTTCTGTTAGTTTTATTCACTGAGATCATTCATAATGAAGTTGTCTGCATTGTGAAATAGTGCAGCACGAAATATGAAATATGCTGAACCTTGCGTAGGAAAAAAATGTTAGATAAATTTGAGAACATGTTTTTTTTTCCTCACTATTTCTCATCATTCATAGGATAACTGTTAAGAAAAAAAATAGGATGCATATGGAATATTTCAAATTGATGGGGGCTGGACAAAGTGGCAATTGCTCTTGGCTTTTTTCAGTTATTCATGGGAAATGATGGGCAGGCTGTGACACAGGTACATGTTCTTTACTCCTGGTCACTTGTGCCCATGGAGTTTGATTATATTGCTGAAAGTGACATGTATCTGAAGTTCGTATGGAAGGGTTGGATTTTTTTTTAACCACACTAGTAATATAGCCACAACTGTCTAGACAATTTGGGGCCTTGGAGCATGCAAGAGCTGAATTTCTCTTGTCTCTCAACATCACTGTTAATGGTTCATTAAGCAGCTCTTGAGTTATCCCTTTGCTGTTGAAAACAAAACTGTCTTATTGTTTAATACAAAACCCATGAGATTGTATGAAAGGCTTTGTTAGTATTTAACCGCCATAATTTATGGGAATGAGACTTCAAAAGATAAAGAAAGATCATTTTTCTACTAATTGCATTTCCAGTTAAAACAGCTTTGATTGGAATTACAGTGATAGCAAAATGAAGGAGTGAGCTCCTGGCGTACCTACAGTTTGTTGGCATGGTGATGTGTTCGCTGAAGAGAGATTCCTTCCTAGAATTGTGGCCAAATTTTATGTTAATCATGCGGCAAAGCTGGCAGTGTCTATTTCCAAGAGTCAGTATGCTTGCAGACAAAAGATTTAAAAATGGATTACATATTTAAAATGCAAAAGGCTTCTAGGATACTATTTTTGAAAGTATTAAATTCAGAGTATCTTTAACCTGCAATAACAAATAAAATGTTAGTTAGTTACCAAAATGACTTAGAGACTGTGATAGTGAAATGAGCTGGCACAGTGGTATTTTTGCGCTGGAAGGACTAGTCCCACTTCTTTCAGAACAAGAGAAGCTCAATAGTATGCTTTAATTATACTCCATATTGATGTTTACAGCATTTCCCTCTAGAATTCACCCAGATGGTGAAAATTTGTTGGGTGAATACATCAGTCTCTTGTGAAGATTTGAATCTTTTCCTCCATTCCTCTTTTTTGAAGGGCATAGAGCCCTTTATAACAACTTTACAAGCACGATTGTGCTGAGTGTCTGAAATGGATGACTTTCTCATTTTGTAATCTAACAGTGCGTTGTGAACCTTTGGAGAAGGCAAGGTGAAGTTAACTGCAGCAAATTGATGGAAGAAGACTGTAGGTAGTATGTGAGAGAAGAATGCTGCATTTATAGGACAAAGGTCCAGAAACCATGACTGCATCGCATTCAATGTTCTATTTAATTGCAGTGAGCTTGCTGTTTCCAGGAAAAGGAGCAAATTATTGTAAACTTCTAACCTTTTTTTTTGCCAGGCAGATCCTGTCTGTCTAGATCCTTCAGTCCTCTTGTGACAATTTAATAAGTTGAAGAGTTATTAAATTATATCTTGTGTGTTTTATCTTTTGTAATCAATTATGATTGAGTTCAAGATACCAAAATAAATTGCTAGAAACAGACAACCTGATGGTGACTTAAATAAAAAAAGTGCTATATACCTCATTCTCAGTTGAACTTTTGGAAAGCATTTTGATTTCCTGGGAAGGCTCTTCTGATGTGTTGCAGAACTTCATGATTTGATTTGTGGCCAAGCAGTTGGAAGTACCTGCAGCTTGCAGTTTGCCTTTCCAGTGGGGAGGAGGGGAAGTCCTATGATGCGAAGCCTGGAGAAGGAATCCATTCCTGGTCCTCCTTGTTGTATCTGAACCCATGCAGTAGTGTTTGCCCAGGGCCTCGCAGCAGTGTATGGGTGAATTCTAGAGGGTGGTATTTGTAAACATGGGTGGAGTGTGATTAAGAGCATCCTGTCAGGGCTTCTGCAGGGGCACTGGTGACGGCATTCTGCCTCAGCAGGCTGCACAGTTGATTTACATTTTCATATTTCTTGAGCAAAGTTTGTATGAAAGCAGCATCGCATTTTCTGTAAGACTAGAAATTTGCTTTAAATAAAATAACATTTAAAAACTCCACAAAAAGCCTCCACCAAAAACCCAAAGAACACTCCCTGCCCCGCCCACCCCTTTCACAAAGATTGTGATAGTGCTGCTTGGTTATACCTATCTTGGTAGCATGATCGAACAAAAACTGGACTAGGTATCAAAGGTTACATTCAGGGACGTTCATTTTGTGTTGTGTAGTTAACTTGATAGGACACTTGTCTAAATAATTTTTACGGTTTGCCATAGCTGACCCCAATGTTTTAACCCCAGTAGGCAAGTGAGCCCGACACAGCTGCTTGCTTACTCCCCTCCACTGGGATGGGGTGATGAATTAGAAGGGTATAAGTGAGAACTCATGGGTTGAGATAAAGACAGTTTAATGGGGAAAACAAAAGCAGTGCAAAAGCAAAATAAGGAATTCATTCACTACTTCCCAGTGGTAGGCAGGTGTTCAGCCACCTCCAGGGAAGCAGGGCCCTGTCACACACAACAGTTACTTGGGAATACAAACACTGTAACTCCGAAAGTTCCCTTCTTCCTCCTTTTCCTCCCAGTTTTTATTGCTGAGTACAAGGTCTTACGATCTGGGACCTCCCTTTGGTCAGTTGCGGTCAGCTGTCCCAGCTGTGTCCCCTCCCAGCTCTTGTGCGCCCCAAGCTTGCTTGCTGGTGGGGTGGTTTGAGAAACTGAAAAGGCCTTGACTCTGTGTAAGCCCTGCCCAGCAATAGCTAAAATATTCCTAGGTTATCAATGCTATTAGCCTCATAGGAGCTACTACGGAGAAAATTAACTTGATCTCAGCCCACACCAGTACATGTAAGGAAAATCCTAATCCATTGCATGAAAGGTTTACGTGATTGCTTCTTACACTTTATAGAAGTTAGCATTATGGTGTCCTGAAGTTCTTTGTATCTTTCCGATAACTCACAATATTTTGTTAATACAATTCCTGCTTGTTATGTAGTATTTAAGTAGTATGAGAGTCGGTTAAACTCAGCCTTAGGCAGTACAATTTTTTTAGCTAGTGACTGTTAAACCTGATAGCAGGGCTCTAAGTCAGTAATTTCATACATTATGGCTTCAGTTAGTTGTTTATATGAAGGCAGCCTCTTCTCACTTCATGTTCTTGGCTGACCGGCTTTTAGTAGTTTCAGTGGCCCTTTCGCCTGCTGAGGGTGGTCGGGAATGGTACGTGTTAAGCCATTTGAGCAAGCACTCATCAGGCCACACTGCTGATCTAGACTCAGACTTGGGAGATAAGTGTGCCTCAAGGCTGGCCAGACTTAGAGCCTTATCGATTTTCCTGGCAGTTATGTATGTCTGAGTATGTGTATCTTGTCTAGCATATTTTTAAGTCTTCATAAACCAAACCTCTTCTCTCCCTCCTTGCCCCCAACTGATGAAAAATAAAGCTTTGTCATAAAAATTATTAATGACTGATGCTTTTTTGTTCAGTCTGAGGAACCAAATTTTACAGGCTTGCTGCCAATTGATATGTACTGTACACAGTAGTCTGTATTCAGATCTTTTGTAATGTTTGGGGAGGTTATAGGTGTGACAGCAATTTCTAGCATTCTTCATAAGTTCTAGTGCACATTTCTTAAGAAAATTAAAACAATGTGATCCAAGTAGGCTGTTACATCTAGTACTTCTTTTTTAATAGTGTCCAACTAATTTATGTGCTTCAAACCTGTGCTAGGCTTGGAAAACGTTCCTGAGGTTTATTGACTAGAGTCATTTGAGACTTCACTATGGGAATGCTGTCCAGATTGAAGATCCATTCAAAAAGATGTCTGCATCAGTTACGCAAGCTGATCAAGTGGAGTAAAAGGGCCTTAAGTTGGCTAAGGCTTTCTCTTCTGTTGAGAGTAGAACATAGAAGCAGCATCAGGAAAACCTACTTAGATTCCAACTTTGAAAGGCTGTTAAAATTCTGCTCTAGCAGAAGTTGGATGTCACAAGGCATTGATCTTGATTTCAAGGTGTGTGCTTGAAAGGGCAGATCAGTCTCCTCCTTGAGACCTGGGAAATCCCTATGGATTGTACAGGCGTTGAAATGTAATCTTTACTTGCCTTTCTACGTTGCTTTTATTGCCACTAAAAATAGGCGATAAAACAGTGTAAGCATCAAGACAAATATTGTTTAATGTTGGAGTTAGTCCTATGTTAGATGCCTAAGCGATGTTTATGCTTCCTGATTTGTTTCAACTTTCAAAATATATGCAGAATTTTTTTT
>WHYT01017498.1:250209-311704 GCA_009806455.1 Tetrax tetrax
ATAACTCACAATATTTTGTTAATACAATTCCTGCTTGTTATGTAGTATTTAAGTAGTATGAGAGTCGGTTAAACTCAGCCTTAGGCAGTACAATTTTTTTAGCTAGTGACTGTTAAACCTGATAGCAGGGCTCTAAGTCAGTAATTTCATACATTATGGCTTCAGTTAGTTGTTTATATGAAGGCAGCCTCTTCTCACTTCATGTTCTTGGCTGACCGGCTTTTAGTAGTTTCAGTGGCCCTTTCGCCTGCTGAGGGTGGTCGGGAATGGTACGTGTTAAGCCATATGAGCAAGCGCTCATCAGGCCACGCTGCTGATCTAGACTCAGACTTGGGAGATAAGTGTGCCTCAAGGCTGGCCAGACTTAGAGCCTTATCGATTTTCCTGGCAGTTATGTATGTCTGAGTATGTGTATCTTGTCTAGCATATTTTTAAGTCTTCATAAACCAACCTCTTCTCTCCCTCCTTGCCCCCAACTGATGAAAAATAAAGCTTTGTCATAAAAATTATTAATGACTGATGCTTTTTTGTTCAGTCTGAGGAACCAAATTTTACAGGCTTGCTGCCAGTTGGTATGTACTGTACACAGTAGTCTGTATTCAGATCTTTTGTAATGTTTGGGGAGGTTATAGGTGTGATAGCAATTTCTAGCATTCTTCATAAGTTCTAGTGCACATTTCTTAAGAAAATTAAAACAACGTGATCCAAGTAGGCTGTTACATCTAGTACTTCTTTTTTAATAGTGTCCAACTAATTTATGTGCTTCAAACCTGTGCTAGGCTTGGAAAGCATTCCTGAGGTTTATTGACTAGAGTCATTTGAGACTTCACTATGGGAATGCTGTCCAGATTGAAGATCCATTCAAATAAGTGGAAGAAAAAATAAGAATGTTAACTGCCCCAGGAGAAAGATGTCTGCATCAGTTACGCAAGCTGATCAAGTGGAGTAAAAGGGCCTTAAGTTGGCTAAGGCTTTCTCTTCTGTTGAGAGTAGAACATAGAAGCAGCATCAGGAAAACCTACTTAGATTCCAACTTTGAAAGGCTGTTAAAATTCTGCTCTAGCAGAAGTTGGATGTCACAAGGCATTGATCTTGATTTCAAGGTGTGTGCTTGAAAGGGCAGATCAGTCTCCTCCTTGAGACCTGGGAAATCCCTATGGATTGTACAGGCGTTGAAATGTAATCTTTACTTGCCTTTCTACGTTGCTTTTATTGCCACTAAAAATAGGCGATAAAACAGTGTAAGCATCAAGACAAATATTGTTTAATGTTGGAGTTAGTCCTATGTTAGATGCCTAAGCGATGTTTATGCTTCCTGATTTGTTTCAACTTTCAAAATATATGCAGAATTTTTTTTTCAAATGGAAATACCTCACATTTGTTAGTTATCTTTAGTGAAAGAATGAATTTCATATTCAAGTATAGGGATTTGAAGTGGTATAAAAAAGAAAATCGTACTAACTTATATCAGGAAGATTGCTGTTTGTTATCTGAGAAGAAAAACGGGAAGTGTTTGAGCTCTGTTAGTGCTTGTAATTGACCTGATGATTGATCTGTCATCTGCTGAATTTTAGGAAGATATTGTCAAATCATTTGGTTAAGCTCTTTTGGTGTTCAGGAGATGGAAAAGAAGGAGAACAGAGGTGCGAGAAACAAATGTGGTGGAATCTCTGGGAAGAGAAGAGTTTTGTTTATACTTGGTATACCACTGATCAATGTTTCACGTTGCTCTGCTGTATAGTTTGCTGTTTTCTGTAAAATCTTGAATTTATTAATATAACTTCTGTCGGTGGAAGCTTCTTGTTGCAAGAGATCTGTAATCATACAGAAACAGAAAGTAAAGTTTCTTCTTCATTTCTTTTCTGTTGAAGCTTTTGTGTTGTGACCGTAAGTATGGTGTTTGCCAAATGCATTTTTATCTAAGGGAACAGCTTTGAAAAATCTTGTTTTCTTCTAGGTATGGAATCTACGAACGATGTAGAGAATTGGTGGAAGCAGGTTATGATGTACGACAACCAGACAAAGAAAACGTAACACTTCTCCACTGGGCTGCAATCAATAACAGAATAGATCTGGTGAAGTATGTATTACACTTTTAAGTTAAACATAAACTAATCATGTCCTTAAAAATGTTCATTTCTTTTTTTAAGTTGTTAAATAATCTTAAGTATCTTAGAATTTTTTGTTTGAAATTTGGAGGAGAGGGGGGAAGTTAGAAGATCTAATGTGCATTTTGGCAGCTGTGTTTTGATAACACAGAAATAAAACCTGTTACATGTCCAAGAATCAAGCTCAGACTCTTCTCAGATGAGATAAACCTGTAGTACCTATTCAACTGCATTTGCAATTTCTTTATACTATGGTATACTTGTTGAAATAACAGATTTTATTTTTTTTTTTGAGGAGAAGTTTGATGCTGAATGGTAGTGAATGTTTTGGAATAAGCAAGATTAATACAATGCAGGGAGCAATTCCTACTTCATTCAGCATTTCAAGAAGTTCCAACTTAAGTAACTTATTTGCATTTTTAAAACATAGCTCTTAAAAAAGGTAACATTGCAGCACCTCTCCTTTCAAGTAATAACAAAACCTTTAATAGTGGGAGCTGTGGGATTTGGGTTATTTTTTTGCTTTCCAGTTTATAAAATCTGGAGCATATTTGAGACTATGTTTTAAAACTGATTGTTACCTTTCAGAACATGGAGAGCTTAAATCCTGAAGGGATGATTCTTAGTACTTGCTGTTTTACAAATCGTGTGTATAGAACATATTTTCTTTCTCTACCAGTAACAAACCAATGAATTAAGTACATACAATTAAATCTAAACACACAAAATATTATTGAATCAACAGGTTTCTAGAATACTTGACATAAACTGCACTTCTTCAATCAGTCCACTTTTCAAAACAGTTCCTATTAATGAATGTGTTTGCTTACAGACAAAAACAAATGTAAAACACTTTCATTTAAGCACATTCTCCCCATATATACTCATCACCAGCAAGTTCATCAGACCAGAACTTGAGTTTCTAGATCATCTCAGGTTCATGTTTCTCATCTTGTTTTTAAAGGACTTTCTATGTTCTGACGCATTCCTCTTAAAAGAAGGTTAAATAGATAAAGATAGGTACATAGGTGAAGATTCAGGTCTGATGAGAAGGACCTTGAGGTCCTGATGGACAGGAAGCTGACTGTGAGCCACCAATGCAGCCTTGCAGCAAAAATGGTCAATGGTATATTGGGCCTCATTAAGAAAAACATTGCTAGCATGTTGAGGGAGGTGATCTTTCCTCTTTACTCAACTCTTGAAGCTGGACATCTGTGTGAAGTTTCCCCTTTGCAAGAAAAATATGGACTTACTGGGATGAGTCCAGTGCAGGGACACAAAGATGATTAAGGGACTGGAACATCTGACATGAGGAGGGGCTGCAAGAGCTTGGACTTCTTAGCCTAGAAAAGAGAAGGCTTATCTTGTCAATGTTAAGATGCTCAAGGAGGATCTTATCAATGTATATAAGTACCTAATATACCTGGTAATATATAATACATGAAATCTTATCAAAGTATATAAATATCTGATGGAGGGAGTAAATGAGACAGAGCTAAACTTTTCTCAGTAATGCCCAGGGGCAAGATAAGAGGCAGAGACCAGAAATTAAAACACATTAAATTCCAGAAACGCTTACTTTACTGTGCTAGGTTACTGGGTTACTAAGTACTGGCACAGGTTGCCCAGAGAGGTTGTGAACTCTCCATCCTTGGAGACAGTCAAAACTCAACTGGACATGGTTCTAGATGACGTGATCTAGATGCTTTGATCAGGGATGGTTAGACTAGATGATCTCCAAAGGTCCCTTACAAGCAAACTGATTCTGTGAAATAATCCAGTGTTTTTGAAAGAATTTTTAAAATTATATGCACTAGATAGGACAACAGGTTTTATGTCTTTAATGTGGGTAGAAGCTTATCATGGAAACCATAATTGTGCATTTGGTATATTTTGCTTTTGTTATAAGATAGGTAACCAGTATGCTTTCTGGAATGCTGAAAGAGAGCCTCTTGCAAAAGTGATGCAGGACACTGGTTCACCTAAATAACCTTTTTTTGTTATAGTAACTTTTAGGCACCGTTGATTTCTTCCTTTTCATTCCATTTTGCTGCTGGTTTGTCCTTCGTCTTCATGGCTAATATCTTAGGACTTGCTATGAAGTAACTGAAATGCATAAAATTTTTCAGATAGCTGTTTTTCTTTAAGAAAAGTATGGGATCTAAAAGCAGTTGTTATATTTTGAGCTCATTTTTTTATCTGTCTTAAATGCATAATGAATTATGTGCAATGAATTGTTCATCTTATTTGAGCTGCTGGAAGACATCTTTTTATTACAGATATTCCATCTCATTTGCTAAAGTCTTCGTAAGGTCTGAAAAGTGAATAGCATTGGGACAGTCGTCATCATTTAAAAACATTAGTATGTCATGAGGTGTTTGAAAAAAATAGGCCTGTATTGTTGATAATCTTTCTGTATAGTTTCTGTATTAACTTCCCAGTGCAGTGAATCTAACTGTGTGGTCATTCATTACGACTTAATGCTTTCATTCACTAGCATTTTATGTATGCTTTAAAAAAACTCAAAACTAAACCAACCAAACAAAAAAACCTGTCCCAAAAAATTTGTTGGAGGACCTCCTGTCATTCACAGAGTAAGATTGGACCTAATTCCCTATCAGTCCTCTTTTGAAGCTAAATTTGTGAAAGAAGTACTTTAGCATGTGAGTATTTTGTGGTGTATTTTACCTTTTTTCCACCCTCCAAGCATGTTGCTAATGATTTCCTGCTACGACAATTGTATTGGACATATAGGTGGTTCAAAATCAAAAAGTCAGATTCAGATAGATGGAAATCTGTGCTTAAATCTCTATCTGAATTTCCATATAAGTCTTTACTATATATTAGGGAGATCTCTCCACCTATGTTTGAGTGCTGGAAACTTGTTCTGAGAATATTAATTGAACATAACTAATGGTGCCAACCATATCTCTTTCAAATTATTTTAGTATGAGCCCTGACAGTTGAATGTTCTTAAATCTAATGTGTCTAATTCTTCCGTTTTTTTTTCCTAAAGAATATGTCAAAGCTCTTGTCTCTTCTTGATGCATCTCTACCACTGGGACATACTGCATTGCATTTTCTTCCTGCTGTTTACTAGAGAGCGTGTGACTATTAATGTGTTTAACTTTATTGAAAACTCATTCCTCCTGATGCAGTTCTTATGCTCAGAGCTCCTCTGTCATTAGGGGGTTTTGATTTATTTTAGTTTATATCACTCAATGTATTGTGCGCTCTCTCTTTTGTGAGGCATTGGTTTATTCTGTTTCCTTAGAATGAAATTATTCAGTGTTTTTCTTTTTGTTTGATCCTATCGCATCTTTCCCTAAGTCTCTGCTATTTGCGCCCATTGTGTGCAATGGATAATTTCATTAAATATGTTGGCTTGTAAGCTTGGTATCACAAAGATAGAGTCTTAGTGTAAGTGGTCTGCTCTGGTGATTCCAGATCTCAGTGTCTTCCTTTCTGGATATTGACTATATAAGGTCTTCCTAATAAAGTAGCTTAGCAGCTCATCTGTGGAGAATGCAGGCTTAGAATTAGATTTCTATTATTTTTAGTATTTCCTCATCCTGTCTATTGTGAGATGAGATTCAGCATAGGTAAGTGTGAAACCCATTGATATTTTATAAGGAAAACGACAGAACCTTTTCTTATTTATTTATATAGGATCAAGGAAAATGTCAGACATCCACAACGTAATTCTTTTTTCATCATGGCATTGATGTATTGGTCTCCCTTGAACTCAGTTTTGTAAAAATGCAAAAATCTGCCTTATATCTCTACAATTACCTACCGCCTGCATTTCCCCGTTCCCTTTGTCAAACTTTCTCCAAAGAAGGATTTCTCTTCTCCTTTTCCTCCTCCTAGCAACAGTGACTGTATGCACTTTGATTCCACAAGCACTGAATGCAAGCGAGGGTACTTTTCAAATGCCTGGTAAAGACTTAGCGATCCTAAAGTGGAGATCAGTGGAAGTATTTTCTTCTTAAGATGACCTCTTATCAGATCAGCTTGCTTTGATTGTAAGTAGATTGCTCAAATAGGACTTGCACACCTGGCATCTTCTAGCACGGAAGCTTAGGTGACTCACTGAGCGTAGAATCATCCAGTTCCTCCTTTCTCCAGGGACATTCTCACCAAGCACAAAATTCCTTCTGCAAGATCTATCTAGACAAAGAGATTAACTTCTCAGTCTGATTTTGCAGAAAAATCTCATCTTTTATGTGTACTGAAACTGAAATGCAGTGATAAGTCTCAGCTTAGTCTAAGAACACCCTTAAGGAAACATAAAATGTTATTTCAATGCGCCATCTGGCAGGAGATTGCCGCCTTGTCTTTTCCCAGTTGTCAAACTACAAGTTATTCCTTCTAAATAAAACGTACTAACCAGTAAGCAGTGCTGCTGCTCAGTATAATCTGAACATATTCTGTGTTTCTGCGGGGACTACTGTTTGAATGAAGACAATCTGTTTAATGTTCACCTCCCAATGAGTGGCTGTCACATCAGCGAGGTGGATCCAAGCTTTGACTGTGAGTTTCTCTGTGCTATGTTTTATCTAGACAAGATTTCCTTGGGAACTTCTTCCTAAGGGAAACTAAATAGCTTCTCAGGGTCATTTTCAAGTTTATTCTTTGGTAGCTGATACTGTACTTCACAATAACAAAATTACGTTGTCCCTTTACCTTGTATCCACCTTGTCTTTTCACCTACATGAGACCAAGACTTTCACAAAATGTTCTCATTGAGAAGTCCAAAAGCTTAACTTCAGCAGCGAGATATTGCAATTTTGTTTCTTTGGTGTTGGGAGACCAGCAGAGTGGATTGTCCTACACGGATCAGAGCAAACATTGTGTGTCATACAAAGCAGCGTTTGACAAACTTCGTTGTGTCCGATGGCTCTAAGCAACTGTTTAAAAGTACTTTTCCTTTAGATGTTTTTAGTGCGGACATGTATAGCTAATGCATTTTTCAGTTTCTGTTACTAAAAGTAACTTTTGGGCTGTTTTTGAAGTTTCACTCTGTGAATCAATAAGCACTAAAGAAAAAGAAGGTATTTAGTTAGAGTAATGTTTTTCAAATTGTTCTGTTTGTTGTCCATCTGCTTGCCATGTCTTGAAACACTTAGAGGTGCCAGAAACTCAATGCTGAGGTTTTGAATGACAGTTTGTATGGGCGGGAGAGCAGGATTCATGTGTACCTGACGAGTATTTTGAAAGGGTAAAGTCTGCAGGCCCAGGTACTTGAAATGTGCACACACTTCAGAATCTGTAGCTAGACAGTACGTTTTAAAAGTCTATTAGTAATAACTCTTTTTTACAATGGCTTATACAGTAGTGAATGAAGAACTAGAAGCCTTCTGGGAAGGCCTGTTTCTTAAAAACATTAATTTGTTTGCAAAGTGTGCATTTTCTTTCACAAAGGAAAAGTAATATTGCCAGTTTAGCATCCCATAAAACGGCAGTGAAAACAGTTCACCGAAACAGTACAAATGATTAGGAATATGAATTACTACAATTAAGTGTGGTTACTTGTTTTGTTCCTCCAGGTAGCTCATCTTTTTTCCCATTCTTATGGAGAAAATATAATTTAGAAGTATTTTTTAAATACTCGGATGTTTTTGTCATTTGATTAATAACAATTGAGAAGTATGCAAAAATCTTAGTACTTGGCTGAACACGTGACTTAGGCGTGAGCTCTCGGAACAGTCACTTCATTCAGCAGGGCCATTCCAGTGATGCTACGTGCTGCAAGTTGAATTGTATAGAAATTTGCCATTTTAGCCAAAATTCTCAAAATATGGTAGGCTTCTAGCAGCATCTTGTTTTACCATTAATTCAGAATTCTTTTTAATGCAGCAACCCCTAAATATTTTAGAAAGATCTGTTTTATTAAATACTTCTGTGGTAGGACAGTTTGTACTAATACGCATATAGAAATGATACTTTTTTTACCTCAGAGCCAAATTAGGAAATAGCAACATGTTTAAAACACAGCAGGAAGCATCCCTACTCTCCTAACCCCCATCAAAAAGGCAAAAAATTGAATCTATATGCATGACCTCTTAAAAGGAAGGTTATATGAAGGCAAGGAAAGGTTCTGATCTTATAGTCTGTAGCTGCCTATTTCGCATAACATCAAACATGCTTGCTGTGTATCTTTTCTATTTAACCAAGATAAGCAATAATGTTTACTGTTTTTGTTATTCCAGATACTATATATCAAAAGGTGCTATTGTTGACCAGCTTGGAGGAGATTTAAATTCTACGCCACTTCACTGGGCAACAAGGTGGGGAAAAGTCTTCTGGAATTTACTTTTCCTGTGTTTTTTCTTAACTTGGAATCTGCTACTGATTGATTTATGAAATTGCTGTATTTTCTGGTAATACTTTGCAGAATAATTAATTCAGTCATTCATAACTGGGCACACTCTGAATATGATATGTTTGCGCTACAGGAGCTTTCAGCATATAATTCAGATTTTGTCTTATCTGTTTCTGATAGGAAAGAGGAAGATGATTGCTGTCATAGGAAAAAAAGTGAAGTAAAATTAGAGCCTGTCATCACCTTGGTTTACTATTACTTTGGAGATCTTATTTTTGTCAGTCTTCTGAAGTTCAGCAACACTTGTGCAGATGGGGCTTAGGACGATTTTGTGTGACATTGTCCTTGCAGTGTTTTGTCATGTGTGTGAATTTATTTTAAGATGCACTTAAAATCAGATTTAAGATGTAGAAAATGGTCCAAGAATGATGAATGGCTGGGAAAATTGAAGACAGCCTGTGAGTAGTAGCTACTCCTTCAGACAACCACCTAGAAACAGGCTGGAAAGGAACACTGTCCATATTGATATTTTTAACTGTAGGCTTCAAAAGGAGACTTAACAAATTAGCTTTTAGAACATTTAATGTATCAAAATAATTTGTTTACTAAAGCTGAGGACTTGCTTGTTAGCCCCTGTTAAAGATTTTAGGTTGTATTTTTTTTGTTGTTACAGATCACACTCTGTGTTCTGTGTAAATAGCACAAAAGCTTGATAAAACTTCCTAGTGTTCATAACTGTAATCTCTTGTTCTGTGAAACATTTTCTGAAGCAGCTTCTGACATGGAAAAGGTCTTTTTGCTCATGTAAGAAACTGTGTGCTAACAGATAGGCGCCGTATCAACAAGAAGGATATGGGTGTGCTCATTATGCCAAAATGATGCTTAAGCTTTTAATATAGTGTGGAGGAAGTGTAGGCCTTCAGCTTTCCTTTTTATTTCACTACTGTTTTTAATAGTAGAAAGATAAACCATATGTCCCACAAAAAGTGAAAGTATATGTCTGGTCTGGCATCTCTTAAAAAGCAGGTTTTGTTATGTGGATTGGAACAAGTCACAGTAGACTAGATTTCTGAAATAATGACTTCTTTTTTTTTGTTGACTGGCCTTTTGGTATACAACAAACTTAAGCCAACTGCATGTGATGCATGCATTGGCTGCGTAGTATTTGCTCATGTGAATGGGTTTGCTTACTCAACTGCAGAATCAGATCGTGCCAATTGTTATTTTCAAAGTATGAGTCAAAGTGCAGAAGCTCTGGTAGCTTAATTTGCTAAACATATTTATTGTGTTCAAATATGCAAATTTTAATATTTTTCCTGTATATAGTTACTCAGTTGTTTATTTTTTGTGTTTTATTACATTTAGACAGGGTCACTTATCCATGGTTGTACAGCTGATGAAATATGGGGCAGATCCGTCGCTAATTGATGGAGAAGGATGTAGCTGTATTCATTTGGCTGCCCAGTTTGGACATACTTCGATTGTTGCTTACCTGATAGCAAAGGGACAGGTAAATTTTAAGTAATGTCATATTTAAATAGATTCTACTCAAAATTAGAATAGGAAAACAATTTAAAGCAATACCTGTTATTCAGGAAGTGCAAAATATTTGCCTGACTAAATTTAAAAATAATTCAATGTCCTTTACTGTAGACTACAGTACTGATGTGCTACCTGCTAACTTAATTTCCTTTAACAGTGGTCTGAGTACTTTGACTTTAATTCCTACCTGTCTAGTGTAGTGTGTGGAAATTCTAGCAGTATTCTTTTACCATTCTTTATTTCTAATTAATTTAATCTTTAAATGTTAACAGTGACAATGATAGGAAATATTTTAGAGTTCTTCACAGAATCATGAGTTTATACATTGGTAAAGAATCTAATGACAAAGAGTTCTCATAGGTTGTCTCTTTTTTTACACCTCAGTCCACAACTTTTATTTATTGCTGTTACTAATTGCATGTATGCATAAATAAAAAAAAAACCAAACCCAAAACCTTCTTGCTAGCTTCTTCTATTACTGCTAGATCTGTAAAATGTGTATATAGCGTGTGTATTCATTATTGTTCTCATTGTCTCCTGTCCTTCATTCTGTATGCTCAAAAACATGTTCACCTTTTTGCTAGTCACTCTGCATTATAATTTGTGGATTTACTCACCCACAGGTATGTGCCTGAAGCACGAATTTTATTTACTTTGTAAACCATATAGAAAGGTCAGAGCGCTGCTCTCTTTTTAAAGCCTTGCTAATGCTGTTCACGCTTCTGTATTCTGCTTATTCTTTCAAATAGCAAGTGAAATATGATCCAGTGAGCCAGGGAGAATATGACTATGAAATCAATGGGTATGGTCTGCATAAAACAAATACTAAATTTGATGAAAAAAAAGATTTGTGCCCATATATGTAAAAAAATAAACTACTGCTCCATGCAGTCTGTATCTGAGACCTGTTTGGTAAAACAGTATTTAGTGTATGATAAAGAGTAAACTAGGCACAAGAAGAGACCGATCATATGTGTCGTAGTTCAGCCCAGATCGGGGCCAGACTACGCAGTCTCTCTCTCACTCCCCACCCTCCGAGAGAACAGGGGGAGATGATATAAGAAAAAAGGCTCAAGGTTTGAGAAGGACAGGGAGAAATCCTTAAAGTTACCATCACGGGCAAAAGCAAACTTGATTTGTGGAAAACTATTCATTTATTACTAAAACTAGCAGGAGAATGAGACAGGGAACAAGATAACCTCCCCCGACCCCTCCCTCTTCCCGAGCTTAACATTTATCTCTACTACCTTCCCCGCCCCGAGCGGCACAGGGGGAAGAGGGAATGGGGGTTGTGGTCAGTTCATCACATATTGTTTTATGCCGCTGCTTCACAGTTCGGGGAAGAACTCCTCACATTCTTCCCCTGCTCCTTCGTGGGATCCCACCCATGGGCCACAGGCCTTCGTGAAACTGCTCCGGCGTGGGTCATCTCTTCCACGGGGTGCAGCCCTCCAGAACGGCTGCCCTAGCAGGCCCTCCACGGGCCACAGCCTCCTTCAGGCATCCACCTGCCCCAGCGTGGGGTCCTGCACGGGCTGCAGGTGAATCTCTGCCCCTCCGTGGACCTCCATGGGCTGCAGGGGGACAACCTGCTCCACCATGGTCGTCACCACAGGCTGCAGGGGAATCTTGGCCAGGAGCCGCATTACTGCTCCCCTTCCTTCTTCACTGACCTCGGCGCCTGCAGCTGTTCCTCTCACAAGAAAAGTTCTTCACAACAGGCTGGCAGACGCCTCTCAGGATCTTTTTACATCTCTTTCACCTCTCATCTCCTCTCCGCTTCTTGCAGCTGGACCCGCGCCGAGTTGGACCCAGTCAACCACCAGTGGGAGGCCAGAGGGTGAGGCCTGCAAGGCCCACAAGGCTCGCGCCTCCCCCTCTCTGCCCCCGCTCAGCTGCTTCACATCTTCTCTTCTTTTTTTCCTGTTTTCCCCTTCTTAAATACGTTATCGCAGAGGCGTTATCACAGAACATTCTGCTACCAATTGGCTTGGCCTTGGCCAGCAACAGGTCTGCCCTAGGCCCGGTCGAGTCCACTGAACAAAGGGGAGCAACTTCTAGCAATTTTCTACAGAAGCTACCACCTTAGGCCCCCCTCACTAAACAAAACCAGGATAATATGTAATTGCTATTTTGTAAGAGATAATGATTGGAGATAAAAGCGCTTTTTTTATCAGAATCAAGTTTTTTATTTTGTTCACAAATTATGTATCATTGTATGTGGGTTTTATGTTACCAGAAAAGTCTTGCAGATGTTATACATGTGTGAGCTTGTTTAAAGCATAGCATTAATGAGGTATAAATGGCCTTTAAAATATTATATTGTGATGATGAAATCTCCCTGTAAATGTTTTTGTCCTCATTTTTATATACAGATTTGTCCTATTTATCTGAGCATATAATACTTCAGTCCAAAAGAAGTTGTATTTATTTACGTGTGTTCATAGATAAAAACTTACTTTAAAATTTGAAACCTATTATCTTGGAAACAGCTTATCAATGGTTTTTAAAAGGATAATTCTTACTAAATTCCCCAAACATTATCAGGTATGATTTTGATATCCTTTCCATGCAGTAAGTTTGAATTCATTTTAACAGTAATTTTTGGAAGCACTTCAGAAAGTTCTGCTTTAAAATTAAGTATTAATTTGTATGTTTAAAATATAGTCATATCAATAGCATTGTAATAACAATCCCTGCACTCATAGTTCTCTATCTATACTACATACAGCTACAGAATCTACATGGTATCTGTAGAAGCCATGGAAAAAAACATGATTCTACTTTTTATTCTACTTGAAGAAGTACGTATGAGGTCATTAATTCAGTATTTTTTTTCACCTCCTTTATGATGCCATGATTTGAGTTTGGAAACTTGAACTACTTTTGCTTATGTGGTCTTACCCTGTATATTACTGGCAAATTTTTTTTTGCCTTTTGCCTTTACAGAGACCAGGTTCTCTTACATCCAAAGAGTACTCTTGCCCTTGTTCTGAACCTAATTGTAGTACCTGTATGGTAACTGAGAACAAAAAATGTCAAAAAAAAAGGTCAGTGAAGGCTGTTGTGCTTTATTAGTTCTGATCCTGATGCCTTTGTGAACCTGCATGATCAGAGGAGAGCCAGCTTTCATAACTAGAGAGAACTGACGGCTGGATTAAGAAGTTGCCCCTAATTGCTTCTTGTCCCTTTTTGAGACAGAGCTGGAACCCAGCTTTGGTGTTGCTGCTTTACTCTCTTCCTGGGCTGCAGCAGCCAACGGTAAAATTTCCGGTCTGAGGCTCAAGTCCAGTCCTCTGGCTTCTGGAGTGTAGAGTAGGGGAAGAACTCTTGGTCAGAGGCCCTCTGGCCTTCGTTGGAAGTGAACCCACTTTAGTACCAGCAAGTACTACTCTGCCAAGAGGCAGCAGTGGCTGATAGCTGTTGCTTTTTATTTAGTCATGTCTCTTACTGAATTTTGAGAAACTAATACCTGTCTGTATCATAATTTGCTCATGTTGTTTGTGCCAGTAGGTTGGCCTGGGTCAAAATCAAGCCTGGGGCAAGTACAGAATATAAATATAATCAGATAGCAAGTAACAGAATCTGTAGCACAGTTCAAGTTTAGGTAAGATCATTATTTTAAAAAAATGCAAGAAAGAAAAACTGAAAAGACCTTGAAAGCATTTAAAAATGCCTTCAAAATGTTCAAAATTGATGCTTGTACTGCTTGACTGCTTGATGCTGTGCTTACACTGCTTCAAATACCAAAGACATTTCAGGACCTACCATACACAAACATGTCACCCCGGAATAAGTTAAGGTACGGATATGGTATGTCAGATGTTGAATAATGTGTTCTCGTCCTGTGGCATGTGTGAGATAACTTACCTCAGTCACAGATAATGAGTGACTATAAAGTTGGTAGGATAAAATCATGTTGGAACCCCCAAAATAAGAAGGACATGGACCAGCTGGAGAAGGTCCAGAGGAGGCCATGAAGATGATGAGAGGGGCTGGAGCACCTCTCCTATGAGGACAGGCTGAGAGAGTTGGGGCTGTTCAGCCTGGAGAAGAGGAGGCTCCGGGGAGACCTGATAGTGGCCTTCCAGTACCTCAAGGGGACTTACAGGAAAGATGGGGAGAGGCTGTTCAGTAGGGCCTGTTGTGATAGGACAAGGGGTAATGGTTTTAAAATAGAGGGAGGTAGATTTAGATTAGATGTTAGGAAAAAATTTTTTACAATGAGAGTTGTAGAGCACTGGAACAGGTTGCCCAGAGAGGTGGTGGATGCCCCATCCCTGGAAACGTTCAAGGCCAGGTTGGATGAGACTCTGAGCAACCTGATCTAGTCAGGGATGTCCCTGCTCCTTGCAGGGGGGTTGGACTAGATGACCTTTGAAGGTCCCTTCCAACTCTAACCATTCTATGATTCTATCTTGTAAGAAATATTCTGGAGCTAAAATTACAGTTTAGTTACTTCATACTCATAGTTTAACTATCACTTTCATAGTTTAACTATCAGTTATTCATCAAGTATGTATTTTTTTAATTCTCCGAGTTGCAATTTTATGTCTTAACTGTTGTCTCGAGCTGCTTAGGGCTGCCTTCTGAGTTGTGGTCTAGGAGTAATTGGCATCTAGGTTGGGAGATGCCAGTGTAGTACCAGCAGCCTTGGTTACTTTGGTGCTGCAGTCCCTGAGCAGTGCTCCTAAGTGTGGTTACCTCTCTTGGCAGTGAGGATCTCCACCGGGCTCAGGCTAGTGTAAGACATTGAACCATGTGTTTATTTTCTAGACCCAACCTACAGCACATTACTCACAGAATTGTAAGTCCAGTCATTTTTCTTCCTCGTGATTGTCAAAACTGACGCTTTTGATGGACTAGAGTACTCAGAGCAGAGCTTTTGTTGTTTGGAAGAACAAGGTGGGTTCAGTTCTGTGTGTTACGTTGCTTGAAGAGCTGCCTTTTGGTCTACACTCAGTTCATTCCACAAGAATCCTGCCCAATCTCTGCTTTTAGTGAATAATTAGCACGTGGCTTTCCTAAATGAGGAAATGTTTTCAGCCTTACATCTCCCCCGATGAATCTTCTTTAATGTATGCTTTTTAATACGTCATCTCTGTAGAAGCCTATTCCCCTTTCCCTGAGCAACAGTCCGTGTGAAAGAAGTCTTTTCTGTATGGAGAACAGGATTCTGAATAAGGGTGTGATGGGTCTTCTGTAAAGGTCTGTGTTTTGTGAAATAACCAGTAATGGTTCTAGAGAGGATCAAAGTCCTGGAACATTTCTGTGCAATTTAATGCACTTCTAAGTGGAATCTCTTGATGCTTTTTGTGCTTTTGAAAAGGCTGTACTGCATCACTCTACTGGTTTGACCATTGCTTGTTAAATGTCCTGGTAAGCTTAAGTGCTGCTCTGATCTCTAGCTGCTATTCAGAATCCTACTTTGTCAGATATATTGCTTTCAGAAAGTGGTGTTAATCAGCAGAATAGTTGCTACAGCTCCTTTCAATGCAGGAAACTCTTTCTCCCTGTATTTTTGCCTTTCCAAAAGCTTTTTGTGGTGCCTTGTCTTAGTGTCCTAGGGTTAAGTCTGGTTATCTTTGCATATGCAAAGTCGTTCTCTTTCAGAAACAAGTGAAAAATTTGCCAGTGTAGTCCACAGAGTTCATGCTTGAAATACATAGAGGACAGCAGTGTGTGCAGTTTTTGATTGTTGCATTGCTTATTATTGAAATCTTTGGTTCTTGGAGTGCCCGTGGTGTGTCCTAACAGCACAGGTACACCCTGCCATGAGCGTTATCAGATTGGCCTGTCAGTGAGAGTTAAACAAGAAATTAATGCTAAAATGCCTGTTGGTACACGTCAGAACAGAGCAGCCTCCTGACATGTACCTGCTGCTGAAGGCTTACTTTTTTGCTTCAGCCCATTGGTAGAAAGCAGCAGCAGCAGCAGAGCTTCCATTCTGAAATGTCCCTCTTATTGTATGGTTGTGGTAGTGATCTGGCAAAATCACAAAGAATTTTTGATGAGAGGTTTGTTAGAGAATGCATCTGCTGTCCACAACTACATCGTCTTTGTTACATCTATACAACAGTATGCAAGTCAATCGTAGTTGCTTTGCCTCTTGTTAACGTTCCTTTGAAAAGGGATCTTCCTCAGTCCACGTTGTAGCTTAACGTGAGTAATAGCAGTAGCCTGCCTAGGTAATTCATGTGCAGGGAAGAGTGTGGACCTCATGACTTTTTTTTTTTCTTTTAGCTGAGTGTCACCTACTGTGCAAAGTGTAGTTTTGATTTGTTGGGTGGAATCACTGAAGGAATCGTTTTACTTATATTCAGACATTCAGGTCTCTGCTGTCACAAAGAATTACTTTTCTGTATGGAACCTGAAGATGAAAGAGTGATTGTTCATGTTACAGTAATTTGTACAATCTTCAAAATGTGTTGTTCACACAGTGTGACCTGTGAATCAAAGTGATGCTTCTCAAGGATGAATGAACTTGAGCTTAGGCTGTGGTTCTAATTTCCTTCACAATCTCAGCAACGCGAGGTTAGAGAGAGTTATCAACACCTGCGTGGTCCTAGTAGGCTCAAAAGGATCTAATCTACACGAGTACTGTGGGCAAACAGACTTGGACCCCGATCTCAATGCACGTAACTCTTTTCCAAACCAACAGTACAACAAAATAATTGTTCTCTTTCCTCTCCATCAACTATTTTTTAAATTTTCTTAATATTTTTTTTTTTATATTAAGCAACAGAGTCATAATTCAGAAATGTAAAGTTATGTGCAGGCTAGGGACGTTTTAAAGGCAGTTGTTTGGAACAACTAAATTGGGTTTTCTGGAAAACTTCTGCCTGGGTCAGGCTAGCAGCACTGTGAGTGGAGATCCCAGGGTGCTGGCCATTTTGCAGTCTACTGGAGCAGAGAAGAAGCTTCTGGGGGTGATAGAAAGCAATAACATCCACTTTCTGGGTTTCTGTCAGTAGTTACTGTAGCAAAAGACTTTACTGAAACACTTTCAACCTAATTTTCCTGGTAAGGACTGAGGGGAGTAGCATAGGAAATACTGACATGGCTCTGCTGCCTCTAAGGAAAACTGTTTAGGTCTTGCATTAAGTTAGCTTAGAGTAATTTTGTTAGTGGTAGTCTGTAGAACTTGCCAAATGTGCTTGAGAGTCTGATCTGCATTAATATGTTTAGGAATTGCCATTTTCCATGTTAGTGAGGCAGGGATCTATAATGGGAGAAAATGCTGTAGGTACTGGATCCTTTCTGATGGATCTAAGAGAATTGTCTGGATGGTGCTGTTTTGTTATTCTGTGGCTGTGTTCTGTAAAATGTAATAATGGGATTTTTTATTTTTAGCCATCACTTTAGTCACCTTTTGATTATAGATCAGTTTTCTCTCTGGGGACTTTTTTTTTTAATTAATGGCTTTTGTTTAAAATTTTCTGGCATCCATTAACTTGATATCCAGATACATAAATGCCTTTGAAACAGAGTAAACCAAGGAAAATTGCTTCGCAAGAGGAAAAATAGAGGAAGCTAGCATTCAGGAAGATGTAGGATTCAGGCCATGGTATTTATGTCAATTTATCAAGTATTTTATTAAATATTGGTGCATTATTGTAGTTTTTTCTTGCCTTTGAGTGGGATAGTACACCATCTATATATATATCTGTTATGTCGAAGGTTAATCGTAAGATAGAAATAACGAGTCATATGCAGCATGACTGTTCCTTAGTTTCCAAAATAGATTGGAATGGTTATATTTTTTGCAATGGTGGTGTTAGTATCTGTTTTCATTTTTTAAATACTACTTTAATGTGTACTAAAAGCTTGCCAGTTTTTCTCCAGTTGGTTAGTCTTAAAATACTGTTTCTCATTGCAAACCTTGTATCGACTGAATCTTCAGCATGCTTACTTATCTCACCAACTTTTTTTTTTTCTCCTCCTTTTTTAGGATGTAGATATGATGGATCAAAATGGAATGACACCTTTAATGTGGGCAGCTTACAGAACACATAGGTAATATCTTGCTACAGTTTTAACTTTATCTTGATGTTGACTAAGTGGTATATAGTAATGATTGGTTTTGATATTTTGGAAAGTGGTTTTTTTTTTTTTTTGTTTAACTAGTCAATGTTCTTTCCACAGTTGCCACTTTATCTTTCTTCATTTATGATTGTTGTGAGTTAATCTTAGTAAGCAGGTCAGCCCCACACAGCCACTTGCTCACTCCCATGCCTTGGGACAGAGAGGAGAATCAGAAGAGTAAAAATGAGAAAACTTGTGGGTTGAGATAAAGGCAGTTTAATGACTAAAACAAAAACTGCACGCCCAAGCAAAGCAAAATAAGGAATTCATTCTCTATTTCCCATTGGCAGGCAGATGTTTAGCTATTTCCAGGAAAGCAAGACTTCGTCACCTATAGTGGTTACTTGGGAAGGCAGACGCCATAACTCTGTACGTCACCCCTTTCTCCTTCTTTCCCCTAGCTTTTATGGCTGAGCAGATATGGTCTGGAATTTCCTTTTGGTCAGTTGAGGTCAGCTCTCCCAGCTGTGTCCCCTCCCCAACTTCTTGCCCACCACCAGCCTACTTACTGGCAGAGCAGTGTGAGAAACAGAAAAGACCTTGATGCCTTGTAAGCACTGCTCAGCAATGGCTAGAACATGGGTGTGTCATCAGCACTGTTTTGCTCACAAATCTGAAACAGAGCACCATAGGAGCTACTATGAAGAAGATTAACTTGATCTCAGACAAAACCAGTACAATGACCTATTCAGGAGACAGGATATTATGCAGAAGTACTCATCAGTATGAATTTTTAGTTTACAAAGTAAATCCTCCTGTGGACATGATTGGAAAAAGTTGGTGTAAAATAACACTTCTCCAAAGAGCAAATTTGTCTGAATTAAATTCCTGCTCGGACAGGCCTGTCTCTATTGAATGTTGAGGGGAACACAGGCTAGTTTTTCTGAATACCTACCATTACCAACACTATCATCCTATTTTATTTTCGTCTTTTGGAATGTGAAGTGGAAATATAACATGTTTTAAACTTTGTTGTTTTCTGCAAAGTATATAATCATGTGCATGCTTTTACAAATCTAATAATACTGTTAGGTTTTGGTAAATGAGAAAATAGAATTGTGTAATTGATGTGTTTCATGATATCCCAGAACAAACTGTCTTACTGAGCTCCTTTAAAAGTCAACGGAATTATGATTTCTCTTTGGTAGGAAGGCAATTTGAGCCACTCATAATCATCAGCAAAAAATGTCACTTTGTTACATAGTGTAACTGATCAATTTTCTGTATAGAAATTGAACTCATTAGCAGTAAGTTGGTATGTATTTGAGTTCATCTTCTGTAGATCTAACAAGAATTTTCTTTTCTAGTGTGGATCCAACCCGATTACTACTTACATTTAATGTTTCTGTTAATCTTGGAGACAAATATCACAAAAACACAGCATTGCATTGGGCTGTGCTAGCAGGAAATACTACGGTTATTAGTCTTCTCTTAGAAGCTGGAGCCAATGTTGATGCTCAAAATATAAAGGTAAAGTCTTGGTCTGTTTTTATTGTAAGTGGTTTGAGGCAGAAATAACAGCCTTTGATAAATCTCAAGAATAGATTATTTTTGTACGTATGGTGGGATCATGAAGATGGAGCAAAAGCCATGCTACTAATGTTTAATTTGGGAATCAGTTTTTCCTAACAGTGATGCATAAACACTACATTTGCACCTTCAGAAGTACTCATGGAAATAATGTACCAATGGTTCTGTACAAATATATGGGGTTGGGGTGTGCAGTTAGACTGCATGCGTGAAGACTCATGCATTTGGGTGCAAAATTAGAAATTTGACTGAATGTCTTCTAGTGAAGATCTGAGGTGACTGTCTGTTTGCTGGAGTGAGATGTGAGACATCTCTGTCTTCTTCCAGAGAGATGACAAGTACTCTAGTGTATCTCCCAGTGGCAGTGAGAAAGTTGGAGGCCTAAAAATACCAGTAGGAGCAAAATAAGAGAATGGGCTCATTTTTGCATCAAAACTTCGCTGAAGCTAGATTCGTCACTAACGGAGCCCATCTCTAGCATATGTTAGACCAGCTTCTCCAGGAGTGGAAGGTGTGCCTATCGAATGTGGCTTTGTCCATTGCCTCCAGACTATTCTGTGTATCAAATTAGATGTGCTTCACCACCTCACACTGTTTTGTGTTGTCAGAGAAGAATTCACTTTTGGAAAAATAATTCTCTACTCAGTTTCTCTTCAAATATTTTTATTTTCCACATGAGTATTATAGATGGAGTGGTTACACTGGAAAATACAACTGTAAATCTACAATTATAAAATATTAAACTTAATTAAATTATGTGACGTTTCACCATTTTCCCTACTGATTAAGATGGCCAAGTGGTAGAAATATGCTAAAAATATATATATGCACGCACACACGTCTTCTCGAACAGCATGCAACAGTCTTTTTAAGGATGTGATCAAATTTTGACAGTAGCTTTCTAGGTCCTGCATCCACTTTAGAATATCAGAAATACTGATGGTCATGAATGAAAACTCATTAGAAAAATCACATGGCTTTTCACATGTTTAAAACAAATCAAGTAGCCTCTTGCATGTATTGATGTGAATATATAACAGTTATTCCTGATCTGTAAGGTCAGTTGTGTGGGTGCATTATGCCTCTAGTCTCACTCCTTGTAAACTGTTGAAAAGCTTTTTATCTGTGCCACATAATGGTAAAAAATAAGGTGTTTTTGTGGAAAAAAAATCAGTATGTCATACCTTGCTTCCCTTGCCGGACTGATTAGTTTTATTAAAGTTTTAAAGTCATCACCTTACCTACATTTCTGGACTCTTATGAAATCCATAATAAAAAATTGTATGTTTGGCCAAATGAAGAAGTATCTGCTAGCCTGAAGCAGTTCATGGTCTCTCCTCCTTTATTGACAGACAGCAGCAGTCAGTAAAAAAATAGGTTTTTGAACCTGCTGGATCATGTGATATCTTTCCAGTCACGCCAGAAGACATGTGCCTGGTTTCATTAACCACTGCCTGCCTTCTGCGGTGGAGTCAAGGTTTCTTGCATGCCTTCCCAAGTTTCTAGGATCTTCAGGGGATCAAAATCATTCTAGCAGTGTCAGTTTTGCCATCCTGCAAGTGGCTTTATAACAGATGCTGTTTTGGGTGATAGTAAACATATAGGAAAGAGAATAATTTGGTTGATTTTTATAGAAACTCAATTTTGTGCTTCTCCTTTGACTGTTCAGCAAAAAAAAAAAAGTTTTCTTTGAGCCAAAAAACGTTTGTTAACTGTCTGGCTCATGTTTCCCCAGAAATAAAAGGAATTGTGAAAGGCTGCTTTCTGATGCAGTCACTTCTAGATTTCTGCAGCACTATCTAGTGAAGTCCTTTTCTTAAATAGCCCATGGAATTGTCAGGAATGGTGGTAAGACAGCTAAGGTTAAAGAAATACAATGGCTGAAAGCTGTTAATCTTTTTCAAATTACGAAGTTGCTGAAATATTAGATGTGAGCTTTGACTCTGTTCTTACCGACTGTAGGCAGTCTGTGTTAGAAAAATGCATGCTGCTGGCTGTCCAGGTTTGGAACAAATTGGAACCAGTTATCTCAATAAGGTGCTCTTTACTTTGCAGGACAGTTTGAGAAGTATATGAACAATAGCACTCTTACTGTGGAATAATGCTTCATACAAGCAGCGAGTTTGTCCTTTTGGTGTTATTTGTCCTCTTTATATTATGCTGTACAAGAAAGTAATACTTCTAGTAATAAGATACTTTCTTTTTCCTTTTTGAGAACTGGGTTAAAGCTGGGACTTAGAAGCTGCTTTTCAGTAGTCACAGTAGAAGTGTTCTCTTTTTTTTTGGTTAATTTTTTTGTTAAGGAAAGTATCTTGCCACACCAGTAGACAGATTGGGTAGATGAGAACAGGATTTCAGAGAGACTCAGCTTGTTGCTGGGGTTTGGAAGGACACCTATACATTTGATTTACATATAAGCAGAAGCTGCTTTTATACTAGAGCGAAAGAGACACCTAAAAGAGCTTTCATGGTTTAAGGAGTGTTTTTAATTTTTTTGATCTGTTAATGAATCATTAAATGAACTTTAGATGTAGTTACTTGATCATGCAGTCTATCGATAGGCTTGTCCGTGGAAGTCTACATGTAAAATTCCCTATGGTAATGACTCTTCAGATTATTCTTTCTAAGAACTTTAAACATATACTGTTGAAGCCTTATTACTTGTTGACAAACTCAGTGTGTTACTAGATTAAGTTCCCCGATTTTTTTTTTTCTCTTTCTGAGCAAGTCAGCCGTCCACCACCCCTGTGAATACAAGGAAAACATTAAACTGGCCAGATGATGAGAAGCATAGTCAAAGACTTTTTTAAAGCTCCCTCAATCTTTTTATCTAGGCAGTTCCTAGGTGTCTCATGGCCCTCTAGTGGAAGGGATGCAGAGCTGGACCCCAAGACAACTTCAGGATTTACTTGGGAGATCAGCTCCCGGGGGGAATTGCTTGTCCACAGGTAATCTTTACAAGTCTGGGTGCATAAGGTGACATGAAAACGACAGCATCTCTGGAGTTTTCCAGATATTAGCAATTCAAGGTGCTATTAAACTTGTGATGAAGCAGGCACCATAGTTTGATTTCAGGCATATTTCGGTTGAGGATGGAGTTAACTTAATCTGTTTCTTAAACACCTGGCTAAATAACTTTGAAGCCAAATTAAGTCAAAAGGTTATTCTTTTTAAACTTATTTTGCTAGTTAAAATTCTTGCACGGAAGAAGTGCAAGATCTTGTTGAGTAGCAAAAATATTTACCTTATAATCTGTAGTCTGCGTTATTTACTCTCCTTTTAGAGATTTGGAGCAAGATTTCAAAGGCAAAAATGACAGTTAAGTACTCAATTCCCATTGTGTTTCTATGGGATATAGATAGCTAACTGTGCTTTTTAATCTTTGAAATCTCTTCTGTCTATAGTAATTATTGCCCTTTCTGGGTAATTTCAGTTTCTAGTACCTGTCTCACTTTTTTTTTAGGAGGGGGCCAAGCGATGGAGGATTCAGCCATTTTTCAAGCCTCCATGAATGGTTTGTTTAGGAGGGGAGTTAACTCCAGTAGAAGAGAGGAGGAGTCAAATGCAAAACTGAAGCTGGAGGTACCTGCAATTGGTTGTCTCTTGCCTCCTCTATAATTTTAGACCCAGTCGATAACCTTCATTTAGCTCTCTTCCTAAATGTTTAAAAAGCAATAAAATCAAATCAGCTTGGCAGGCACCTTTGGCCCCTGTAGCTCTCTCTCTATCTTTATTTGATTTTGTCTGTCAGTCCTCTCTGAAAGTAGAGAAGGAGAAAGCATGGATCATTGCTGGCATAGCACCCAAAGTACGTGAAGCACAAGCTAAGCATTAAAGCTCAGAATTTTGGAATAAGTTGGACATAAGCAATCAGTTTATTCTTTCCTGTTTTCTTCCTAGGACTTCAGTAACTGAGATTAATGTAAGAACATTAAGCTTGTGGAAAAAAATCCTTACAGAAACATTCCATTATATTAGTAACTTCAGTCTGCCAAAAAGGCAGAGAATTAACTGAGAAGTCAGACTTCAGACTGGGAGAGTTTCCATGATCCAGTGGGTCACGAGTTTTTATTCTTTGCCTGATTTCTGCTGCCTGTCAATAGCTGAGGGGGAAGCACAGTCTTTCATTTACAAACTAGTAGACTGTGTGTAGAACAGTAAAATAGAGATGTGTTATGCCAAAGGCAACAATTATTGCTATGTCAGGACATATATATTGTCAGGATCACACATTTAATATTCTCCTTGTCCACACACATTTAATTGTGAGAGAGTGAAAAAGACCAAAAGGAATGAATGATGTTTGGTGTCACGTAAGCTGCAGAGCAAAAAGTGTGCCAGAATGTAGCTTCAACTGATGTAAAATTTATTATTTTTACCTGCTAGTCTTCTGTTTCAAAAGTGCTCTGAATGCATTTTATTTTTAAATTTGATGTTTCCCACTTTTATACTCCTGACAGGGAGAATCACCACTTGATCTAGCGAAACAGAGGAAAAATGTTTGGATGATAAATCACCTACAGGAAGCAAGACAGGCAAAGGGATATGACAGTCCGTCCTTTCTGAGAAAACTGAAAGCTGATAAGGTAAGTAGCAGTGTAACACTTGGGTAAATCAGTGTTACTGCTGCTGTTGGTTCAGGGCTATGTGTGTTTTTTTAAGGTGAGCAGTTCAGTACTGTAGTTTGCCCACATTTCTGTTTTAGGAAACATCTGTTTGTTATGATAAAAGTAATTGCAAAAGAAAAAAAAAAAAAGCTTTATTCAAGGCAGGAGGGAAGAAAACCCTGAGCCTCCACACATTTACCGTTAGTTTTTGTGCTAACTAAATATTAGGAAAGTACCAAGTCATTTGGTATTGTTGGGGATAGCCAGGACTTTCACAAAGCCGCCTCTCAAGTATCTAAGGAAAGAAGCCTTTTAGATATCCTCATCTCTGATCTTCTCTCTAATTATGTAGTGTTCTGTGTTGAATGAAAGAAGCAGTTTGTGTCAGAAGTATAATGTAATAGATGAATCTCTAATGTGGAGGCCTTTTTCGTTCTCGGATTATTATTTAATACTGCAAATAGGAGGAGGCAAGAAATTAGGCTACTGCTCTGGCATGAAGAACTATCTACCTGCCTATAGTTTGATAACTTACATAGGGTTAATATTTTCTTACCAGTTAGAGTGTTGTGCTGGATATTAAGTATTCTATTAATGATTTTTTACAACTTCTTTATTTAAAGATAGAGCATATCTTGATGGTTAAAGGACTGGCTAGACCCTGTTCCTTAACTCTGTGGTAATATAATAATGCAGTGATTATTTACTTCAAGTGATTTGTGCGTTGCATTATGTGTACACGTGCATTGTGACCGTGCTTTGAGTATCTGGGAACAGTTCAGTGCCTTCATCAGGAATTGTACCCACACAGTGTAGCATAAAAAAAAGGTCCTATCTTTCTTCATAGGCACTTTAGTGGGACTTTATCTAATATATAACTGCAGTCTTTAAAGTTCATGATTACTATGTGCTGTGTAGTAGTTTATACGTTTTGACAGATTGTTAAAAAAGAGCTGCTCTTGCCTTTATTCTGGATTAACAGCAAAGTCTCTAGAAGACAGTTCTTCTAAAATAAACAAATAAATAAAATTACTGATTTGTTATAAAAATTTAGGAAGATTTTTATCTTGCATGTTCATTGGAGATATGTAAATACAGAAAATTAGAAAAAAAACATAAATGTCGGGCTTCCTGAAAATTTAAGTTTTTGTGACTGTCCTATTTATTATAGAATATTATTACACAATCTGTTCCTGAAAATAGAGTTACTTACTGATATTTTTTCTATATAGGAATTCCGTCAGAAGGTGATGCTGGGAACTCCTTTCCTAGTTATATGGCTGGTTGGGTTTATAGCAGACCTAGACATTGACTCTTGGCTCATTAAAGGGCTGATGTATGGTGGCGTTTGGGCTATGGTGCAGTTTCTTTCGAAGTAAGTGTTTTACCCGGACACTGTCTGTTTAGTGTGCACACAAGAAGTGTTTTGCTGGCATTTTTATTGGATAAATAATTTTAAATTTCTATTTTTATGTGTTTTTTTGACATGCAACATTAAATTTTTTTTGCAGGAATTTTTAAATTACTATTTCTGGGAAAGATCTTGTGCAGCTTTAGCTCTTTTAACGCTCTGTTGTCTTGAAAACAGTCGTGGAATTACCGTAGGTGAATACCACTGAACTGTAGAAGCTAACAGCAGAACAGAAATTCAGTCACTTTCCAGAGGAGGGTGCTGAATGTCTGTCTACAAAGAGTTATCAGCATGAATTTTGCAGAAAGCAGGCAAGGGGAAAGTTAGTAGAAAGGAATAGAAAAAATGTATGTGCAAGTCTACTATTAAAACCTAGTTTTTTAGAATTTAAATATTCAAAGGCATCTAAAGAGATTTATATAGAAAGATGAAGTCTGATTCAGATTTTGTAGCTTCTGTTGTTGTGGAAAGGGGTGACTAAAGAAGAAGGCTGCTTTCTAGTAATGTTTTTAATTTGCTACCTGATCATTAAGAATTTTAATTGTGTTTATGATTACTTTAAATATCTGTAAATGCACCTATGTATGCATGTGCACACACATGCAGGCATGCCTCAACGGATTTTCAAGATCTGTAGACTACTTCATCTGTCCTTGGCTTTTTGTTGTTGTGTGTGGCATATATAGAATAAATTAACGTATCTTCATACTTTTCTGCTTTTCTGTTTCCTGCTTTTCTGCCATTGTAGGTCATGTTTATTAGATCCACTTGCCACTTCCTTTCATTTTTAAGAGGAAAAGAAAATATATCTGCTCCTTAAACCAAGTTCATAGAATTTTAGTGAACTTGGTACATGGAGGGTTCGTCAAACTTTTGCCTGTGCAGAATCTTGGAGGTGATCTGTTTAGTCTTTTTGTCATCTCTGAGGCTCTGCAATTTGCTGACTTCCTTCCACAAATAATTTATTTGACAATGCAGATCCTCAACCACGGCTCCCACAGGCAGCAAGGACAGGATTTCTTCAGGTTTCTCAGATCTGTGTTTTGTCAGGCTTTATGTTTTTGACCTACTGGACACATATTCAGGATTAACATTCTTACTTTCTCTTATCCTTTGGTTAATATTTAGTATAAATACTTTTAAAGTGTTTTTCACAAAGCGTAGATTTGAATGAAACTTTTTCTATTATTCTAGAAGTAGTTCATTTCCCTGTCGAATTGTAGCTAATCTGCTTAGCTGTGTTTTCCTCTGTAGTTGTTTCACACACACAAAAAATGCACAGAAATCACTGAAAGATTACTGCTGAGTAACTACTTGCGTCCAAATGTATATTCCCTGAGTACTCAGCATCTTTGCTCATCTTCCTTATAGGGTTTTCTCAGAAGACCTAAGAAGCTTCCATTAGAGAAGAGATGGTTACTGCAAGGGGGTAGAGCGGTGAAATGGAAACTGCTCAATGCACACAGTTGTCTGTGGCAGCCCTGAGGGCACCGCCAGGACAAAAAGCAAAATGCAACAGTGTAAGGATGTTTAGGCAGATAATGGAAGAAGTTTTATTTCAAGGAGCTTAGCAGTTTAGAGTGTCACTTCTGATATGTTTAGCAATTTTTTCTTGAATATGGAGTAACCTAGTCACTCACCTAGTTTGTCTCAACTATATTCACCTTTATTCAGAGTAGTCTTTGAAATACAAGAGTATAAGAAAATATTCTGATGGCTTTTTGGTTGTTTTTTTTTTTGTAGTTAAAGTAGCAGCATTCTATCTTAGAACTTGGAAAATCTAGTGATAGGAGAAAGGAATTAATCTGGGTTTTTTCTGACTTTCTATTGGCAACTCTAATTGAAGCAAAAGCTTAAAGAATCTGAAATATTTCAAGTATGTAGACTGATAACACCAAGGTCTCAGCTTTTTTATTGCTGAAGTAATATTAACATGTTTCATTGTATGTGTTTCCAAAATATCTTTAGCACTGAAATATCGTAAATAAAAGTAGTTTGCACGCACTATCCATGTAGGCTAGGAATCTCACAGGTTTCTGACTGCTTTCACAGTGTAGTTTTAATGCAGGTATTATTCTGGCTTTCTAGCTCATTCTAGCTTTCTTGTGCAGTTCTTGACATTCACTTCAAAAGTAAAAGTGTACCTCTTATTTAAATAACTTTCAGTCATGGCCCTTCATCTGGGCAGATTGGAAACAGGAATTTCTCATGAACTTTCACAGTAAAAGTGAAGAAAATGTTTTGATGGCATATTTTGCAATATTCCATATAGTATATATTTTAACAGGAAGTGTTTTTCAGAAGCACAAGTTCAGGATTTACATTTCGTGAGTTGAAACTTATCATGCGACATTGCTCCTGCTTTACAGGTCATTCTTTGATCACTCCATGCACAGTGCACTGCCTCTTGGAATATACTTGGCAACAAAATTCTGGATGTATGTGACGTGGTTCTTCTGGTTTTGGAATGATATCCTTTTTTGTGTACAGCAATAACTAATATTTTTTCATGTTAGTGGTATGAGGTAATACCTAGATATATTGTACATATAAGAGTACGTAAACTAATTAAATTTTTAAATGGCTGTCTCCATTAAACATTGCTTTATTTATTGATGGTAATTATTTTATTGCTTTAAAAATGTGCACACTATTGCTTTTCTTCAGTAAGTCAAAGATTTTCCTCAAAATTGGCTTACAGTAATCTGCAAAATTTCCTGTACTTTCCCAGTTTCTTAAGTGGGGGAAATGTAAGCAACTCTATAAAATGATAAAAAATCTAATACTCTGGCTGTGGGGTCACGAAGTGTAATTGACTGCATTTTTAGACACTGTTTTTCTGAAAAGCAGTAGATGGTGTATATCGATTTCAGTGGAATTATCTTTATAGTTAGTTCTTCCTAAAGATTTTGCAAATTCTATTTCGTACAAACTTTAGATACATTTATTATTATATCTAATATATTAAAATATTTAATAGTATATCAAATATTGTTAATGCGTACATCTTCAAAGACTTTTTATTTTCAGTCTTTGAAGGTGTACGCATTAACAATATTAGATCGTAATGATTCAGCATATACTCACCTTTTTATGGTTTCTTTGCTGCCTAAAAATGAAAATCTAGTAGCTGTTAAGTAAAAAATATATATTTATATATATGTATTTCTACCAATATTGGCATGAGTGTATCTTGAAAAATTATTTAGAAATGGTGGTCCTACTAGCAGTCTCTCTGTCTGGCCTGATTTTCTATGTTCTTACTCAATTAAATTTCCTAGTAACTGTGGAATGGGGAAAGCGAGTACAAAATGCATATGAAAAACATTTTAGAAAGCAGTAGTTAAAAATAGAGGCATGCTTTTCAAGTTTTTATGGAATGGAGTAGAACTGTCTAAATATGTCGTGCCTCTAGAATGAAGCTGCTTTTGTTTTTGTTTTTTTTTGTTAAGAAAACCTGACTTTCAGGAAATAGTAAAATACAAGTTTCTGAGGCAGTTGTTATAACTGCACCATCTCACTTCGGAATCTGAGCTCTCCATACTTTGTAGATTTTATTTGGAAGCTGATGTTTGTTTGGGATTGCAAATGCTAATCTACTGTGAAATGCTTTCTTACGCTAACATAGCGTCATCAGCTTGAGCCAAACCTAAGAATGTGTATAACTTAAAATCGAAGTCCTTGACCATCTTACAATGGCTGCATAGCCAACACAGCTTGATGATGACCTCTACCTTGGTGTAGAAAGCTGTCCCATAACGCTGGCAAATTGTGAGATTTTTATCCTGAAGCTTGTATTTTCTTCATGTTTGTACCAGCTTACTTACATTTTTATTTCTGTTAGCCATTCTGATTAATGTAACTTGAAATTTGGGGCCTTTTTTTTTTGTTACAGAATAATGCTCATTGTCCACTAGAAGTAGTAACCATAGATAATTAATTACCCAAATAATGTCTGACTTCAGAATGTTAGTAAAATACTGTACTGCTTCTGTAATTTAAGGTAGTTGCCTCAAAACCTTTGCAACAGTCTTTGTACACAGAAGTGTAGTCTAAATCCTTCAGTTACTAATTGCTTTCATTAGAGCTGACACAATTCTCTGACAAGCAGTTTTAGAGACTTAGTGCTTGAGGCCATCTTCCTTTAATTGGTGATTTTTAATTGGAAATCTTTGTAATAAGATTCCAAATTCATTCTTCTTCTTCTGGAAAATTACCCTGTAGCTTTATTGGAAAAAAGAAATTGCATGCCTACTCTATTTTTATGGGATGAGGCACAGCATTGCGGTTGGAGAAAGGTTTCTTGTATTTTTACAGCTTTAGATGATTACTTACAGCAGACCAGAGTACTACTTTATAATGTTCAGGTGATAAAACCTGTCCTGATAGTTTTTACAAACTCTGACCATCTTTTGCTCAAGAAAAGCGTTTTTAACCTTGAACAATTATCATGAATTGCCTTACTGGTACTTCATATTATGAATAATACAAAGGATTTTCATTGCTGCAAGTGCTTACTTTAATATTCAAGTGTTTGGTGAGAATTTTCCTTTCTTGTAGATATGTTGAAGATGTCTGTAAGATCATCTGGTCTTCTGAGTTTAATCCTAATGAGACAGAGGAGGGCAGTTGAAACAACGTACCATAAAGAACAAACAAAACCAAAGATTAGCACTGCATGTTCTTGAATTTCAGGGTGGTCACATGAAAAATAAGTCTGTAAATTCTAAGGCTTAATAATGTGTCTTCTAAAAGACCAGTCTTGAAAGTAAATTCAAACAGTTTAGATTAATCTAGTGTACTGAATTTTTGTAAATGTTCCCATTTTATTGGATTTTTCTCCGCAGCTTCCGAGTGTGGTATATTTGTTAAAACAGAAATCTTATTCTTGCTGGGAATGAGGAAGTTATGATCTGTGTATTTATGGATATGTGAGTCTGTGGTCCTTTGCTTCCCTGCCACTGTTTTGCGGCTGTTCTGCTGCTTCCCTTTAACTGTATTTTGCCCATAACAAAGGAGAGTTATGTCTTGCTCTGTTGGTGTATTCTAATCTTCTGCTGGTTGCAGAGTAAGGGGAAAATATGCTACACACTAAATCACTGTGTTTTAATTTAGTTTTAAAGGGGAAAAAAAAAGGGATTTAGAAGAACACTTTTAATAACGTGAGATTAGATTTTTACGTTTCATTATTTTCATTAGAGTTTATAGGTAGAATGTTCTCTTGTGTCCTGTAAAAGTTCAGGGCACATATGCAGAGTTCATATCTCAGTTGTTCACGCAGTATTTTCAGTTCCAGCTGAACAAATAGTGCCTGTTGTGTGAGAAGGTTCATATACTGCTCTGTTTTTCTAAGATGTCAGCATATGCTGTAATCCAAAATAGTGACAGTATTTTTTTTTGGTTCTTCCATTTGGTGCAAATGGGAGTGTGCAGTTTTCATTAACTAAGCTTTTTTGATATCACATGCTGCTTGCAATGCTGAGATAATGAGATGATAAAAGCTAATTTATAATTATTAAAATAATTTTTCATTGACTAATACTATATTGATTATCTTATTTCACATACACTTCCTGTATTGATGGGTTTGAGGTGAAAGAAAACAAACACTGCACGCTTTTTCAATTATGAATCATTTAAAAAAATGGATGTAAGAGAATTGATGATGATTTTCATGCTTTCACAAAGCTGTTTTAATAGCATAGTGTTTTCAAAACTGTAACAAGCCAATTGGTACAATTAACTGATTAAAAAAAACAAACAAACCCCCGTATTACCAAAATTAGCTTCGGGAAAACAGCAGAAAGCCTTGCATGCCAAAAGAAAGAAACCAGCAGCCATGTTGCTAGAGACCAAAGACACAAAAGATCCAAACTCCAGGCACAGCTATCCAGAACTTCTATTCTCATGGCTAAATACTTTTTCTAAATTTAAAAAAAAAAGACATTTTCTAGAGTGGGGGAGATGTCAGCGAATGAATTTTTTTTTGCAAGCTAAGGGATTTTTTTTTTAATGGAAGATGGAGGTAGAAATGTTTTGCAGAGTTTCAGTTGATTAAAAATTGATTTTGTCTGATAAATGCCTAGTCAAATGAGACTTCTTGTGTAGCTGTCTGTTGTTACCTGCCTGGATTCTTAGATTGTGTAGCTGTGATATCAGGAAACTGCCTGTGTTTGGACCATTTTAAATGAGCTGCAGTTCAGGATGAAAAACTAGCTCATCACATGTTTACCTCACTCATGGGTTGTGGGGTACTTGTTGGGTTTTAATTTTCTTTTTAACGAAATGGTCTTTTTGCTTCCAAGTGGTTTCCTGGAATAATTTTCAGCCTATTGTACTTGTTCTGGTGATGAAAGGCTATTGATGCGGACTAAAAGTAGGAAGTGTTTCATGGGTGTTTCTGCTTTGTCTCTCACAGTGAAAACTGGGGAAATCTCATAAAAGACAACAAATTGGTGACAGGGCAGAAGGTGAATGCCTGTTATATCATGCATTTTGCAGCCGTTAATAATGGTAATGTATTTTTCCTTGCATAGTTGTAAATGAAGATGTTAGGACAAAATGACACTGTCTCTGGAGAATCAATTCCCTATTCTGTAGCTAATGCAAACCTGCAAGGGTTTCTTGCATACAGAGAGTTTTGAGAGATGTCTGTGATACAAGTTGCTAAGATCCCTTTGGAAGTAAACTTCAGAGGGGAGTTCACTATAATTTTAAATACATCTAGACATGTATATCTAAGTTAGTTTTTTAAGCTCTCTTCATATCCTGTGGAGAAAGAGAGCCACTTGTAGGGCAGTGTTTCTCTGACTTAATTTAAATATTTTTATACTGAAGATAGATTGGACGTGTCTTTTTCCCTTCCAACTCAAACTATTCTATGATTCTGTGATCTATACTTAACTCTGCTTTCTCACGTAGTCCCCTGACATCTTGCATCCTCAGCACAGAAGTACCTCATCTGCCACCATTCACACTGTCAGTATTGCACTCATCTGACACCACTGCGATAAAAGGAAAGGCAAAACTTAGACTCTGTAGGGAGTCTTCTATCCTCTCTCTGTATTTTCTGGAGTAAAATGGGGGAAGGGTAAGTTCAGAAAAATTCTGCATACTAAATTTCTACTCGTGTGGCTTGGATCCATGGACAGCTTCTTTATCATACAGATTGTCTGAATTTTAGTCAGTAAAAAAAAACAAATCCAAAACTTTCAAGTTATAAAAAACCTTTTAGTGGATAGAAAATAAATTGTATTTCCCCCTATCTTCTTTAAGAGTCTAGACATGACATACAGTAATTAGAATGGATCATATAATTTTTTTTCAGTTGTACCTTATCGTTTGTAACAGATATCTGATTAAAGCCTTTTTAATGAAAAAACAGTTTTCATTCTTGTGGCAAAAACTCTGTGATACTTTTAGTATTCTAAAGAAGATATAATCTCTCTAGCTATACAAATAAGTTGAACCAGCTGATTCTTGGCAGCGGGTAATTTTAGAAGAAAAAATAGGAAGAAATTAGATTGTATGAATATTAACGTCAGAGTTTTTAATCTGTAGTATATCAAATAGGTTATAGTATAGCTGGTGTTTTTTTTCTCCTATTGTAAACTTGCTGGAAACAGCTAGTTAGAGGAAAGATTAATTAGCTTTTGGTGAGTTAGTATTAACATTCTTTTATATAAGGTACATTATTAAAATTTTAACTTAACTTGCCAATATTTTTTAATTAGAAATTCACAGCAAATTCCTTCCCCCAACAGAAGGAAAACTAAAGTTATTCGGGATACGCTTCATGTGAACAAGGAAATTGTTAGCATTTCAGAAGTCAAAAACAGACTTCATGTTTATTCATATTTTTAGGGTTCTTTCACATCACAAGAGCAGTGTAGAAGGATTTGAGATACTGTTATTTGATAGAAATTCTGTTTTTTTTCGTTTAATATGTGGTTGTATCTGTAGCATGTAGATTTGTTTATCAGTGTTTTATGTACTTTTCTCTTAGTACTGCTTAATGCCTTTAATAAACATTTTTTCCAAGATTAGAGTCAAACAGAATAGGATATACTTCTAGGTATGTAGTATAATATCTTTGAGCATCTATTCTATCTTCAAAATCCAGTGTTTTCAAAGCAACAAAAAGTGTTTTTTTGGTTGTTGTCTTTAAGGTTTTATATACCAATTCAGTACAGATTGACATATAATGCAACTGGCGAGTATCTTTAGTCAGATTGGTCATGTCATTTATCAGAGTAAATAATTTTCCACCTTTTGTAGAAGAGGCATATCTGAAGTATTTGGTTTTTCAGCATCATTGCTGAGAAACATTTTAATTCTGTGAAGAAATCTCGAGCATTGTAAGACTAGACATGTTATATGGCAAGTCGTTCAACACAGGAAATATATTTTAAAACTAATGGTTATTTTCTGTCTTTATATGGTAATTGATTTTTTAAACACTTGCAGAGAAAACTAAATCCTGTGGGTTTGTATGTATTTTATGTATTAGTATGTTAAAAATAACTTTTATTGGTGTAAAATATGAGAATTGCCTTATAATATGACCAGGTTTCAGACAGTACCTTTCTTGGCGATAAGTGGCGTTGAGACATGATTGCCGTGCAGCAGTGGTCATTGCAGCACATTTCCTTCTATGGCTAGAAACAGTCCTTTCCGTGAGCTCACAGGAATGTCAAGCCACTGAAGGCATAGGCAGTCAAATGTCTGTCTTTTAAATAGAGCTCTGAAATGTTTATTGTGAAAACAGGAAATACTTCTAATAAGATAAATTTTGTGGAATTTGTTTTATTTGAAAGGGAAAATAATTATAAAAACTGAACTATCGTTATTCATTCTTTAGAAGGATAAGTGCTTTAGAAATGCCTCGTGGAGAAGAGCATTTTAGAAAGTAAGTTTTCAAATTTGAGCAATAGAAAATACTGAGTACCAAGCTCGTTCCTAAGCAGTGCTGAATTTTATTACTTCAGAAGACAGTGGCCAAAAGGCATTTGTAAAAATTAAATTTATTTAAATTTTATTTTGGAATTATCAGTGGGTACTTTCAGGAGGAAACTTGGTTTTAAACTTCAGATTCCTTGACTTCAAACACATCTCAATTTTTTCTTTATACATCTTCCATTCCTCGCTAATAGCATTGCACTTTTCTACAATTTTGGAAAATCCTGGAAATCTGATCCAGGAATCATCAAAGCCACGGAAGAACAAAAGAAAAAGGTAAAGCCATGAGATACATGAAACTTGTTCTCCAGCAGCCTGCCACCAGTTGGTCAGAGCAGTTTGCTCTTCATTACATAAAGTTTCAATGAATTGTTGTATAACAAAAAGTGTAAAATGTTGAAAAGTCTTGTCTTCTAGCTTTCTTTTTTTACATTTGGAATATATGTTCAGGTCTTACTGGCCTAAAGTTGCATTTTGGTCATTTTGAGTAACAGAATAAAATTGCAACTTGAATTTCAGGATAAAAAGTTTTAAAAGCATTGGGTGAAAATGAAAACGCAAGGTTTCAGAGTTGGCCTGACTGAAACAAATAACCTATTATGGGAAATAGTGTTAGTTAATTTGATTTTATAAAAACTTTCCAGACTTTTAAGCTCCTCTAGTTTTCCTTACCTTTGTGTCTACAAGTATTAGACTGACAAACATTTTAAGGCTAAACCAACCAAAACCCCTGGCAATCTGGGATGGGTTTTTGTTTTGGTATAAATATTAGGGAAAATATGGATGGTCTTACAGTATCTTTCTAAGACATCATGACAGTATTATTAGCATTTCTGATTTCTTTCAAGTGCATTGTGCTCAGCAGCCAAACTGAGCATTGAATATGGCAGAATTATACCAGCAACGGAAGTATTTTGTTTGTTTCATTTTGGTTAAGTTTCCTGGAAGCTCACGTCCCACCAAAAGTGAGTTTTGAGCTTGTACTTCATAGTCATTTCTGAAAACACCTATATGGATCGACATCAGACCACTAGGAATTATGTGATTATGTAGGAATTAAAATATAGTAGCCTTTAAAAGGATGTTTGCGATAGCTTCAATTATTTTTATATTCTCCAATAGGTTATAACTGAGTTGTTAGTCAATGCGCAGATTTACTCTGCAAATTCCCTTTCCATTATTGCAAATTTGCCAAAGTAAATTCCAGACTAAATTGTCTTCCTTCAACTGGACTAAATTAAATAGAAGAGTCAGCAACTGCACTTTGGTTTGGATTCAGCACAAATATGCTGTTCATTTGATCTGCTTACTTAAGTGCTTAGAAAAGCCTTGCTGAACTGGATAGGAATTGTAAAATGCAACTTCTGCAGTCGGATGCATGTGGCTATGAATGTTTTGGATTTCTTACATTGCAGCTAACCAAATTGTGAAATCATCTGTTAATCAAAGGTATAAACCACTGCAAGGCATATGTCTCACTTTTGTTCAGTGTACTGCTATTGCGTGTTTTTGTAATTTGTCTCAAAATGTTTTATGTTTCAGTTAGCATTTAGCTTTGAAATAAGCAGGGAAAAAAATTCTTTTAATTCCAGATAACCAAGTTAAGTATGTTTGGAAATGTGTAGTAAGCAACAGTTTCAGATGTTTATTGTTCTGATATTTCATGTCCTTTCTTCTGTGTTACAAAATAACCCTTATAACTCTTAAAATAAGTAAATAAATAATAAACAATTCCAAGTTTTCACAATCAAATATTAATAGTTCAAAAGCACACAAAATAGACCTGGCATTTACAAAGCACAAAAATGTAGCTCTAACTTGCCTGCTCCTTCTCTTTATGCTATAATCTATAAGGACACTTTTATTTAATTGGTTTATCTGCTCTTATTCAGTTCTGTTCTCCTGGGCTTTAGGGTCTTGCTTGTGGATAGTACTGAACTCCGTGATGCTGAGCATCACAACATGTCCAGTCCTTTGTGCATCCTTTCATTAGTCTGTAGTGTAGCTTATGCTTCTACTGAAATCAGAGGAACTGTTTATGAAATTGTCCAAAATACGTTAAGGTGTCAAAAACTACATCAACAGCATTGAAATAATGGTAGATACGTCTTGTTGGATTTTTTGCTTTCTGTTAATCTGAATTGTTTACAAAACTTACTCTTGTGAGGGAGGCTCTTCAATTTCAAGTCCTATAGTGGGCAATGTTAGACCATTGAGTGATAGCAGAGGGATGAGAAAGGGATGTAGAGTACTGAAGTTGGCAAGATGCAAGAGGGACATGGAAGGCCTTATGAATGGCAGCCGTTGGTCGGAGAAGGGATCTGAAGGGATGCCGGGATGGAGGCAAGAGTACTGGGCCACTAGCAAATGGAAATACAACAAGCAAGGAGAAAAACTAGTCCAACTTTCAAAGCTTAGTTAGAAGTGTTAGAAAGCTGTAAGGATTGTTCCTCATTTACCTAAGATCAGCAGGGAGAGCATTAAGACACTGGTTTACCCCCATCCTGTTGACTGTAGGCTTTACTGGTTACTTTGAGGAAAAGTTTCCATAAATTTTTCCTAACCAGTTAAGTGTAGAATTTTGGAGGAAAGCTTCTGTGGCTTCAGTCAAGAAACCCACCTTAGTGGTCATCATCTAATTAAGTGAGTTTTGTTTATCTTGCTGCGATGAGAAAATACTTGTAAGGACTGTTTTATTGCTTCTGCAGTTAGAAAGCACCTTGGTGCATGTGATATACGTGGTTTGAAAGTAGATTAATGTATTTGCCATCAGGCTATTTATGCTGAGCGAATTCCTTCTGGTTCAAGGAAAGCTATTCTGGCAAAAGATGTTTTGAGGATATTTTCCATATGTTGCAAATGTCTTTTAAGGCCTCAGATGGCATGATTTCAGCTGCTGAATTTTTAAAATTGTTGGAAACCCTTTAATGGAATAATAGATTCCTTCAGTACCCACTTCATTGTTGGAACAGAAGGAGTGTACATAATTTTAAAAGCTATTATTTAGTGTGAAGGTATAGGCATGCTTTAACACACCTACTTCTGTGTATCACTTGACCCATAAGTATAGCGTTATCTGTAAGAGGACGTTTGGTTTGCACTATTTCCTTTTTTTTTCTTGAAGCTTCAACATCTGAGGAAAGATGTGAATGTAGATTTAAAGGTTTTGATGGGATACCTCTGGAAAGTCTGAGATTTAGACTGGCTGATCCTGCTAGCTAGCTCTATTTATGTTGCTGTTTGGAAATTCAGCTCTATTCATTTTAACAGGTTTAACACAGGGTAGTCAAACTGATGCTAATCGCTGTGTGAATGTATCAAAATTAATGTAAGCTTGCTTCTTCTCTGTTTAAACCTAGATAGACTAGGAATAAGTATAGGCTAGATTTAATTTAGAAGTAAATGTGCATATTGATTTAAAAAACTAGGTTTAAAATAAGTTTCAGCTGAATTTAAGTTGTTTCTGTATGTAGAAAGTACCTAAAATGAATCAAGTCTGCAACCCTGGGTCTGAAAAGCAGCTATAGCCGTTGCTGCCAGCGTTTGTTTACATGCCAATTTTTTTTTTCTTTTCTCTTTTTTTTTCTGCAGACGATAGTAGAACTTGCAGAGACAGGAAGTCTGGACCTCAGTATATTCTGCAGTACCTGCTTGGTAGTGTATTTTTTTAATAATTGCAGCACTGATTTTTTTTTTCTTTTAATTTATTTAATGCTAGGCCAAAATTAGATGTTCCTATACTGAACATTTTTTTTTGCTTTAATAATGCAATTTCAAGGGCAGGATTTGTTTGTAATCTTTAATTTAAGCAACGTTTTCAATAAATAATACATCTGTACACAAAAGACCCTGCAACAATAAAAAGAAAAAAATGATCACTGTGGAAATAACTTGCCAATGTTGAAATCCAAGTATCAAATATTTCTGTCAAGATGGTTGTTTATACACCTAACAAGTTCTGAAAATCACAGGTGACATTCTGCCACCTCTGTAACTCACAATAAAATTATGTGGTGCTTCTAGGAAAATAAGTTTTTCAAAAAACAAGTGTATTTCTCAATTTAGTAGTAATTGGGGGGCTGGGGGGAGTATCTTAATGTTGTAAAGCTTACCAAACTACGAGATAATACCTTTCTTGGACTAGTTAATACTTGATTTCATCAGAGAACATTTAAAAGGAAATAACTGCTTAAGGACAAAAAAAGTAACCATATTAATGTAATGCATTTCTTCTTAGAAAGTTAACTAGTAAATATAAAACTACCAAGGTTATCAGTGTTACACTATAATACTCTGACCTTTGTAGAACATGAATAATGTTAATATTCCCAAAATTGAATCTTGAAAATTATGTACAGATTTGGCACCTTAAAAATTATATATGTATATATGCATGTATCTATCTCAGAACATGTTAATATCAGTTCTTTTTTTATTGTCATTTTGTATTTCTTTCAAAACATAACCTTTTTAAAAAAAACTATTGGGAGTAATGTAGCATTTTAAGTTCCACTGAATTTCACTTGTTGAGTCATATTCCTGTCTTGAGAAAATTTGCTGGAAGAGTTTATGTTAAAGCTCAGTTACGAGTGATTCCAACAGAATCATGGAAATCAAACTCATTCTGTATTTTCGTTGTTAAAAGGCTGAAATGAAACTGGTTGCTGCACAAATCTCAATAGCTGGAGGCTATCGGAGAACTTTGTATGGGAAAAAAAAAATCCTTTATGTAACAAAAAAGCATGAAAATAATTTCAGTGCAGTTGTGTAGATGTTTGTGTGAAATAATGTATAGATTAAGCTTAATAGCGAAGATTGCATTAAAAACTAGCATCAAGTTTGAAGTTTTCCAAGGGTTTAACAAAAGCAAAATCAATTTTCCTTTAAATTGAGGGTTTTTTTCCTATTTAAAATATATCAGGATTTTTTCTTTTCTAAACAAATAATTGTTACAGATACGGAAGCCAGTGAGGTCCAAACACTGTGGTGTATGCAATCGATGTATAGCGAAGTTTGATCACCACTGCCCGTGGGTGGGTAACTGTGTAGGTAAGTAACTTGCTAAAATGTGATGTTGTCTTCACAGATAAAGAACGAAAAAGCTTCTGAAATTGACCCTGGGTATTTTGCAGGGTTTTGTCTGTTCTCATTTCACAGCAAAAGTGACTTGGCGTCTGGCAGTCTGAGAAAAACTGTTGAGGTCTTTTGGTAGAACGAAAAACATTTCCAATATTGAGCTTATTTTTTCTTCTACATGCAATTTTCTGCATTATTCTTGTTTGCATTGTCTGTTACATAGCCATGCTCAAAATTGTTCTGTGTCTAATTCAGCTTCCTATGTATATATTTTTTATTAACATAAACTATAATAATTAAAATATGGAAAGCTTAACTGCTTTTTAATGTCTGCGGAAAAGGCAGATACCAATTCCACAACTGACTGTTATCCATTATGTAGGATAAAAATTTTCATCTTTACCAATAATTTTCAGTAATTTAATAGGAAAGTATACGTATTCAAAAATGTCGTGATCACAGCAGTCAGATACAGAATGACGTCCTATTCAGGTGTTCTCTTTTTGACCCCCCGGGTAGGCATTTATTGTCCCCAGTGATGATGAAAGGAATGGATATAGAACAGGAACAAAGTCCTTAAATGCTTCTACTCCCTGTCATACTTTTTGAGAAACTTATTTGAAAGGCATTATTACCCAGGGAGCACTGAAGACTTCACAGCTAGGAAAGGGGGGCAGCTGCTTCACTGGTTTATTTTTTTAGGATACAAGCAGAGGTAACTTTAATCTTTGGGAGGAGTTAGGACCTGGATTCATTGACAGCTGACAGCCAATAAATGCTTCATTGTAGGCCTTCCAAATATATATAGTAATGTATAGTCACGGTGGTTTGATCTTAATGATCAAAATAGTCAATGCTGGCATTTGAATTATAACAGAACATCACTAAGGTCTCATTGAGATGGACTTACATCGCTCCCTTCTATTTTATATTTCCTACTGATGTTAGTACCTGAGCTACTTTTGATTTATATTTTAGATGTTTTAGAACGAAGAAAATTTTTTAAATTAAATTTTTTAAATTAAAACAGGCAGGGAGGCATGGGCTCAGGTTTTGGAGAGTGTTTAGTGGCTGTTTTGCAAGAGTGCTGAGGAGAACTTCTCAATGGGACAGAAAGATCCAATATTTTAATCAGTAACTGGAAAGGTATAAAAAGCAGATGGCAGAGGAAAGACCTGAGTTTGTGTGTAGTAAGAGAATATGTGAGTAAAGGAGTTGTTAGGTGGAGGAAATGGTTTTTAAAAACCAATGGTGATGGAAAAGCAGAATCCTCCTAGTCTAGTCTTGTACAGATTGGGAGAACTAGAGGTAAAGGATGCCTGAAAGTATGCTGGGAAAAAAAAGCATTAGGAATCACACTATGGTGACAGCCCTGAACTGGAGGGAGTGATGGTCTGAATGACCTTATATGGCTTCTCTGTCTCTCTGGGATCGGAAGCATAGGATTACAAAACAGAATCCATTCTTAAAACAGCATTCATGGTATGTTTGCCAAAAAGGGAAACATGAATCATGCCTTCCTGGAAAGGTGGAATTTGGAAATGTTTTATGTAGTGTTCCTTTGAATGTGTTAGAAGGATAAGAATTTTACTAAAGATAGGATTGAGAAATATTGTAAGAGTGCGTACAGACAGTCTAAAATAAATCCTTTGGTGATAAAACTTGGCACATAAAGAGGCTGAGAGAGAATATTTTTACCATTCCAAAGAGGTTGACAAAAAGTGCAGACGATTTGAAAAGCAAATAAATTGGCAATTGGGGCAAATTATTTTCATAATACCTGCAAAATTTTAGTTAAAATTACAGTGAGCAAGTCTCTAAAGGTGATTACACTTATCTTTTTAATGGGGTATCAAAATAGCATTATGTTTTTTACAGTTGATTGTTTGAAAACAAAAAATAACAGGTTTTATTAAACTTGTGGTTAAGTTTCAAACATGAACTGCAGACTTGGAACAGAAATTTAGTTTTCACGTAATAGCATGAAAGGAGCTAGAGCCAAATTTTGAACCGTTATGTCACATGGGTTGTGGTGACATTGATTTATTGTTCTGATAGCAGTGACTCATAAGTTAGGTCTTGCATATATGATAAATTATGTTATGGTTTAGAATAATGGTCATGTTTTCGTCCCAACAAAGATTCTTCTCCAGGGACCTAAAAGTAGGAAAAATTAAGAAATTAACAAACTATCTAAATCATGTAATCATCAGTAAAAAAAAATCAATTATCCTTCTTATATGTTATTAACTTCAGTGTAGTATAAGGAGAGCCATATAAAAGAAATTAGCAACAATTCTTAGAGCATTGTTTTAATTGTGGAGGATAACTGACTGTATTCCTGCCAGTCCAGGGTGAAACTGTAGAAAATAATGCTGTGTTCTGCCCAATCTTATTTAAGATACAGAAGAAAGGCAATTTCGCCACTTTTTCCAAAGTGAAAAACTGTGACCAAGATTGTACCTTTCTCATTTATAGTTTTATAAATGCTACATGTATGTTTTTACCAAATACAGACGGAGTTCCTGTTGAGCAGAATTTAATTTAGTATCATTGAAGATGCTGCTGAAAAAAGCATCTCATCAGATGCTTCTCAGAGGAATTTCTGGTTTTTTTTAAATATCTTTTATGAAACTTAACAGTTCTGAAATTTAGAATGCAAATGAAAGTTATACCATAGGGACATTCCCAACACTGGTTCTCATATGCTCTTAGGTGATAGAAGGCAATGTTACAACATATTTTAATGTCTGAAGGAACTTGTTTGATTTTCAAGGAAATGTCTTGTGTTTAGTCCAGCTTGTGTTGTATGTCTATCTTTCCTCATCTCTTATTTATGTAGTCTTTCAGTTCACTTGCTAAAAGCACTTGATTATTCTCTGCCTCCAGAGGATGCTCTTGTTTTAGCAGGCAGAACATTTGACATAATGAAGAAGTAAATGCTCTGCTGGTAGATGGTGACAGACAAATCTTTTGTAGCCCATTATCATCTCTGTGAGTTTTGTTTACAGCCTAGAGCTGTTGGAAGGTTCCAACAGTGGACATATTGTACAAACAGAAGGAAGGCTGGGTACTTCAGAATTACGATGTACATGCCTAAGAGGCATCTTTTTAGTTCTATTAGGGTTAAAAATAGATCAGTCTTTTAGTAACTGAATTTTCTTGCATTTAAATTTGGTCTTAAGCATAATTATTTTGATCCCATTTGTTATTTTAGCCAGGTTGTTAGGGCTCGTCTGTTCATTTACATGTATTTGTTTTACAAGTTCTATTAGATACTTTATTTTTAGCTAGCTTCATTAAGGAAGTTTAAACCTAAGTGAGTTAGCTTATTATCAAGGGAGATTGTGTATTTATTCATGTTTCTGTTTATTTTAAGAAAGTGAACTCTGCAGTCTGACGATTTTTAAATGGAATTTTAAAAATATTTATCGATGTGTAATTCCTGGCTATTCAGGGCTCTGCATCAGCTGTCACCAACCTTGTTCTAAATGCTGCCGATCAATAATTTTATTAGCTTGTGAAAGAGGTTTCAAAGGAAATGTATTTGTGTGAATTGCAGCTGTAATGTTACAGAAATTGAAGAACGTAAAACCTTACTTTGTTGTCTGAGAAGTAACAAAAATAATTGTAAGTAAATCAGCTAATTTCATTGTCTTGAAGTTATATTAGCTTAATATTGGAGAGTAATGTTTCTGTGTACAATAATAAGCAGTACTTCCAAGCAAGCAACTAAACTTTCTGGTGTAGTGTTGTCTTTCTTCTGACCGTGTAGTAATTTGATCCCTGTTGTTGTGCAAATTTAGGAGCAGGGAACCATCGCTATTTTATGGGATACCTGTTCTTCCTGCTTTTTATGATCTGCTGGATGATTTATGGATGTATCTCTTGTGAGTAAATGTGGTTTTTTTCTTTTTTGAAATTGCTTACAAATACTTTGTTTATCTCTTGGTGTGGATTTTTACACATTTCTGCCTTATCAGAGTTTTGGATATTTATATTTTGAAATTGAACTGCATATTACTAATTGACTATATTGGGTATTTTAAGTTAGAAGATTGTGTTTCTCTTTCACAGTCAAGTATGTGCATCTGTCACATATGCAAGAAGTTGGGAAGGGAAGAGAGCAAATAAAGCTATTTTGGCACATTGTAATGTTTTAATTTAATGTAATGCATTCTAATGTGGGCATTATATTGATGTACAGTAAACATATCTTAAATCTTCTGTATGGTTTTGACACTTGTTTTTTCTCTAGACTGGGGTTTCCACTGTGAGACAAGTTACGCAAAGGATGGATTTTGGACCTATATTACACAGATTGCTACCTGTTCTCCGTGGATGTTTTGGATGTTTCTAAACAGTGTTTTTCACTTCATGTGGGTGGCTGTGTTACTCATGTGTCAGATGTATCAGGTATGTAAGAACACCTAATTTATAATGCTGAGTCTTGAGAGTGACATAAGAATATGAAATAGTTCTGTCCTTTAAATTTGAATGTTTATTATGCAAGACCAAGTGTTGAGCCTCTCAGCAGTGCTGGAGGAGGCAGACATTTGTTGTCTCTGGATATTAGGCGTTATTCACTTCTCATTCACTTGTGCTTTTTTTTTGTTGTGGTTTTTTTGTGTTTTTTTTTTTTGCAAGAGGTTAAGATACCTGCCTCCTGCTTTCTATTCTCAGAATAACAAAAAGGCAAAACAGACCAGAGAAGGGCAATAAAACTAATAGAGGATAAGATCATGGGTCAAACTTCGAATAATGCAGTATGTTATCAGCAGAAAGAGGGTGGTAACTTCAAAGGGGGGTGCAACAGTTTCTTACACTGCTTCAGTGTGATTTGTGATCACATTACTGTACTGTAATCTCACCAAACCCAAGTTTTCTTTATCCTTTTTAAGGAAAGACATGAAGGCCTTTAAGTATGACTTGAAAGTCTTTCAGTATGACTTACAATTAATGAACCATGAGACTTACTGATTTAATCTTTCCAGAGATCATGGAAATAAAAATAATCCTCTAAGGCTTAGGTAAAGCTTTTCAGGAAATGTAAGTTTTGTCCTCTTTGCTCTACAATATTCATAATTTACAACATACATCAGTTTCAAAATCTTATATATGTGACTGAAAGCCATTCAGTCTTTTAGAGGTCTTTCCTGCTCAAGATAAACGAGCAGAGGAACTACATATATTTCGGGTGGCTTTCAAAGGAGACTAACCCACTAGACTTCTGTAGCAGAATAAGCATGTAACTTTCTGGAGAGACCCATATCGTGATCCATTAAGTTCCCCATTGACAATTCCTCTTAATACAACCTGTGTACAGATGAATCTTTGAATTATGCCACTTGGCAAAATATATCTCATAGTTTTTTGTATCAGTAGTGTAATTAAGCAAAGTAATTCTTTCATTTAACTTCTTCACTAATCCTGGAAAATTGAAAACCAAACACACAGTCTTATTACTAAGTTTCATAAGAGTTTTACTCATAGAAAACTTAAGATTTTTCTTGACATATCTCTTTGGAGTTTGCCATAATGATGAAATTGATAAAGATGCTCTTGAATTTGCTTCTGTTGATTTGCTACTGCACAGCCCTTACTCTTGCTGCTTTTCCCCCCGCTTCCCTCTCTCCACCTTAAAGTTTCAGCTTGTCCTTGGTCTTGAACTGGCCAGGGTTATTGCCAAAACACTACCAACTATCTTAGAAAAATAATTTAAAACCTTTACTTCCTACTGAAAAAGTTGGCCATTAAGAGCGCATTAATGTATGTAGTAATGAAACTTCGCTGGGTTTCATGGAGGCAAAGAAAATGCTGGAGGTATTAAGTATATCCAAATGATGCAAGCCAGTCCAAACTTAACTTTCTCAATGTTCTTGCTTTTGTAACATGCCACAGAGTTAAATTTTATATTTCATTAGGAATTACAAGATTTTATCTTTCTGTGGTTTAAGACTGCTAAGGGAGTTCTCACATTTTTGTTTCCAGTGACGTAAACTCCAGTTTTATGCAAGATTCCATGTTAGGCTAAAGTAGTTGGAAAGCTGTTACAGAAAATCATAACCTTTAGGCCAAATGATTGTGTAAAAAGGAAAAACACAAAACCAGAAACCCCCACTTCTTTCTGCTCATCTTTTTATTTTCTGAACAGAAAATTTATGCTACTGCAACACATTTATAAATAGGGGAAAAAAATATAACACTGGAGCTATCACCAGAATGTCAGGAGGAAAGAAAGTGATTCAAATGGTGTGTAAAGTAACTCCTGAATCTGTTATTTAGAATACATTTCAGCTGACAATATAGGAAAGGCATCTCTCTCTTATAAACTTAGAAGTCACAGTTATTCAGTGCTAATGATCTATTTCTGATCAATTTCAAAATAAAACCTTTTGTACTGGCTGGTACAGCTGTTATATGGTGGTTTAGTGGGGACCTGATAATTTCTGCAGACAAAAATTCCTTCTTTGAAAGAAGGAATATAAAAAGTAAATTTGGTCCTGCTTTTTCATCCCTCTCATGCAGGGCTTGTTTACATGGTTTTACATGAGCTAAATTGCTTACTCTTTTCCTGTCTTCAGATATCATGCTTAGGTATCACTACAAATGAAAGAATGAATGCAAGAAGATACAAGCACTTTAAAGTTACAACCACATCTATTGAAAGCCCATTCAAGTGAGTTTTAAAGTGTAAACGTGCATTTCTCATTTGTGTAGCCATGCATATGTTTGAATTGTGCAGTTTGTGGAAACAGAACATAGCTAAATACTTTAAGAGTGTTTTCACTACTTGGAATGCTGAATCTGTCAACTATTTTCACAGCAACACATTCTGTCCAGTTAAAGGAAGCAAGAAATGTTTTGTAGTGACTCTAGACAGATGCATAAACATAGAAAATAATGCTTTCCAGCAGTGGTCGTATTTTGCTGTAGAGTTTATGGGGAAATAAATTGAAAATATCCTCTTTATAAATCAGACGCCCAAACCAGGGGTAGTTGCTTATTGCATGTTGTCATTATTGACCTGGATTTTCACTTTCACACCAAGTATTTTCTCCTGATTGGTATTTAATGTGCTGTTGAGTTTGCTCTGTGCAGTAGCTCCCCTTGCTCTCTTTACTATGAGACAAGAGGCAGCACTTCCTGCTTCAGAGGAAGAGCGTTGGGCAGGTCTCTTTGTGAGGAAGGAAGCAGGATGTCCTAGGAACCAAAGTGGCTTCTGCATGGGTGTGACATGGGCTTTTGGGTATTTGTAAGTACAGGGCACGTCAGGATTCTCATTTCTGTAGTGGTGAGGGCGCAAGCTGAGAGAGGGGGGCTCAGGGATAATATATCATTGGAATGGGAGTATGGCAGCATAGAGCAACTTGAGGGGCCAAAGCAGGAAATAAATGAAGGCATGAGACTGGAACATTGGTGAGTTGAGGGCACATGACAAAGGAGCAGAGAAAGGACAGAAGCGTGTCTCATCCTGCTGCATATGCTGTGTCTCCTGTGGGAGCTGCTGCTCTTTCAGGTGGCACCCAGGAGAACAGGAGATAGGAGTTCTTATTGCAGTTTGATTTTTGTGCTAGAAGAGAATTTTGTGTGATCTTTTTTTAATATCTCTCAATACAAAACTTTTAGTGATAAGCAGACAAGCATCTCTGTATGGTTGCAGTCTTCATATGGAGTAGAATTGTAAAAAAACTAGATAATTATTTTGCCTGAAAAGCATGAGGTGGTGCACAGGATAGGAAAAAACTACTGGTTTTATCCCCAAATTAATGTCAAATTGACAAACCATTTTCACTGAAATAGCTGCTGTTATAAAAATGACTCCTGAAAATAACACCACATTTCTAAATAACTGACTTGGCTTCACCTGTCAGATGAAGCATGGACATAAAGATGTTGACAGTTCTTTATTGCTTAGATATATTCTTGCATATATCATAACACGAGCTTCTCTTCCAGAAAACTCTGATGATATTCAGCTGATGTGTAATTAAGTTTAAAGAAAACCAAACCCACATATTGGAATTTTGATGTAGATGTCTTAAATATTTGACAATTAATTGATTCAGTAGCAGAAAGCACTTGAATAGTTCATTTAATTCAGATAATGCTTTCTTAATTTTGTGTTGTCTAGGGACTTAATTGATCTTAGACCTGCAGCTGGTGAACGAGTATGTACGACAGAAATAGATATTAATAAAAATGGAAATTATTCTAGGAAGACTTTCACTTGATGCTTTTTTGTCTTGCATGCATCTATACAATGCAACTTTCCTCTGAGAATCTGAATCTTAGATCTAAGATTTAGGATCGTTATTTAATATCCTTAGATCTTGAATCTTACGATCTGACTCACCATGCTGTGCTCCATGATAGCGCGCTGTCAATAACATGTTACATTTCTCCATAAAGTTTTGGTAGACAGTGGAAGAAAATGAGTGTCTTGGTTGTGTCATTCTGGTGAATCCTTATTTCAGAACTTGCTCATCAGCCAACACTAAGATAATTCTTAACTGAACTGTTTTTCTACAGTTAGGAACTTAAAGGGTAAAGAATTGAATTTGTAGGTAGACAAAAAATGTTGTATTTCGTTAGACCAGCTATGATGTTGCTTACTAACATGTAGTTTTTTTCTGTTTTTAGCCATGGATGTATAAGGAACATTATAGACTTCTTTGAATTCAGATGCTGTGGTCTTTTTCGGCCTGTTATTGTGGACTGGACAAGGCAGTATACAATAGAATATGACCAAACTTCAGGATCAGGCTACCAGCTAGTGTAGCACCACCTTTGTCCTGTGAGCATATCATATCTGAGTGGTGCCTGAAAAATTTTCTCTCTCTCTCGAATCCGCAACCCTTGAAGAGTAGCATGCTATGTGTAGGGCTGGTGATGAATCTTAAGGTACCTTCTCTTCATCAGAATTTTATTAACAAAAGTAAAAATGGACAGAATAAACTGCCAAACCTGATATGGAAGAGGAGGAAGATCGAAAAGGGATTTTAACAGTTCTTAACATGAGAATTATTTGTGACAGCATATTCACAGTATTTGTTGTTGGGTCTTTTATTTAAGGTCTTTCACAACGGAGCATGAGATTATTGAAGTATTGACATAAGTAGTTACGCTGTACTGAGCAGAAAAATGTATTTCCCAGTGTGAATAATTCCACTGAAACAAGAATCTAGACTATAAAACTAAATTTCATGATGCCGAGTTCACTGATCACTATGTTGTAGTTTCTGTAATGTGATTTTTTAATACAGATTTTCTGTAATATTACGTACATTGAAAAATGTGCTTTTCAGTACTGTAACAAACATCATGTGGTGGGAATCCCCTGTAACGTGTTAAGTGATAGCAGTAGGGCACATCAGAGAATGTTGAGAAAAAATACATTGCCCACATTTCTTGGTGATTGTTTTTGCCACTAGTTAGTGGTACAACTAAATGCTTGTAATAGCCCTGTGCTGAGATTATATAGTCTGAAGTAAACAGTTGTGCAAATAAGGAAACTCTTCTGTCAAACATAAAGTCCTGCTTAAATGCATGATACACCTGTAAAACTAGATTAGAGTATATAATGTTCAGGAAAAAAAAAAGTGGAAAAAAATCATTATTTTGAAGTACTTGTATAAACAACTTACAAACTAGCAATGTTTCAATATTGGGTTTGGTCCTCATACAGTACAGTGTAGTGTAATTGGAGACATCTTGGAAGAGAAATTGCGTGGGGGAAGCCACAGATGTGAAAGCAAATATCTCAATTAAGAAAAAACAGGATAGTTTTAAATTGAATGCAACTGCAGAAGAAGAACCCAAAGTTGTCTGAAATGCTTATTTTGGCTGGATGTAAAATAATGGAAACCAAACTTTCAAAAAAGATTTTAAAAATCCCCATAACAGCACACACACACAGAAAATGTAATGCAGCGTTCTGAAGAAGATGGTGTATTGGCACGTGGAAATCACCCTTAATTTCCTTTTTTAAGTTCTCATGCTACAGATATGTTTGGAAGGTAAGGAATGATCTGAAATTGCATTCCAAAGGGGCTTTTCTTGAATGTGATGCACTGATTTTTTTGTTATGGTGTTTTCATATACTCATAGTGAATTGTTCACTGCTTCCTTAACTATTGTTTACAGAGAGACTGAGAATCAGGTTAGTTCTCTTCTAAGTGCTGTAGCAACCCAGTGGTTCGAGAAACCTGTGAGCAGAGTTTGGGGAGGGACCTGAAAGCAGATGTCTGAGACCAGTGTAAAGAATGTGTATCTGTATATAAATAATTTATCAAATAGTTTTCTCTCTGTGAGTGTGTGTTTAGTGTATTTAAAGCTGCTCTTTTTCATTTTATTCAACCAAAAAAAGTGTAGGAAGATATCTAATGAGCTTTTAGTGATGTTCAATATTGCTGTTAATAGGCATTATGCCCTGCAAATTCACTGCATGTTTGATGCTTGGCAAAATTAGCGTTTTCTGTAATATGCAGATTACAGGTAATAAAGCAATCTAGTGGTATTCCCGGCCCTTGCCTTAGTAAGAGGAGCAGTGAAACTGTAAATAGTTGATGTTCAGTATTTGCAAGTAAACATTTTTTCTGTAGTTGTTCATTGATCTCAAGACACACACTTCGTTTGCAAGTACCAGATATCAGGATTTACAGAAGTGCAGCATTAGAGTACTTGAGTGTTTAATACTGGAAAAAATCAACATCATCTTGGACACAGTTTTAATGGGAGAGGTTTGAATGTACGGGTGGCAAGAAGCTTTTGCTATTTTTGTCAGACAAAATTTGTAATCTTAACGAAGACACGTTCTGTTTCAGTGAAAACAGTTGACATCAGTTATTCATATTTTTTTCTGGTCAGAAAAACACATGAAGACTTTACAATGTTGTTTATTTTAATCACCAGTAATGTTCTGCATATTTGTTCCTGGATTTTTTTCACATTTCTGTTGGGGGTCGGTTGACTTGAAGAACTTCAATCCACTTTATTAAATATCACCCAGCACCAGAAGAGCAGTTCAGTACCTGATACAAGTTTTGGTTTTAGTTGCCCAGTAGCATTAACTGCCATGAGTTGTGTCATGCAGTCCATGTCAAAAATGTTTCCAAAAGAAGAGGTGATCTTTGGTAATATGTGGTGAATTCTGCACTATTTACTTGTTAATAGCTCTCTGGTGACAGTTTTGTTGAGACCTGCAGAATTTGAGCAGTAGTAGGTAGTTGTGAAAATTAACTTGCATGTGTGGATTTGGGACGTATGAAGTTTCCAGTGCAAAATGTAACTTGTCTTGAGTAACACTGAATGGTTTGATGTGAAATCATACAATCAAGCAAGGGGGAGCCAACTATGCAGCATTTTTCTGTCAAGTTATCAAACTTACGGTTCACTTGTTGAACCAAAACTGCATTGCTTCTGAAATTTAACAAAGCTGATCCAGACCAACAGCAGATCAGACCAAGTTAATCTGACATAGGTAGAATAAATGGGAATTTTGTCTTGGCCCTAAACATGTGCTGTTTCTTTGCAGGTTTCTGTATTCTTTGATGTCCACCAGATTTTTTTTTTCAATTAATGTGTAAAACAGCATCACTACATTTTAAGCTATGGATTTTTTTGTATATTCTTTATTTATAACTGTGCCAAGTATTATTTTAATACTGTCGAGATCTTGATGTATTACATTGTGAACAAAAAAACCTGTAAAATGTTTAATAAATTAGCTCTCCTTACATAAATTAAATCTGTTAAATTTTGTAAGTTATTAATCAAATAAATATTGACTCTTAGATGCAGTGTTTGTCTTGACTTGGGATGTGATTTCACAGTACTGTTTCTGTCCCATTTCAGAAGCTGTACCATGAGAAAAGAGCTGCTGTCTTGCATCTTGTTGTAGTAAAGTCTTTCCAGAAAGTTTTATGGATGTCTTAATGATAGCGTGCACCCAGTTCTGTGCTGATGTGAGATTCTGTGAACTACTACACTGGGTTTTGGTAAAGTACACCTACCAGTTAGAGTTAGCTTTCACTAATTAGATACTCCTTTCTTTTGAGCAAAGCGTGCTGGCAAGGTAACATTTTTTAAGGGAGAATTCTTTCTAGGGAACTTTTCAGGTGGCCAAATGTACATATTTAGTGACATTTGAGGTATTCTGAGGGTAAACAAGATATCCACATAGGGCTAGGAGATACAACCAAGATGTGTGCTTCTAGGTGGCACTTTCCGACCTTGACTCTCTGGTCTGTGCTAAAGGTTAGATTTAGAGTAGAAACAAGATAACCATCCAAGTTGGAATTTATTCAGGATATTTATAACCAGTAATATATATTAAAGTGTAAGGCTAGGACTTAAGAGTACACCTGAGGGGGAGAAAAAATATATCTGTTTCCTGCTGGGTGTAGGTTCAATATTGACATTGATTGAGAATTGTTGCTGCTGTTCTCCCCTTCCCCAGGCAGTGGTTCTGGTGAGCCTGGTGTAAGCTCGCCTCTGACCACTCTGTGACTTGTCTAGTAAAGACCTTTTTTTAAAAAAAAGATACTCTGTGCTGAAGATCTCCATCAGAGATTTGAAGTGCTCCATCAGAGCAGTTGCTGCTCTTGGGAGGTATGGGTGGGCTCCTGATGACTTGCGAGCTGGTTACTGGGTTTGTTTTGTTTGGAAAGAAGCCTGCCCTTTGCACCCTCATTATGGCATGATTAGAGTTCACTCCCTTGCACCTCCCATGAGCTGCCTTTAAATAAAATCAGATATTTTTTTTTGCTATGAAAGCAGTATCTACTTGTGAACGCTTGCATTTGGATTTTATCCGCCTTAGGCTACTGAATGGAGATCAGTAAAAACTGCACCTGCTAATTCCAGGTTGAGTTTATTTGCAGTCTTACAAACTTAAACTTAGTGCCATATTCACATTGTCTCTAATCCTACATACTACTTAAGATCTTCAGATCATGAAGTCAAAGTACTTTTGAGAACCAGTCTATGTTGGAATTAGGGCTCCAAACTGAGACTAACTCAAAGCATTACACCAGCCTGAGCTGAGCTTTTATTCATCAGTGTTTTGTTGCAGGTGAAAGGTTGACAGTAACCAAGTGAAAGTACTTCAGTGTAGAGCACTCATTTCTCTTGACAGGTATATTGTCTTTATGGCTACAGGTTTTCTTATTTCCTTCATTTCTTTGTCTTTCTGTGGTTAAATTAAATAAGTTGTTGGAACGTAGAGCAGTGTGGAGCTGTGAGTTATCGCTATGACTCCTCTCAGGAAATGAAAGGAAAGCCGTTGATTCTTAGTGGTTTAAATCACTTCCGATTGCTGCTTTTGTTCACTTTTCTAAGAGTTGAAAGCTCTTTTTTTAAAGGTAAATGAATAACGTGTTAGATGCCCGTTTTTGTCAGCATAAACTGCACCTGCCAATTCTGCTAACGGGTCGGGTTTAGATCAACTGCAGTAGCTACATCAACTAATGGGGAGCAGTTTCATCTGCTCAGTAGTGTGTTAAGAGCATTATTTTGGTTTCTGTCTATCAAACAGTGCTGCTCAGCATTTTATAATGCCTTTCCTGAGGAGAGGAAGCACTTCCACCAGGTGAGAGGCTCTGGAAAGGGGATGTTGTTATTGTTTTCATGTCCTTGGCTGCTGGGGCCTGGATACCGCTTCTAAATTAGAGCTGTCCTTGTTCAGGTTGGAAGAGTTGGAGGGATCAACCTTTCCTGCACGACTGTCAAGTTGGTAAAGAAGAAAAGTACTTTTTTCTTTTTTTTTTCAGAAAAGAATTACAATTATCAGTATGAGTAGCAGGACTAAAGGTTTCTGCCCAGGTTCCTGTGCTGTGCTCTTGCTTGCTGTCTCACTCCCACCTGAAATGTGTGCTGCTTCTGCCCTACTGTTGTCTTTTTCAGTTGTAATCTTTCCCTCTCTGTGAACTGCATGAGCTCTTGGCTCACATTTTGAGCCGGCTGTCTGTTCTTCTTCATATCCACATTGTTCTTTGTAACCCGTACAAAATACTCTTTGTGTATTATTTTGACTGGTATGTATTTTTCTAATTAGGTTTTTGGCTTGCGCTGCTTCACTGCCTCAGACGGCAGTCGTAGATGTTGCCTGAAGCTCTGCCTGAGACCGCGCCGACACGCTTACTATTTTATTGCAGCATTCCCAGTCTTGAATGTGTCTCCATAAATTCACTCCGTGAAGGTTTTTTTTCAAAAAAAAAAAAAAAAAAAAGTATCAGCCTGTTTCCCAAACCAGGTAAGAGTTTCAAATCTCTTCTTTAACTAACTGCTGTGGACACAATAAGAGTTGAAACTGAACCTCCCCCTCCACCCTAGAACACTACGTGGGTTGTTGTAGCCACAGGGATGGAGCCTGTGCCTCCTCACAGAGATGTGGTTGGCCCCTAGTGAAACCCTTGCTGTGCAATAGCATGCCCTTCACTGGAAGGGATGGAAAGATGCTCCTGCAGCTGCCTGTTACCTGCTGGAGCTCAGGCATGCTCCTCTGAGGCGTGGTTTGTGCTTTTAAGAGGTGTCAATGCCCAGATTTCATGTGTCTACTTACTGTAGGCAACAGGAAGCTGTAAGTTTTGCAAAAGGAGCTTGGCAGAGGAGCCTGAGCACACTAGTGAAGGACAAGTTCAGGTGCTCAAGAAACTTGAGACTAGATTAAAAAAAAAATAAAAATTGCTAAGCTGTTCATGCTAAATACTGGTTACTTGCATAAAAACAGGGCAGTTTGCCTCAAACTGTGTGATTTTTTTGCATCACAGTTTTAGGTTTAAATACCTCATTCTCCCCTAAGCCTTTCTGGTGGGATGGTCCTGGGCCTCTTGTTGAGGAGCGGTTTGCTTCACCAGTTGAATTGCAGGTGCTGTCAGCTGAGGACTTGCAGGCTTATGTTGGGAGCTACTCCAGCCCCTAAAAGAAGCCAAGCTCTTCTGTGAGCTTTCCACTGAAGATCTAGCTGAAGCAAAAGTAATTGTCTCCTAATTGTAGACCTTTATTAGCAGCAGTTCCTAAAGAGTTATGTTAGCAGAGTCAAGGCCCCTGACTGTTGTGGCTTTCACCCACATGGCATGTTTGCACCCAGTAGATCTGCATTGCATATGATATGTTTAATTGCTGTTACTCTTTGCCCATCAGCTTGAGTTCAAGTCATATTTTCTACCAGAGTGCTTAAAGACAGGAATTTATTTGGCTCTATTGTTGCACTGCAGCTACTGTGTCAGGGACCATCCTCAAAAGGCTGGAAACCTCTACCACCTTCTTCAGGGAACTAAGGGTCATAGCCCTACTGACAGAAGGTCAAAAGCTGCTCCTACACCTGAGTTTGAGGTGCTGGTCTAGAGCTTGGTCAGCTGCTGAGTAGGTGTGGTATTAATTGGGAGCTGTCTTGGTCAAGTACTCCTTCTGCACACTAAGTCCTGTGCGTAACAACACCTCAGCATGAAAACAGGTGCAATCCCACAAAATAGTACAGTGAAAAAGGTTTGTTTTCCATTTACTGGAGACTGCAGCAGCGAGAGCCAGCCATTTAGGCACGCAGCTACTCGCAATCGATCACTTTCAGAGCTGTGTCACTGCACAGGGCGGTAGATTAAGATTTACTGCTTCTGTGCAGCGAGCAGCTAGGTGCCTTGCATGTGCATATAATGGTGTGATACTGGAAGACACTTACCTCTGAAGGCCCTGACCAGTGCCAGTATGACCAGCTGCACCAAGTCTATCATCATATCTCCACCCGAGGTACCCCAGCAGCACTCCCCTTATTTTTTATTGCTGACAAAGCATGTAACACTTAGCTTTAGGATATATCAACAAGCAAAGTTTTATTGAATTGATATTCTGTATTGAAAGTGTTACAGTGTGATACATGGAGCAAGGAAAAAAAGTGTGGGTTTTTTTTTTTTTTTAAAAAAAAAAAAAAAAAACAACAAACCAAAACAACACAGCATCTGCTGAACATATGCCCAAGCACTACAGTAATAGTATCTGTTTCACAGTTGTTAGTAACATTTAGGAAACTCTTGTTTCTTGTAGCAAGATCTCAGCAGATCCGTAAGGGTTTTGAGCTGTGCCCCCTCACTGGGCATGAACAAGGGCACCTGCTCCCTGGCCATACCCAAATCCCTTGGGGCCAAAGTTCTTCGCGTAACAACCTGCGAGAAAGATGAACATGTATTAGCTGAGGCTTCTGGTTCATTAGGAACAGCACTAGCTAGGCTAAGCCCCTCGGCCACTTCCCATTAGTCACCAGAACATCCCCATCAGAACCAATACACCCCACACTTTCCAAATACTTTTGTTAAGGTATATAACTGCTTTGACTGATGTCACTAGCTGTGGCTGTTCAGTCCGTGTAGCTCCCAACCGAATTCAGCATCTGTCATTACAGCACATTACCTTGAACTATAAACAAGTTATATTTGTCTCTTTCCTCACCTTTACAATAGATTTCACCCTCTTTTTCAGTTAGGGTTGTTGATTCTAGGCTTTTTCCACACTTGGCACATCGGAAGCAGTTTTTGTGCCACGGCTAGGGAAAAAAAAAAAAAAGCAAGATAGTTTAATACAAAGAATGCCCGAGTTTTTAAAAAATGTGTTACCTGGAGACGCCTGCATCAGTATTGTTTATAGATGAGTGGTGCAATAAAAGCCAGTTCAAGTGCACCAGTAGCAGATGAGACCAGCTGCATTTCTGTGAGTGGCCCAAACCCCCAAATTCCATAGACCATCCAGCTCAAGGCAGCATTTTGAAAGGTTTGGGCTTGCTCTAATTAACTGAGAGCAGACCTTGGCTCTCTGTAGTGAGGCAGCCAGCTGGCAGAGAAATGCCATTTTAAGGTAACTCTGTCCTGCAGCTGGTTCCCTACTGGAACCCACATAACATCCCTGGCTCACTTTAAAGCCCACGTAGCAGGTACAAAATGACATGCAGTTCCTTACCTTTCCAGCTCCTATTACTTTCTCTGCTGCGTAAACAGAATCGCCACACCTAGAGCATTTCTCTGCCCCACCGAACTTCTGAGCGAACTTTGAAGTGTTTGGATTTGTTGTGGGCCGGTGGGGAGAGGGTGTGCTGAAAGAAACAGGACATTTGTTGTCTTTACTCTTTTACTAAATGACCTCTTGCTCTTCTTAATGACACTAACAGTAGCATCCAACCCCCAGTACAGAATGAAGTACTTCTGCAAAACTGGAGAGGTAAGTTACCAGCAAGGCTATCTGATTACACTCAGTAGGAAATAAAACAAGAAGAGAAAGGCCATGCTTCAAAAGATAAGAAGCTACTGTAAAAGCTAGTTTTTCAAGAAACCTTTACTTTTTCACTTCTCTAGATGTGCTGAATTCTGTATCAGGCCCTGGATTTATCAGATAATAAGCTACAAATAATTCTGTTAAATTCCTGTCCACTGATCATAATATGGAACCTGAACTGATCACTGAACCTACTGGATTGAAGTGTTCATCAGTTCTGGATAATGCCCTGGCTGAAGAGCATACATCATATACGCATCAAGCAATAATTCGGTAACTTGCACTATGCAAATTGTAAGGCATACCTCAGTTTCTTTCCACATGCTTTGCTTTACAGCAAGAACTTAATCAGACTAGGAATGTTTAGTATTTAATAGGACTTTTGGTTTTGGCTATAATAAAGCACAAATGGTTCTTCATTTGCCAGTTAAAAATGCATTACTCTTGTAGCCCCAGATTCTCAGCTTTCTGAATCCATCCCTGCCAGAATTTGTCAAACATTTGCACTTGCAGCTTATTTAAGAGAGCAGCTTGAGACCCATGGTCACCTCTGTGGGCTTGTGCAGAGCCATCAGCAGCTCTGTAATCCCCAGTCCCCTATGGCTCACGCGTACAGCTGGTGCATCTTTACCTGCACTAATTCCTGCTCATTTGATGCCTGCTCACCAGTGGAAGCCTTGTACTCTGCAGGTTAATTGCCCTGTGTTTGGTTATACTGGGGTACTTTGCAGCATTTCTATTCCAGACAACACAATTCCAAGGCCAGGTTGGATGAGGCTCTGAGCAACCTGATCTGGTTGGAGATGTCCCTGCTCCTTGCAAGGGGGTTGGACTGGATGACCTTTGAAGGTCACTTCCAACCCAAACCATTCTATGATTCTAAATTAAACACAATCCAGCCTGAGGGACTCCTCTGAAAACACTACTGGAGGACAAGGGTCCCCCATCCCCCAGTTCAGATCACTCACCTCTCAGGCTTGATGCCTAGTCTCTCTCCCCTGTCCATGTTCAGTGTACCTGCCCCTTGGCCATACCCATATCCTTTCGGGCCGTACTTTTTTCCATAGCAAGATTTGCAGTAAACTTCAGCATCATGAATCGCTACAGTTGTGCTGTCCAAGTTTTTCCGGCAGACCACTGCAGGGAAGGAAGAAAAAAAAAAAAAAAAATTAAACTGCCTTGAGGGACCACTTCCATCAGCACATTGTAAGCCAAAAACCAAGTGGGAAGTGATGTTACGGGTTTCCTTGTCCACAATTCTTCCTAATAGGCTGTGGGAGTGCCAGAGATTAGAGGGGGCAGGTTGTCATTTGAATTAGTGAATTATGCTTAGCCCTATAAAGGGCTCTATTCCCTCCCACCTCTTCATGACCGTGACATTTAAAGCCTGAAAACTTGCTGTGGTTTGATGAATGTGGCTGCTCAGAAACCCAGATAGCGCAGTCAGCAGTTTCTCTTGACAGATGCCATACAGCACGAAGCAAAAGTCTATCGGTGCAGAAGAGCCCCTGTCCTTTTGACCGGGGTGGGGCAGAAAAAAAAAACCCTTCAGGGTTTTCCCCCTGCCTTGGTACTGGTTTGGGGCAGACTTGGGACTGTTTCACAGCTGTCACCAGAGGGGCTGTGCTTTTCTGGCATTCCTACATTGTCCTTCAGCACAATGCAAGCACTCTGCTCAAGGTTACAGTAGAAGGCAGAACTATTTCCTTCTTCAGCCTTCTTCTGTATCCCAACTGGCATGCTTTTTCCGTCTGTAACAGCATTATACTTGTGATAAAGAATTTGGGGAGCGGAGAAAAAAAAACTTACAATTTTTTGTTTAAAAAGAATGTTAAGGTCTTCAAAATACAGAGTGACCTTTGCTTATGGCATTCATTAGCTCCAAAGTTCTTTTTATAAGACACAAATATCCAATAAGTAAATGAACTTAAGCACGTTTGTTAAGTCTACAGACTTTAACCCCAGCAGAACTATGCACTAAGGAAAAGCAAATACTCAGACACACTAGAGCCATTGTTTGACTGAAAGTTCCAGGTTTCTTTTAATAGAAACTCCCATAAAAGGCTGAAAATGAGGCAGCCGAGACATCTGATTTTTTTTTTTTTTTTTTTTGAGACTGCTGTAGAGCTAAGGGAGAGGAGCGTAGGTGCACAGAGGCTCGCGTGCCAGCACAGTGCGCTGACACTATGCTGCAGACTAACAGCAAACTAGTTTGAGAGGGTCAGTTGTAACCACGGCTTAGATGAACAGCCCTAAAGCCTAGCTCTGCCCAGAGGTATTAAACACCAGCAAGCAGGACAAAACAATACCTCATGTTTGTAATAAGGTAAAATTCTCTGAGACAGACAGGCTGTTTGTTTGCAAAGTAGGAGCCTCCAATTCACAGTGACCCTTTGTTCCCTTCATTTATAAGCAGCGGTCTTTTCAGCAGAGAAAGCGATTTTCAACGCCTCACTGGGCTTGTTGGTTGGACTGGAAAAAATAATGCTTTGGACTCCTTTCATCTGAAATAAACTACAGGCCCCTGTGCCAAGAAAGTTTAGGCTTTTGGCTGTGCTAAAGCATCAACTCCGCTGTGCTCAGGCAGGCTGGTGTCCTGGTCTGTGTGGGACACAACCTGTGGGGTTGATAGCTGTTCCTTCAGCCGCTGCCGGCCTCAGGACCAACAGAGGTCCAGCTGAGCTCACATCAGTGCAAACAGGGTTCTGCCACTGGGCTTTCTCTGCAGGAGCAACACTTAAGCTGAGCCTACATCCTAAAGATCCCTTAGACTCCTGAGAAGGCTGGGAGGCGGGGCAAACGGAGGAGAAAAAGCATGATGTGCTCTGTTTCGGGAGGTGCGTCGCACCCGTTCCACGCTGGACAGGTAGGACAACATCTCTTCAGGAGACGAGCTCTCCCTTCAGCCCTGCCAGGCCCAGGAAGCACATGGGGAAGCAGGAATCAAGCCCAACACATGATGCACAAAGCCATCTCTGGCCACCATCGCAGGTGCCAGCTGAGTCTGGGACATCTCCTGTGGACCAGTAACTTGCTGTTGTGACCCCCCAGCTTCAGCAGGAGAGGTCTTGCAGGGGAGCAGGAGGGGAATACTCACTGCAGAGGAAGCAGCACCGGTGGAAGCTCCTCCCGTCACACTGCACCTCCTCGGCGTGGTAGACGGTGCGGCCACAGGCACCGCATTTGTTGCCGCCTCCCCAGTTCGGCATGGTGGCTCTGCACGCCCAGTCAGGCAGGGAGAAGGAGAGAGGTTTGTTAACCATGGTATCCTCCATCGCCCTGGCTCGAGAAGGGCTGGGGTTACAGGCTGCTTTAAACCCGGTCTGCGAAGTTTGCCTATCAGAGCACAAGCCTGCGATTTCACCAGCTGTTTAAAAATGTGACCTTCCACCGCGTGAGAAGTTTTTGTGATCAGATCAACTTTTCAGGCCTTCAGATCCCAGACCGGACTTAAAGGCTTAGACGGGCTCTCTACGGCTATTTGTAATAGCAGATGGACTGGCACGGGGAACAGAGGCCGCTGCTGCTGCTGCTTGCTGAACAAGAAGAAAAACAGAGACACAGTCTTCACAAGACGTGTCCTCCTGTCCTTGCCTGGGGTTTTGAAAGTTACATAAATTGGATATGCACAAATTACAGTTTCATGCACAAGGGCTTTACTGTACCTTGAGTGAATGCCCCCCCAGATGGATATAATTTCAGTTTCTATGCTTCATTAATGCTGGGCCTCTTGTCTGATGGAAGCAAACCAATTGTGCCAATAACGGCATTTTGTTTTACTGCAGGGCCTGTCATTTGGGACGCAGTACAAGCCAGAGTTCACCTCACCAGAGAATCACTTATTAGGGCTGTAGGGACATTTTGAACTCCTTAGAGATCACGTCTGCACTTATTTCAAATAAGTTTAATGGTCATTATTTCCCAGGGACTCCACCACTATTACATGAACTGTGCCTTTACCAGACAGGTATATGAACCAAACCCAACTGCTCAAGGAGCCACCGCTGCTTTACAATAAAGTAAAACTCCTTCTACTGCATTACTTAGAGTGTACACTCAAAAGGCTAGCTAGCAAGGAGGGACAGCCACGTCATCACGTCAAACTACAGCCTTGGGAACAGTTTTCTACATTAAGCCACAAACAGCAACTATCCCATCTCAAGTTCAGCTGCCACCTCCCCAGCTCCCCTGCCCTCGTGCCATCCCCACCAGCAGCTCCCACCCAGCTCGACTGCAAGCTCCTCCTGCACCTCCCACTAACCATCCTGGGTTGAAGCACCAAAGCAGAGCGCTGCCCACCACTTTCGGCTTTTCTGGGGCTTTCCTCCTCGCACCATCACCACAAGCTAACATCGTGGTGTTTGTTGAAGTCTCATCTCCCAGTCATTGCTGAACTGCCCCTGACTGGCGACCGTTGGTTAAGGCTGGTTTGCTCCCCACCAGAGAACCATCTCTCATAAGCACGCACGCCAACAGCAGCCAGAGGCAGAGTTATTGACCCACTGAGTCCAACTCGGCAGAGTTGCTCAGGCCTCAGCACCCCCCTGTCCTTACTGACCCTTGTTTCAGAGAGCGTTTCTGGGCAAGGGCCAAG
>WHYT01017498.1:324223-354262 GCA_009806455.1 Tetrax tetrax
CCCCCCCCCCCAACCCCCCCCACAGCACCTTTCCCTCCCAGCAGACTCCCCAGACCAGCACTGCAGAACAGCTCAACTGCTGGAGAGGGAAGGAAGGAAGTTGTCAGGAGCTTCTGACTTCTCTCAACACAACCCACCGTCATCTGCCCTTAGAAGCTCCCTTGCATCGGTCAGACAGGGAGAAGAGAGGCATGACAGCATCCCCACACAATGCCCATGACCTGCTGCCTTCAGTCAGCTTTGCCACTCATCCCTCTGAGCCAGAAGCAAAGGACCACCAACCTCCAGTTGTCCCCTGGGCTAACAGAGAGGACCCGGAAGTGCTTTCAAAATGCAGGGAGCCAGAGGGGAGCACTTTGCTTCAACATCCTCTTTCTCTAAGGGGCTCTCACTGATATGTGGGAGAGAACTCGGCGCAAAGCAAGGGATCTCATGGGCACCCAGCCGCTGCCTCACACTCCCCAGGCAAGGCAGCGCAGACTTGCAAGCCACACTTCAGAGCAGCACTTTTGGCCGAGCCTGAATTAAGTGACCCATCTTGCTAGTGCTGCTAAAACAAGCCTCCTGCCCAAGCAGCCTGACAAGTAGTTCAGTGGTTCAGTGGGATGCAGGGAAGGTTGCGTGGTGCCCAAGTAAGAGACGCTGCCAAGTAGCTGCTACAAGACCTTTGTCCAAGACAAGCAGACAGCCATTCATGGCATGTGGGAAAATAAGATTAGTTTATTAACCTAAATTGGGGCATCTTAGGTACATTCCTGAGCAAAGGCTTAGGAAACTTCCTCAGAGTGGCTGAGCAGTGCCATTTGCACACTGACACTAATTACTGAGATATCCCTTTGTTTAGTACTTCCATGGGATTAGCACCATTACTGCTCCATGGTTTAGCACTAATACCCTGACCGAGCTCATAAAATTAGTTTTATGACATTTCCCACTTTGCTTTTGTCATTCTTGGCACAACTGTAGAGTCTAAAAATTAAGATTCCATTTCTTTTATTCAAGTGCTTGGCTGTGCTACCACACAGCAGCTGACATCAATCATGGCAAAGAGTGTCCTTAGTTAAAGGGAATATAGGCTGCACAAAGCTTTGGAAGAGGAATGCATAGACTAGGAAAAAAAAAAAAAAAAAAAAAAAAAAAAAAAAAAAAAAAAAAAAATATTCCTTTACCCTCTGTATGCTTTCCAAAATGTAAGCAGTATTTGGTACAAGAACTACTTCTGTCTTTTTCTCTCACCATCCCCATGCTCATGTTCTTTTGTGCATTTACATGAGTCTATATTATTTTAATCATTTTGTTAACAAACAATTATTTAGTTTCCATGCACACTAAAGCCGAGGACCTGGATCAAGTTTCCAGCTTTGTCCCAGGCTTCCCATGTCATATTGGGCAACATGGGGTGCAGCTCCACCCCTTCTTCCCAAGGAAGACAAAATATTAGACGATCTGGCAACCATTAGCTGACTCAAATAGTCTGATAAGGGCTTTGGGAATTCATTAAATGAAAAGCAAAAAAAGAAAAAAAAAGGAATTCAAGTCAGTACTTCAAGGTGACCTTGGTCTCCTCCACAGAAGATATTTCCATTTATTCTGCCCATGACGGCTTGCATGGGAAGAACGGCGATATTTCTTCAATTACCCAACAGCAAGGGCCACCCTGAGGCAGCAGCGCCCAGAAGGCACGGAAGGGGAGCAGGGAAGAGGTTGAGGACTGGAAGAAGCTCTGCACGCCAGAGAGCGTACACGCCTGTCACCTGGCCCAGAAGCCCCTCTCTTAGCGGCACCCCGGAGCTCCACACTGCCCAGGTCTCCTTCCAGAGCTCGGCAGGTAGCAAGGTCAGACTTCCAACCCCACGTTAAAGCCTTCCCTGCTCCCTCAAGGCTGTTCAGCTCGTTCGGGCAGGCCTTCGGGGAGCTCACGAGCCGTAATTAAACACCCAGCTGGTCTGACTACCAGCACCAACCATTCTGACTTGCAACTGCAGGTTTGTTGGCAGCTGCTGTCCTCTGGTGAGGAAATCCTGACTCCTGCTCAGCTTCCAGCCGAGGGCAGAGCAAGTTACTCGCCTTCTCTGAAACACCGGCAACGAGCCGTAGCAACCGCCAAGTCCTTTCCAACTCATCTGGGTGATGGCGAGTTTAAACACGAGAAACTCAGACCAGTCCTTGGACAGACACGGAGGAATTTCGGGCCGTCCCGTTATCCCGGATCGCTTTTCCCGCGGCCGGCTGGGGAAGCTGCTGCCGCCACGACCCGGCCAACCGCCGCCCCGCTCCCACCGAAACCCTCACACCTCGCCCCCAACCCCACTCCGGTCAGGGGTCCAGCACCAGCACCAGCACCAGCCCCTGAGGCAACCCCCCCCCCCGCCCCACCATCGCGGGGCAGCTGCGACCACCGCGCTTCATCCCGCACCGCGGGGCTGCGACCGGCTGTCGGGGAACGACTCCGCCGGCGCCCCTTCCCCTGGCCCGACCCAGCACTCACCACAGAGCTCGGCTCGGCTCTCCTCCGCACGTCTCAGCGCGGCTCGGCCCCGGCAGCCGCTTTAAAGAAGCCGGGGCGGAGCCATGGCAGCTCCGGCCCAGCCCCGCCGGCCCCGCTCCCGCCGCGCAGCCCGGGCCCTGCCGGGGAGCGATGCCCTCAGGTCCACGCGTGGGGCCCGCGGGGATCAGAGTCGGACTCCGCCCTGTGCCTGGAGCCCTCCTCGTGGGGGAAGGTCGCCGGGGTATCCCAATGCGAAGGGGTGAGGGGAGTGACCCCGCTACAGCCACCCCGAGAGGCAACGGGAGGCATCCAACTGCAGCCTCGAATAGGACCCCGACCTGTGTTTTCACTCGTTTTGGAGATTTTTCCTTAAATTCTAAACTTCTTCGCTGTCCACGCACAGCCCACGCAGGCCCGTGGAACGGGGGAACACGGGGGGAGGTGTGCAGGGCTCGGGAACGCCTTTCTCTCAACGTGAGGATGTGGGGCTGGCATGGGAGCCCGTCCTCCCCGGGCCTGTGGGAGCCTGCAGGCACCCCCGGGGCAGGAACCCGCACCCTGGCTCCCTGCTGAACCATTGCTCCCGCCTGGATTCGTTAGGAAGGGCTTGAATGGTTTTCAGCGCAATTAGGCCAGCCCACAGCAGCCTGCTCACGCTGCAGAAAACAGCTCAGTCCTGGAGCTGCTTTTTAAAAGCGGCCCCTGCTCCTGCGGCCATCACGCACCAACCGGTTCAGTGCAGTTTTATGCACAGAGCTCCCCGTGTTTAGTAAGAGGTGCAGGTTTATCTCCTCCTCTTTATTAATCACATACCAAATCAGCTGCTCATTACCCGTACGAGCGCCAGGTTGTTCCCTCGCAGGATGGGAACGACTTCTTTGCGCGCCCCAGAAACGAAGCCCGGCGAGCTGGGGTGGAGGCAGCTTCTCACAAAACTTCCAGCCCAAGCGCTGTGCAGCCGAACGGTGGGCTGCAGGGCGGGCGAGAAACGGGTCCCACGCAGCTGTCAGCGCAAGTGGCTGGGTAACGTGCAACCCGCGTTGTCCAGTGGCCGGTGTGCGAGACCCAATTGCTTGTACCATGAGATGACAAATGATCTCCACGTCAGGCATGTGATTGAGAAAGGTTAGCTGGTCTCTCCCCTTAAAATGTCCCCCCCCTGTGTGCTGCAGCCTGTGTGCTGGCAGCCACAGCTCGCTCAGATTTTTTTTTTCCTTCCCATTTCTGATTTTCTTTTTTCATTTGCAATGAATTGTGAATGACCAGATTGTGCGCGATTCATGCACATCTTAGAGCCCAGCTCCGTGAGCAAGGCCAGTATCGCTTCCTCTGGAATGAGGTGGTGTTCCCTGTGACCGAGAGTCTGACCTCAAGCACCATAGCAAAAATTTTAGTCTAGTTCTTCAGAGAAGGGAGCACAACGAGAAGCAGAAGTATTAGCAGCTGTAGTTTCACAGCTTGGAGGTTACATGGAGGAAGAGGACCTCTCCAAATCAGACAAATAAGAGGCGTACGAGTCAGAGCAGGCTGACTCCCATTTATTGCGTGAAATGCCTGTGCTCTCTTGTCCAACCTGTCCCGCTCCCAGCCCTGCTGGAACTACATGTGATGATGCTAAGTTATTTACCATCTCTCCTCAGGTAGCCTCCAAAGCTATTAGATTTTCCCTTTTGATAACATTTCCTACAGACTATAAAAAATAAACAGCAGAGTTCCCGACGGGAAGGGAGTAGCATTGCAGTTCTGGTGAGCTCTGACCCTACTCAAAGAAAGGAAATTCTCACCGTGAATAAGGGGCCACGCTGGTGCAAAATAAAATCTCTTCAGTGCTGAGGCACTGCTAAGTGAGCTAGAAGGGAGTCTGGCATCCAAGAATTAATTTTCTCATGTCTAATATTTGGTCAATCTGTCAGAGTAACTATGAGGGACGGACATAAATATGTCTGTAAGTCCATTACTGTAGAAACAATATTAAGGAATACATTACTGCGACACATTGGAGTAGTACCTTGTAAGGAAGGAGAGCAAAAGTGAAAATGAAAACTTTCACCACATGCTTTATTTACATTGATAAGGATATTTCCATCGATACATTTTATAAGTATATATTTATGTATTTATTATCTATAAATACATACTTATTTTATATATAAAGATACATATTCTGTCTCCTCAGCAGATCTCTTCTTCTCTGGCTCTGTCTTTCCTGAGGGCATAGTTCAGAGTTTTTTAAAGATAAAGCCTGCATCCAGCCCTGCTGCATTCCTCCTCGCTGTCCTGCACTCCTTCACCCTGTTAGCCTGAGCATCCCTCCCATGGCCCAAGCAGCCCCACTGCCCCCTTCACCCTCCTCATTATCCTCCAGACACAGTCCCGTCCTTCCCCGTGTTCCTGCCTAACACCTGCCATACATTCCTCTTTCCAACTCACTTGCCAAAAATCTCCGATGTCTCTTCTCACTGGCCTGGGGAGGAGCTCCCACCTAACCATCGTGCGAGGTCCCTGCGGGCAGTGGGGCTTCTGCAGCCTGACAGTTTTTTGTCTGGCTTCTGCCATTTTGAGCTCAGTGGAAGATAATTGGGACAATTCATTTCTAAACAACAGCATTCAAGTGTATTAACAGCTCCCCTTCATTTCCCCTGCTGATTCCACAGCTCTGTGAGCGGGGAGTTGTGCCTCTGTCATCTTCTGCCTCCTTGGCCATGGGAAAGCCCACAGGCTGCACACAAAACCAGTTCTCCATTCACTTGTAAGATTGACCCAGAGCATGTTTATCACCTCAAAACAAAATTGTCAAGGTTTTAGCTGTGCCATAATTTTATGTAAAAGTTGTTTTTCGTGTTTTGGGGAGCTGAGTAAATCATCAGCTTGCCTGACCTACTTACTTCACAGAAGACTTGTTGCGCATCAGTGTCCTCAGGCCTTTTACATCCACTAAATACCTTCCCCTCACCTGGGATTATCTTAACCTCGTTTGATCTTGTAAGCGTGGTCCCACACGTCTGCTTACGGCAGAGTCAATCTGCTTGCTCTGCTGGTAATCCTTGCTGTTATTTTATCAAAATTTATTCTAGATAGTCCAGATTTTACTTTGCGGGGGTTTTAGTCATATTCTGACATCGTTTTTCTCAGAGTTTGTTTTATCCAAGTACTGCTACTACTGACAGAGCTCCCTTAATTATGTTCTTGACAGAGGATAATTTAGTTAATTTTCCTCTTATGAAAGATTGTTTTAAAGCTTATAATTTACCAGCCTTTGAGTTCAACCACCTCACAGCGGTTCCTGTGGTGCTTTGGTTAATTTCCAACTGGCCAACCCCCAAACTTGCCCCTAGTAAAGGGAATTTTCAAGTGTGCTCTATGCAATAGCAGCTAGGGAAAAATTAATCCATGCCCAGACTTACCCAGATTTGCTCTGTCCTAGAAGGACATGTGTGTTTAGCTATTCCTTATCTAAATATTCATGCATCTCAATAGTCCTATGCACCATAATTATAACAATGATAAATCAATGAAGTTTGCACAAATTAATGAAAATACAGCAGACAATTCTAGAGTTTACCAGAGCCGTGGGTTTGTTGTTTTTTTTTTAATCAGCTCTTTAAGTCCAAAGTACAGATCTTGGACACGTTCAGTATGAGAAGGCTGTGCTTTCCAGGCTCATTGATTTCCTTATCATTGATTGTATTTATAGATTATTTTACTTCTAGGAAATTTTAATTCTAGGATAAAATTAATTACAAAATCCTCATTTGCCTAGTGATTATAAGAAATAGCTGTTTGGGTGTCCAATAAACAACATGATCTAAGCTAGCATAATTTTGTGAAACCTGTAAGTATTTTCATCTTTGTTAACCTATGTCTTACTATCAATGATGCTTCTCGATATAGAAAACTGTAGTCAGATTTGTGACCCTACTCAAAATCTACCCAGATCTTCCTTTTTATAGAGCATTCACTTTTTAATACTGTACCTCATGATATTTGATTCCTAAGATACAGGGAGGGATACTGAAGACTTCTCTGCTATTAATATTTTAAAACTAAGAAATTAAGAAAATTTGAACTTTTAATTTAAAGAATTTGCTTTGTTCTAAGTCATGGCTGAAGGAGATATGTGTGCTTCAGCATGGGTCCTTAAAAGTGTTAGGCTTTTGCAGCATCCCACACTGAGGAATTCTTGGTCCTACCTTAAGCACTAAAGCATCTAATATTATTCACAAAAAGGGTTGCAAAGGGAGACTGAGCATCACCTGGATATGTCACTGCTTAGATTAGCTCTGCCGCGTATCCCAGGATGATTTGCAGTGACACAAGGTCAGTAATCACCCAGATTACTTCTGAGCAGGGCAGCATGGTTGTGCAGATGTGCAAGGAGAGCACCATGCTTTGCCAGGCTCCATCCTTCATCCCTGGGGACGGCTGTGGCTCGGGGTCTGGGCAGATGGGGCAGGTGGGCACCACTTGCTGTTTGGGATGCTGAGCGATTGCTCCTCACTGCTGATATAGTTCCCCTTCTCCAGATGTTAGAGCTGGAAGAATCCTGCCTGGGAACATCAGCAGAGCCAATTTCCTACCCTTCCTGGTCCAGCAGAGGGGTGTGGAGGAGACAGAGTGCTGGGCATTGACCACATGCCTGCTGCAGTGCCCACGAGCGTTTTGTCCCCTCTCCTGCTGTGAATCCAGGTTATTTCTCTCAGTATAACAGTGCTACAGGGGAGGCTGAGAGAGAGCCATCCACCATATCCAATGGCCTCCTGGCAGTTGGGGCTCTCTCCTACCATGTTGCAGGCTGAAGCTTGAACTCCTGCTGCACCCCAAGGAGGTAGATTCAGGCTGGACATAAGGAAAAAAAATTTTACACTGGGGCTGGTGGAACACTGGAACAGGTTGCCCAGAGAGGTGGTGGGTGCCCCATCCCTAGAAACATTCAAGGCCAGGTTGGACAGCGCTTTGAGCAACCTGATCCAGTTGAAGATGTCCCTGCTCCTTGCAGAGGGTTGGACTAGATGGTCTTTAAAGGTCCCTTGCAACCCAAACAGTTCTACGATTCTATGATTCGTATGAGCAAGACCAATGCTGCAAATAACAAGTTGGAAGATGGAGACATGCAAGCCCTCTGATGCCTGGTGTGCCCTGAATGTGCCTCAGTGGGGCCAAGGGACAGACCTGTATCTGTCTTCCAGGGTCCCACTTCCCTGTGGGCTTTGCTTTAATGGCTCTGGGCAGAAATGGAGACATCTGTGGAACTGCCCACTGTTGAATGTATGGGTGTTGGTGGATTTTAAGGAAACAGAGTGTTGAGTTTGGACTCAGAGGCTCTCAGAGGCTCTCCAGCTCAGCAAAGCTTTCTGGACACAATGTGTCCCCCAGGGAGATGGATCTGGACTCCTGCAGAGAGCTTCCATTCATTCCCAAAGTCCCGCACGCAACACTTCAGCCTGGTGTGTTTATTTAAACATAAAGAGGAGAGAACCACACAGTTTGCATCGAATCCTAAATACATTTGGCAAGGTAAAGCACCGCACAGGCTACCGGTGCTGATGTTATCAGGCCACAGCACTGTAAAAACCCAGCAAAACATCAAAGTTATTATGTTCAAGTTCTGAGGTTTTGAACAGAGGTTTCTGAAAAGCCTAGCAAAACATGAGCTCTGCTTCAGATGCCAGCTCAGCAGAATACTAATACCTGCACTAGTAATGATGTCACCTCCCTGGTAGGAGGCAAAATTTCAGCTGAAAGTATTGATTTCTTTAATAAAGCTCGTTTTATTCACTGTACACTCATAAGGCCACATTATCCCTCGTGTTGTGCCGTGGAAAAACCTGCAGGCAAGAGCTTCGGTAATCTCAGCTGTGAACAAGCGCTGTTGCTGACTGACAGGATTTCATTAGCGCAGGACAAAATTTGAGGACCCACACAGCTTGTTCCAATAATACCATTACTGATTTTTGAGGAGGGCAGGGAAATATGTTCAATAGTAGATAGCAGGCACAGAGGGGATAGCAAGGTGAAATGGCCTGAGCCTGCTGTTTTCAGAAAGCTTTCCAGCTCTGTCAGGCTGCTAAGGGGGTTGATGAGAAGATGTTACCCGGATAGCAGGTGACAGCCTTGCTAAATCCATAATGTGAAAAAGCAGTGGTTGGGCTGGAAGAAGAGCCCCTGTGATTTATTTTTCTCCCTATCATCCCCTTTCCCAACAATGGCTAGAACCCTAAACCCTTCTCCACCACCCCAGCACTGTTGCGTGTAGCTTCTTGTCCTGGTAAGAAGAGGAAGCTCAAAGGCGAGCCGTGCCAGGGTGGGATGGTGATCATGCTTTTCCTTGCCTTCCTGCCAGGCTCCGTTACATCACCTGCGAGCAACCTTCCTCAGAGCCACTGGCACTTGCAGGCCAAGGCTCCCCGCTAGCTGTTGTGAGAAAGAAGAGGGTGAATAGTTTCCGAGTTGCGTCGCGTTCCCATTGTGGAGTTTCCTGCATCCTTACATCAAAGGAAAAGCATTTTGGACTCTGCAGAAACAGCCCCAGGGTGGTCAGCATTAAACCCAGCAACGTGCTGATGCCTGCTGGAAACCATCTCTGTGGATGCTGGGTTGCTACAAAACGTGTCTTTGGTGGCCCTTCCCCCCGGCAACATGACATGCTAAGATGCAATGATGCCTCACCTTTCCCAGGCTGGGAACGTCAGATCTACGGAGAGGGAGTGGAAGTTTTGGCAGGAAACCTACCTGGCCTCAAGGGGAATAAGCTATTGAGTGTGGCTGGGCTGTAGCTTCTAGCACGTCTCCTCGCAACCGTTAGTGTTTTAATTACCTTAACTGTCTGCAGAGGGGCTCGATGGGATTGCATGTTGTTCATGTTCTCATCTGAACAAAAAAAAATGAGCGTTGGACTCTTACTTTGCAGCTGACCATAATGCCAGTGACAAACACATGTCACTGGGGAGTCTATGAGAATGTGATTAAGTCTCTTTTTTCCAGCAGTAGAAAAGGAAAGGACAGGTATACCTCATCTGAGGTTGAGTCTCCTGGTGGGAGAAAGACAACGCTCTCCATCTCAAAATGATTATGCTTCATTAACAACTCACTGACAGTAAATTGATGGCACTAGGTGCCACCTCAGTGCTGCTTCTAAGACTGGATGTGGGAGCAGCAACAAGAGCCAACCATGAGCCACAGTTCACCTCTTTCCTTTGCCTGGAAACGGTCTGCAGCAGGCTCTGCCCAGAAAGCAAGGGTGTTCTGGCTGCAGGTGGCTTGCTGAGGGAGATCTGTGGCTGAGAGCTCTTCCCAGCCTGCAGAGCTCCTGGTTTGGTGAGTAGCAGTTGTCCATCTGACCCCCTCTGATGCATTCATGTGATGGCTTTCTCCAGTGGATACTGGCTATGGGTGAGGCAGCGTTAGCTCCTGCCACCAAAGTGACTTCCCGTTAGCTCTGAAGGGGGACATGCCCACCCGTTCCTGTCCTTGACATATCCCTGGTGTGCAGGATTCATGGCAGCAGCATGGGAACACCTCACATCTGCATTTTCCTACGTTTTAGGAAGAACTGAACTGTTCACCTCAGTGCCCTCTGAGAATAAATTAATACCTCATTAATTAAATCAGCTAATGCTGATTATTAATTAATCATAGAATCATAGAATAGTTTGGGTTGGAAGAGACCTTCAAAGGCCATCTAATCCAACCCCCCTGCAAGGAGCAGGGACATCTCCAATCACATCAGGTTGCTCAGAGCCCCGTCCAGCCTGACTTTGAATATTTCCAGGGATGGGGCATCCACCACCCCTCTGGGCAACCTGTTCACCCCTCACTGTAAAGAATTTCTGCCTTATGTCTTGTCTAAATCTACCCACTTTTAGTTTAAAACCATTACCCCTTATCCTATTGCTACAGGTCCTGCTAAAAAGTCTGTCCCCATCTTTCACTGATCAGAGTATCAGTGGTCAGATTTATCTATCACTAAATAATTATTTGAAGCAGTAAAAATAGGTAATAACTGTACCATGGAAATGCTGGTTGTACACAGAGGTTTCTGCAAGGAAAGGATGTCAGGACTGAGTGCTTGGAGATGTCTCTGGGGTTGTATTAACATAAAGGCCATCATAGCGTACAGTGAGCACCCAATGTGAGTTGCCAAGCAGAAACTGCTCATCTGGGATGGTGCCTCCCACCATTGGCCATGTTAGCCAGCACTGGCACTGGTGCTGCCCTGGTCCCTTGGCTGTGCTGTGCTTTCCTGCTCCCATCGCCGTCCATGCTCCATCCCTCTCATTTGCCGTAGCATTCAGGGTACACAACAGTTCCCAGTTAAAACTGCATATGCAAAAATGATTTCTTGTAGCAATGCTGACTTTGGCTGATGGTTTAACTGCATCATCAGCAACATATCATTGTGAGGCACTCTGCTTTTCTGTGGTTTCTTTGGATAACAATTTACGACCTCCTTCCACATACAGCGAGTGAAACCAAGCTGTGCTTAAGAAGATCATGTTGGCCATCACAAAGTCTTGGCAATGATCCCTTTTCCTTGGCACAAATCCAGAAGCAGTAGGAGACCACAGGGTGTCAGAGCCTCTTCTGTGTGGTGCTGATGGTCAACTGTCAGGGCTTGGCTTGTTCGTTGTCTTTAATGCTGCATTAAAATTAGGAGGGCCGTGGTCACATAACGCACACTCTGTAGCAGTGGGCACACCATCCTGCTAAGATAGAGAAGTGCCTGTAAAATACAGATTCTTTTTTTTTTGCAGAGAAATATCAGTGTGAAAAGGCAATGCAAGAGCCTAAAGGAGTCCTGCAGATATTTTATTACTCAGAAAGGAAGATCCAGCTTTAGCAAAGGTGAAATTCTGTGTTCAGGAAGAAGACCAAACAAGTTACAATATTTTCCTTAATTATATTACAAATGTCACCTTTGGAATACATTTGAAAATCAATTATTCTTTTCTCTTTGTTGTGCTGTCAGTTTGGTTTTTATCCTTCGTTGAACAAGGCAATGAAACGACGCTGTTGTGCTTCTTATTGATTCCTCTTTGTGTTCAAAGTCAGTTTATCTGTCCAGATGTTGGGCAACAGTAAACTCTGTTCTCTTTTCTAGCACAGATGAGATAGCTATCTGCACAAACTTTAAAAGTGAGCAAATTGCCGTCCTCTACCACAGGGTTGTTTCTGGTCTTGCTTGGGATATGGATTGTTCCATACAATTAATTAAAAGATACATTGCACCATAGAAAGAGATAACATGTGGAGGTCAACCTGCTTAACCCAAAAGATAAAAGGGGAGAAGACATATGAAAAGAGGTTGAAGGAGAGGTGGTTGAGATTTATTGTCTAAAAGGTAGGGATAAAAAAAAGATTTTTTAAAAAAATTATTCTGGAGGGGGTTTTTTTGTAGACATATATGGGGAGATCATGGCAGGCAGAAGAGAAAGCCTGAAGCTCGGTGTGAGAAAAGGAGGCAAAGAGGGTAAAAAGGGTAAATGTGTAAATTGGGGAAAAATATGAGTGCTAATAAGGGAAGCTGGAACAGAGATAAGTAGGAAGATAATATGCAAGGTCCCAGTGGAAAAGGTCTCTGGATGAGGACAAAGAACCAACATTTAATCCTGTTTGAGACATGAAGACTGAACAGGGGAGACAAACAATCATCAGTATGAGAGATTTTAGTATTAGTTGAAAAGAAATATTTTAGAATTCAGAGGTTTATTAACTCCAAACTGGCTACTAAGATGCAGAAATATGTGTATTTTCTGTATTCCTTGCAAGTCACTGTTTGTACAGTAAGATTTATCTTTGATTTTTTTTTTTTTAATCCTAAGATATTTTCCTGAAGCAGCCCAGATGTTCAAAAGCTTTAATAAACTTTCCACTCTCGATTGAAAAACCATGAATTAGCATGTTGTACCCTGCATTTTAACGCTGTGCTTTGTGGTATGGTGCTGGTCATTTAGCAAGCAGCCTTCTGTCTGTCTCTCCTTCACCGTACGTGGTTTCAGTCTTGTTCCTGCAGTGACCCACAACATCAGTATGTCCAACAACACAACTCAGTCCGAACCGTGCAGAAACGGCAATGGAGCAAAAGTACAACAAGCACTAAAAAATTTCAGCAGATATTGCAGCATTAAAAAGCCTTCATATTAATTTTGCATTCCAAAATCTAACCTTTGTGTTTCCTTTACAACAGAAATAAAGAGTTTTCTTTCCAGCTTGTGGTTATTTGGTGTGAATTAGGCTTTAAACGGCCCCTTGGCATTTACATGTTCTTTCAAAACCAGCTTTTAATGTCCTAAGAATAATTAGATTGGCCTGAAATTCACAACTGAAAGTTGTTTTGATTTATTTACATGTAATTGTTGTCATGCAACCAGATACTGTTTTCGATTCTGCGTTATGTTCCCAGCGAAAAGGTTAACAGAACTCAAAAGTAATTAGCTCTTCTAAAAAGCTAATTTTATGCAAAACAGAATAGGATTTTTTTTTCATTGCGAAAGATGTACGGTAAAATAAAATGGCCATGCAGGTTAGCACCATTTTTACTGTTTGATGATACTTTCAATGGTCTTCTCTAAAAATTAGAGAAGGAAATGGGGCGATTCCATTGCCTGCGGTGCATTTGGAGTCTGGTGCCAAAACCAATAGGGAAATCAGCTGAGAGATGAAGATGTAACCATTGGGTGAGATAGTTGCTGATAATTACATGCTCAAGATAATGAATGCTGGTAGTTTCCATCAGCCTCTGGCTGTTTTGCATTCAGGGGGTACTTGCCAGATTCAGGGCACACAGCAGAAGACCTCTCATGTGCAAATCACCTCCTCTCTCACCACACCCGAGTTGCTCTTACCTGTTTGGTATTTCAGGAAAATGTTCTCAAAAGTGCTGGTGTTCTTCGGGAATACAGCTCTTGTTTGGAGAGATGACAGCCAGGCCGGTTAGACACCAAATCAGTTTTTGGTCATGCAGGTAGGCACCAAATCCCATTAACTGCAGGGCACTTGGACACCTTGCAGACTTCGAGGTGTTGGAGATTTCTACCAGTTTCTTTCCTTGCTTCCAGCCCACTGGTTCACAACTGGGCAATAAGCGCAAGGCTGGCAGGGCACTTGGCCGATGTTTTTTAGCCTGTTTGCCCACATTTCGTTCACTGTGCTGGTAGCCTAGGAGATGGATTTCATGTGCTCAAGCAAACTCTACGCCAGCTCAGTGAGCCTTTCACCACTGGGGATGGAGACCTTGCACTTGCATGTGGATGTTTATTGGGGGTGCACACATCATTAGGACCTTGTTGTTTGAAATGAACCTTTATAATTGGGGAAATGAGGGATTGCCTGTCCTGCAACTGGAGACCGTTGACAGCTTGGCTGCCATCACGACACTGCTCTTGTTGCTCTGGACTTGTACAACCAACCAAAGCTCTTCTCAAATAAGGAAAGTCAATGATCCTTGGACTTGTTTATTTTAGCTACTGTAGCTTCATAGGCTATTCAGATCTCTGCAAATATAATCCTTTCCTGGTGTTTTCTATGCTAATCACCTCAGTAATGTGTATGGAAGTAGTTTCTTGGGGTTACTCACTCGCTTATACAAACACTTCCTGATACTCATTTTGCTTTCATTGCCTCTCCACTCCTCCTGCTCTCACCATATGGAAAATGTAGGACATACCATGGTGCCTATTCCTTTATTTTCCCCTTTGCTTGGGTAGTCTTTTCACTACCTCCACCCCAAAGCCTTCGTCTGGCTTATTTCGCTCCTCCTTGTCTGAGAGCAGCCCACAAGTCAGTACAGAGTGCACGCATGTGCGCCGACACACGCACACACATGTACATACGTGTATATGAACATATTAGTTTCACGTGGACTGGGAGGACAGTATGGTTTACATCATCTCACATTTGTTGCCCTGACCTTTTCCAATAACTCATGTCAAGTTTCAGTGTTGTTTTAGTCTGTCTTAGCAGCACGTTTGCAGCTGAATTTATATAGTATTTTTTAACTTTGTTCTTTTGTCCCTGGTTCAACTGTGCTTCAGGGAAGAAATGTTGGAAAAATAAATAATTATGAAAGAAAGTCATTGCGCAGTATACCACTCTAATGTTAGAATTTCACTGTGTAATAAATAATTTCATGTATAGATGAGGAACAGACTTTTGCTTCACTACTGTCTGTCTGAATTAGTCATATATGGTAAATTTCTGTAAAGGGGTCATATTTGACCGAAGGTGTCTGTTATTCTTGGCATTAAGTGCTATGCTTTCCAGAACAGCTAGACTACTTGTGGCACTGGACCAATTTGTTATTTTGGGAGTAGATAAAGTCTTTGTTTAGCCTTCTGGCACTCAGCGTAGCTCTTAAAAATGGTTTTCTTTGTTTTGCTTTAGGTTTTCTCTAGCTCTTAAATCTGCTCCATTCTATGGGCTTTTGTCACAGGAGACAAGGGGCCCGAGTATTAGGTGTACTCGTTCTTGGATGTCTTCCCAGAAGGCTTAATTTCAGGTGGGTGGGAGGGGGACACGTGCAGATAATGTGCAATATTGTACTTCTACATTGCAGTGTCAGCACTCCTGCACTCGTCTCAGACCAGCCGCTGTCACTGTTGCTGATGTTTAGATGTCAGATATGATTTTTATATTATGCCACGGCACCTGGAGAAGTTGAGTAATATTTTTTTCCATGTGTGTTACCTCATTGTGTACAAATGGAGTCAAATCTAGTAGAGAACTTTGACAGTTAAAGGAGAAGTGCATTTTTACCTGACTGCAAAGCTTTCTCAGTTCCTGATTTTAAGGTTGCTGGACCTACACGTTTACACAGACCCAGAGCTGCCCCAGCTCTGGTACGGATGTCATCTCAGGGCGTGGAGGATGCCCGAGGCCAGACAGGATCCTAAGCAAAATGTTCCTGCCCCACAGCCATTGCCATGCTTAGTACACAGGCAGGATTGTTCTCACAGAAATACCACTGCCAGCTTTCCTGAAGGCAACTGGTAGTGCTATTGTGCACGATAACCTTGCAATTAGAGCAGTCGACAGGAGTCTGGGAAACCCGGATTTAGTTCTCTTTCCAGGCGGAGAGGATGCCAGCGGTCCCAGAAGACTGTCCCCCTCGTCAGGCTTCAAGCTGCCCTGCGAGAGTGGGGCTGCCAAGTGTGGGTGCAGGAGAAGGGGAGAGCCTGCAGTGTTGGAGTGAGGGGTTATCCACTCTCCTCTTCCTTACTCCCAGGGCTGCTTTAGTTCTTCACTCAGGGACTGCTCCCTGTATGAGCACCCTAGCATTATCCAGGTCAACAGGGAGCCCAGGGCTTCTGCACCAGAGGTGTCCAGCCCTGGGGAAGTAAAAACACACAGCTCCTCCCCGCTCCTCCATCCATGCTCCTCCATGAACTTGCTCTGCAGGACCAGAAGTGCCCTAGCCCAGGCTGGCCTTGGGTACAAACCAGAAAAGTGGAACTTTGTGCCCTAGGAGTCCTGAGCAAGGACTCTGACCAGTTATTGTCTCATCTGTTACCCATCCATCTCTTCCAGCTGTGGTTTGAAAGAAAAGCAGACACCCTGCTCACAAAAGCCATGTGTTGGGTACAAAGGAAGGGAGGTCCATGAGGCCATGAGGCCAGCCCACAGCCAGGGTCCCAAGGGACTAGGCTGAAGGCTGCCTTTTGCCTCCTGGTTTCTGCCCCTCTGTAATAACCCACCGAGTGTGTGGGCTAGGCAGGGCTTTGCCTGCTCTGTGTTTAATGAGGCACCTGTGTGCATCCTATACATCCTATACGTCCTATACACAGCCTAACTGCTGAGTTGTAGGGGTCTGAGCATCCACACTGGTCCCAGGCCTGTGGGCTTGATCCCTGCTGAAGCTTTCATCCTGTTACACAGCTGGGACAGACTCTTGTAGGACTCAGGAGATCAGTGGGCTCCGCTGATTTACTCTCTGGAGCAGTTTGCTGGATTCAGGCTCCATTCTTACCAGTAATTTCATTGAAGAAATTTCATCCCAAGAATGTTTTTTGTTGGTCAGGGCTGAAGTAAGCTCCCTGCTAAAATGCACACTCGAGAACATACCTTAACTCCCATCAGCTTGAAAGAATCTTAAGGGAATAGAATAGAATCACAGAATAGTTTGGGTTAGAAGGGACCTTAATGGTCATCTAGTCCAACATCCCTGCTAGAAACAGGGGCATCTCCAACCAGATCAGGTTGCTCAGAAACCTGGCCTTGAATGTTTCCAGGGATGGGGCATCCACCACCTCTCTGGGCAACCCATTCCAGCATTCCACTACCTTCAGTGTAAAAAAATTTTTCCTTGTATCAAGTCTGAATCTGCCTCCTTGTATTTTAAAACCATTACCCCTCATCATATCACAACACACCCTGCTAAAGAGTTTCTTCCTGACTTTCTCATAAGCCCTCTTTAGGTACTGGAAAGCCACAATAAGATCTCCCTGGAGCCTTCTCTTCTCCAGGCTGAACAGCCCCAACTCTCTAAGCCTGTCCTCATAGGAGAGGTGCTCCAGCCCTCTGATCATCTTTGTGGCCCTCCTTTGGACTTGCTCCAGCAGGTCCACATCCTCCTTATGTTGGGAACTCCAGAGCTGGATGCAGTACTCCAGGTGAGGTCTCACCAGAGTGGAGCAGAGCAGGAGAATCACCTTCCTCGACCTGCTGGCCATGCTTCTTTTGATGCAGCCAGTGATGCGGTTGGCTTTCTGGGCTGCAAGTGCACACTGAGGTAAGTTTCCCTTAGCAGATTTGCAGAACAGGGCTGTGACCTCAGGACCTGGTTTCACTATCCCTATTTTCAGGCTTTGATTTTCCACAGAAGACACGTTTGGATGTATAGCACAGGAATGACTTCTGTACTCTCCTGCCACAGCATGTTTTCAGCAGAGATGTGGACTTATAATATTTATGCATTTAAGGCTCATAAAATATCTTGCACTCCTCAGCCTTTTGAACTGAAATACTTTCATATTTTCTTGAAGCACTTTTTTTAAAAAAGCAATCAATGAAAATGTCTCCAGGAATCCAGTTTTCCAGGAGACAGCTCCTCATTTATCTTGAGTACCAAGTTACGCTGCAAAAGGTCCAACTCAGCAAACACAAACCCACAAATTTACCTTAAGTCCCGAGGGAGCCTCGCTGAATACAATTCTGGCTTACGTTAGCATGTGTTTGGAGAGTCTGAACACACAGACCTGCTGTTTGAAATATTTATGACAGTTTGACAGAATTTTTTTTTGAAATGTCACTCCAGCAACAGTTGGATCCCACTCCAGCCCTCAGGCGAGCAGCAAGTGGGTGTCGCTGGTGCCCTGTGCTGCGGGTGCTCCAATAACAAAAGTTTAAGTGGTTTTTACAGGGATGAGAAAGAGAGAGCGCTCCAAATTTCTGCTGTGGATGAAAATATGGTTCGGCAAAAGGTAAATTTTTATCCAGCATGTGCCCAGTCTGTGCCATTTAGGTGGCTAAATATCGGCCTGCAAGTGTTGCTTAAAATGTAGGGCTGTACTCTGCACTCCGTCATCAGTGGTTGCTTGAGGCTTAGGCACCTGGATCTCCTGAAAACTCAGCTGAAGGAGCTGATGTGGATGGTGCTGTGGCACAGGTACCTTCTGTACCCCTGCATCCCTGTTCTCCTGATTGCCCTCCTTTATCTTTTGGGAGGCCTAAGAGTGAAAACAAGCTCCACCATCCTCATATATAACTCCTTGATCCTGGAGTCAAGGCTTTGAAATCTCAGTGATGTCGTTTGGTTTGTTTGTAACTCCAGGGAAGTGACAGGACAGAGAGTGCTGGAGGGAAAGAAGCAGGCGTCAGCTCCTGGGGACGGGCTGGTGAGAAGCACGTCGATGAGGGTTTGGAAGGCACAAGCGTGTGCTGTTCCTGGCCAGATCCTGAAATCCTCACACTACTCTTTGCTCAAACAGACTGTTAATATCAGAGGGTTTGTCTGTACAAGGTGAGATATGTACAGAATGCGAGCATCGGTATTTGATATCTCATAGGGAGGGAGCTGTGAAGCTTTACAAAAGAATAAGTTTTAAAAACAATTTGAAGGGCAGAAGGGAGGTGAGTGGTTGGACAGGGAGGCAGGTCTCTTGCTCTATAACTAGACTGTGTTTTAACACAGAAGAACATTGCGGGTTCAAGAAGGCTCAGCTTCTTTTTTGTTCATTGTTTTGGCTGACTCATCGCTTTGCTTGGTTTTGGCTGAGAGGCTGTAGTGGTTTGTTTCCATGTCATCGTTGGCTCATCAGTTTTACTCAATTCTTCAGCATTTTCAAAGGGCCCAATTAAGGCCATTCCCTTGAACTTCCTCATTAGGGACAGTGCTCAGTTTGTGCACTCCAGTTACCAGTGCCAAACCTGGTGCAGCCATCTCCACGTTCCGGGACTTGCGTGCAGCCTTCTTTTGTGGAGCTGGGATTTCTCCTGCCTGTAGAATAAAAGTTTTCTATCTGACTTGAATTTCCCCAGGCCTAGAAAGATACCCAAGAGGAAACTGGAACCCGTATTTCTTTTATCTTCACAAACTTCTGCTGTAAAGGGGGCTTTGAGTTACTGGGAGCAGGGGCAGATGGGGAGCACTCCGTAGTGCATGGGAACATTCTGTAATGCATAGGATTTGGGTCTTAATTTGAGGTTTAGCCAAAAGAAAGGTGTCAAAATATTGATCTTTCCAAATTGTGTGCAGCATGTGCAGCAGAGCTGGCTGCTGAGTTGTTACTTCAGTCTACATCAGGATTGCTGATACAAGTCACTAATATAAATATTACGAAAAGGTTTGGTTTTCTCCTTTAGTGTGGCTGCTAGTGCTCTGGAGTCTCCAGTTTCTTTTTTTTTTTTTTTTTTTTTCCTGAATACTACTCACAAAAAATACACATTAAATCACTTGCCTTTTTTGGCTAGAGAGATATATTGATATTTATTCAAAACAAAGCTACAGCCTGGGTCAAAGTCATGCCAAATTGCAAGTGTGTATTCTTTATGCATTATAACAGGAAGGTAATGTTGAAAGAAAATAGCTACTGTCCTGCAGTACCTGGCAATGGATGCGTTCTCCTGCCTGAAGATTTCCTAGAGACTTATTTTGTGGGGAAGTGAAATGGATTACATTTTTCAGTTTGGATGAGAGGTGTATGGACATTTTCATCTTTGCTCTGTGTATAAACATTACTCTTTAGGAAGTTAAGATGAAAAAGCAGAAATGATGCTTCATCTTTGCTTTGTTTCTTAATGAATTAAACAAGTTGTTTTCTCTTCTCCTGTGCTCTGGCAGACCTGAAATGCAGGAATGATGGATGTAGCAGTGACTGTTTTTCAGTAACAGATTCTTTCTCTCTTTTTTTTTTCCTTTTTTTAAGCTCACCTATTTGTTTCAAATATACCTATCCATTTATCTAAGTACTTGTAACTAAATTTAACTGCAAATACTGAAAAATTCTCTGTTTCCAGATAGCAGAGTAGGTAGGAATGGGAATTCAGATTGGCCAAATTGCACTGTACAAGCGATAACTGTACTTCTGCTACAGCAAATCACTTCATTTGCAATGTTTTAAGCAAATAAGAAAAGTGATGAATGCCATCCTTTTACAATTTTTTTCTCAGAGAAGAATATTTTAAAAAAGACTTGATACATTTATTTTAAATTCAGTACTCATCTGGGTTCAGTTCTGAGTTATGCAGAAGCTGGATCCTACCTGTATCTCTGCTACCAATTTCAGCAAGTCACCTCAGCCTAAAGCGCTGGGGTTATCTCATGCTGGTACGTTGATATATTCCCAGGACCACATGCACCTTCTCCATGTGCTGTGTACGAACACCCTGTGGTGAATAAATGCCATTCCAAGCGTTCCCATAGGATGCAATCATTGACAGAACGGGTTTTGGATGAGGCAACGAACTCAGGCTTCCCTTTGCATCCGTGAAACAAGCTTTGGCTTTGGAAACATGAATAAGAAGCTTATTTGCCAGTAGCTTTCCGTGCTGAATAAATAAATGCGGGAGGGAAGGGAAAGTAAGCACTACAGCAGATGTAGGTAAGGGGTTTATAGCCCAGAAGGAGCAATGAAAGTTTTAGGATGTGGATGTTTTCCCCCATTGCAGCGTTATGACTCTCATAGATTGTGAAAGGGAAGATGTTGACACCGTAGCTGCATCACTATGATGTTATAAATTGGATGGGATAGTATTTTTCAAGGAGTCTATCAAATGATTCGGTAGCATGGATAAATGACCGCGGATTTCTCTGCATGACAAGACCAAGTTGTAATAACAGCTTGGGAATTATGATGCTGTAGTTTTCCATTAAATAAAGTTTTATTTCTGGAACCTTGACAGATTTTTGAAGTAATGTAGGCTTTTCTTACCACTGAAGCCCACATCTTTATTACAAAGCCAAACTGTTCTCTCCGAAACCACATTGTGCATGTTGTAACAGTACTCTCCCACAGATGAGGAACATTTAGAACATATTTTTCCATGTGAATCATCCATTCACTTAAAAATAAATTCTCTTATTAAACAAAATACAACCATGTGGCAAGTTTCGTAGGATTTTTTATTCCATCTCTCATTTTCGTTAGACTATTAAAATTTTATTGCTGTTTCAAATAATTTTCTGATGATTGCATCCTTTTTCCTCCTTATCCTCCCATTTGCTTTTTAACATAATGTAAAGCAATTTCCACCCTCACTTTATTGCAAGCACATCAAAGTGAAATAAACGACCAGGAACTGATTCTGCAGTGGGATGAATGCAAATAGGTCTGTATTGCTCCTTGAAACCAGTGGTCACACATCTGCCCATAAAGCTGCCTGTCTGCATTTCTCTTCTGGATAAAGGCTTTTAAAGAGAAACAAAGTCATCATTACAATCCCTGACACAGATCACTGAAGAAAACAGAGTCTCTGCAATTTTTTATACTTTCCTTCAAAACTAGAAGGCTATGCAAGAGCATGAAAAGCACATGGTCGTGTTGTAAGGCTGGCATTCTGGGTGAGCATCCTTCACCAGATGCAAAGTCTTGCCACTGGTGACACCGCTTTTCATGGGTATTATCTGTCCCTTTCTCAGCCCCAGATAAAAGGTAAACAAGATCCCAAGTTCCAGGAGTGATTAGTTTTGATAATTGTTCTGCTGCTTACTTTGTGCAATTTGTTTCTATAAATACACACCAGGGGAATCATTTGTCTAGTGTGCCATGGCACAGTAATTTCCTATATAATTTCATCCAGTTGCTGCAGGAACTCATTTGAGCAATTGTTAATTAATCATTAAGAATCATTAACTTCGGGTAGCAATGATTGCTAATCAAGATTTCCATGCTGCATTTTTCGTCTCTGAATGTTCATTGTTAATCAAATTAGTAACATTTTTTGTTCTTCAAGGAAAAGAAACGGTATGAATCCCATCCATTCAAAGGAACTCTGAGTAACATCTTTGCCTTTAAAATCATTCCATGCCTTCACTCTGACTGTTGTAAAAGTCTGAGGGGTTTTTTTCTGCATAAATTACTTGAACATATTTTTGCAGTTTAAATTAACAATGCTCCCCCATTGTTCATGCTACTCACAATTGTGCTATTAGGAACAACCATGAAAGTAGTGACACCACTCCAACTATTTCCCTCATGGTTAATCTTCTTTGCCCCATAACTTATGGCTTTGAAAAATAAAACCAGCTACTTGTAATACATTTAATGTCACCTTTTTCTCAATGATGTAGCTAATAATAATCTATTTTTCTATTAGTGTACCCTTATGACCCATCAGCACCAGGCTTGTCAATGAGGTAGATATTGTTGCATCAAGGCTTTGTGCAGTTCCCTGATAGAGTAACATTTAATTCTACTTTTCTCTCACACTACAGTGACTTTGCAGTGTCCCCTTGCAAAGAAGCAAGTGGCACAGCCCATGGATGACACGCAGAAGGAAACCTTCCCTTAGGAAGAAAGACTGGCCATGTGTCTCTGCTCTCCTTCCTCCACACCTTTACCTGCCATCCTTGATAGCAGTGGCGGTGGGAAGGAAGGGGCAAGGGTGGAGTGGGGCTGCAGCTGGGCTCCACTGTGTCTCCAGCGAGGACCTTCACCCTCTGTGGCTTGACCAGTCTGCACCAGCCAGCCTGTGCACTTCCAGTCCTACATGGGACTTCGGGTGACCACGTGGGAGAAATCGGACTTGGGAAGTCAAAGATTTCCCCTTTCTGAGGTGCAATGGAGAAGCAGCCCAGAAGCTGCTGTGTTTACAGCGGGATGTTTGCAAGTGCTGGGAGGATGAGGACAAGAGTGTCCTTAAAGTCCCAGTGCCCAGCTCAGCTCCAGCACCCTGGCCTCAGGCAAGCAACTCCCATGTGTGTGCCTTCAGTCTGGCCAGAAAAAAGGGAATAATAATTAACTCACTGTGGAGTGCCTGAAAAAGAAAAGAGCAGCATGTTTGAACAGTACCTCCATCCAGCTGAGCCCGTGTTTCTGATGCTGGAGTGAGCTGCAGGACCCCGCCATGCTGGGGCTGTGCTTATCAGGGTGTGACCACCAGTCTTGGGATGGAGAGATTAGCCGCTCCTATCACTGCATTTACCGAGATAAACTGCTCACGGGGAGCACCTCACGGGGAGCTGTAAAGATTAAGGTTGGCAAAATCCCTTGATGGTGAAAATGCTATTGAATGACGCTAACGTTTTATCGCTGCTGCTTGCCGCACAAATACTTGCTATTACATTTATTATTAAAACACGCTTCTCATAGAGCTGCAGATTGCGAGGCCATGAATAGTATCCGGCTGAAATCAGGGTGATCTTATTTCAAGGAATTCCAGAGGACTGAACAATAATTTGCCACTAATTGCAAAGAAGCTTTGATAAAAACTCTGAACAGATTCCCAGCAGCACATATTTTCCAGAGCCTGCCTGGTAGTTTTCAATAAAACCCAAGAACAATATGACCATTAACCGTTATGTTAAATGTCATCCAGATTTGTTCATATCATTCTTCACTGCACTGCATCTTTTCAGTGTGTTCATAATACGTGTTTTCATAATTTATGGTGTGTGGCCGTGTTTGGGCTCTCTCAGTTCTACATCCGTGGAAAAACATTAGATGAAGGTCAAAAGAAGCCCACGAGGCATGAGTGATTACCTTTCTCATTTGACTCTTCTTTAAAAAGCACAGAAGTTATCTTCTGGCTTGTGGCTTCATTTGCAGACAGATTGTATCCGCACAAACCCCTTCCCACATAAAGGTTTCAGTATGTGCAGTAGATACTTTCTTGAAATGGACAAGGTCATGAGCAGTGATAGCATTTGGATTGCATGGTGAATGGCACGATGGTGGCTTGTGGCAACATCTGCAGCACTGTGTATGTGCACCACTTCCTTGGTGAGTCAGACGGAGAAGGAGAAAGCGATGTCTGACCCTGAGTGTGCAGCTTGGAATCGGGCAGGACATCTGTTTGTGCCCCAGCAAGGTTCTCTACTGCATTACAAGGTTATCAGTGGAGGCCTGATTCAAGATCGGCTGAAGTCTGTGGGCACTTCCACTGACCTGCTGAGATTTTTGAGTTAGACTCAATTGGTGCTAGAGCATGCTAAATAATGTGGTATGCTTGCTGAAAAAAATTACAATTTCATACTCGGCTAGAGTTGCTCATGTTGTCTGGCAGTTGTAAATGTTCAAAAGTTACCAGCTATTTATGAGGCTGTTGATGACTTCCCAATTGTAACAATACTGTTTCATTATTGTGAGCACTTATACAAGGTACGGGTTGATTTTGTTTAAATTTGTTGCCATTTAAAGTTCCAATAGCAGTAATTGGTACCAGACGACGTAAGTTATCAGCCAAACAAGAAGACTGGTGGATGGTCAAAACAATTTGTAATACCTCATGGGAAAGTTAATTGTTCAAATTATTCAGCAAATATTGCAAATTCACAGACAATTAGAAAATCTTTTGAATATTTTGTCATCCTGAAAGATCTGTGTCTATACAGAATGTTATTTTAAATTAATGTTTCAACTGGCTCATGTTTAATTTATTACGTGTAGCTGGCCTGGTTTTGTCCTATTGACAGAGGAAGTAGCAAAAGTATGAATGTGTTCTGATTCCCCAATTCCCTATTTAATAAAATATACTAAAAAATTAAGAACAAGCTTTAAGCACATCCTGCTGCGTGGTTAGATCTCTTAAGAAGATCAGCAGGTGTTATGGCATCCCAGTCCTAGCTGTGCTGGGATCTCAGCTGCCAGTTGCTGAAAGGCTGCGATCATCCCTCACGTACACACAAGTCATTAAAAAATATAATTGTTGATACTTTCTGTTGCCTAAATTAGGAGATGTTTTGCTATTGCCTAAACTGGGAGATGTGCATGACATTCATTAGGCTAAATTCATTGCTGACAAGAATGCAAGAAAGAAATGATACAAACACAACTAACTAACTCTGATGATGTAGAAAGGCCTTTGGTACAAGACTTCTTACTTCAAAGTAAAAAACACCAGCCATTATAATTTTTGTTTAAATGCCAAAAGATAGTGCAAATGAGGTTATTGGCATCATAGACTGTCCTCACTAAACATGTAGGTAAGGTTTCTTTTCTGTGCTCTGCTTTATGGTGTCCTTTCCACTTCATGACTCCAGTGTGGCCACCACTGTCCTGCCATATGTCAGACTGAAGGTACAAAAAAGAATTTTTTAGTGTTTGAATCTATTTCTAATAATTTACATGCACTCTGGTTTTAATTGCTGAACATTGGCAGATACTGATGTATTTTTGCTCAGAAATAACCTAGAGCTTGTTATACGATGCAGCTTCCTTGAGAACTTTTGTATGGAAGAAAAAGGCTTGTACACAAGCAAAGCACAGGCACTTTGCTGGGACTTGTTTGGCTTAATTTTTCTATGGACAGGAACATGACTGGATATAGTAGCAGGCTGTACCAAGAGATGACAGTGTGCTCTTGTCGGAGACAGCAGTATTCCCTCTCCATGAAGTTACAGAAGCTGGTTTTCAGGCTATAGCTGAAGAGCCAAGGTGTCACTCTGGCTTCTGAAAGCTTCTGCCCAGATAGCAATTCCATGTTCAATTAAATGATAACTCAAGCTTCCTAAAATACCTGAAAATCTGGTGTGGACACTGGACATCTGTGTGTGATCACAGATGTACAGCTTACCCACGGGACCAGCCAAGCTAAAGACCAAATGTTTGAAAACTGTTGCAAATGTTAGTAACTGGTCTTTTTAAATAGAAAATCCCTTGTAGATGCAATTCCAGGGTGAGGCACAAAGTGCAGGCAGCCCAGGTAGGATTTTCAGACAAGCTCTGGCAAATCTGTCGGGCTGAGAGGGGCAGAGCATGTGTATCACCTTCCCCTGTTTGCATTGCAGCCTGTTGGTAGACTCTGCCACCAAGGACAAGTGTTCAGTGAGATGCTCACTGAACTGGAGTGGTCAAAGTGCCATCATGTATTGGTATTTTTCAACTTTAATCTAAGAATAGGAAAAAACAACCAAACAGCAACCTGTAATAAAAACCCCCCACAATTAAACAAAAATCTGGTTTTCATCCAGATTTCAAATCTACATCTGAATTCTCCTATAGTCAGGAAGCAAGCAACCCAGAAAATGCTTATCCTTTCAGATATTTATGCTAAAAAACATGGATAGCTATAGTATTTTCATTTTTGCTAATTTATGTCCTTTTGTGTAATAAGATATTTTTAAATTACTCCCTTCTGACAACTTTATGGAAGAACTATCATTTCTTTTCTCCCTCCCTTGCTGTGCTTTGCAAAGTCACATTGCACTGTAACATTTAAAGCATGGACAGAATTTGACAGTACTTCCATACAAAATGTACTTGTCAAGAGCAGAAAAAAACAAATGCCCAGGAAATTGCTATTTTTTCTTTTATTGCCCATTAAATCCATGGAAAGGGAACAAATACACTGCAAAGTTGCTAAAAGATCCATCAGTCCAAACTATTTTTTAAACACAGAGGACACTTCAGGAAACTTCAGTGACATGATTTCCACAAGTAGGACATTTTGAAACTAAGAAAATTTCATTTGTAAACCACTGTTATGATTTGCAACTTTATTTATACTTTTTCTTCTATTCTGCAAAGAAGTTTTCCATATTTTTGCCCTAGTATTAGGTGTTGCATTTCAGGCCAGGTGAATATTGTAAGGCCAAAACCTCAGTTGTCACTAGATTTATGAATCAGTTTTGCTACAGTAAGGAGCTCTAAAAGAAGTGAAGCAATCTGATATTTCTGCTGTAGGAAATGAATATTCTTCCATAGATGCAAAAGCATTTTTTTTTGTTGTTGTTTGATGATAATATTCTGTTCTTTTCCTGATTTACATATTTTGGCCCTTCCAAATACCCTTCATATTCCAATTAGTTTCCCCATTACATGTATAATTAAAGACAAATCAGATTATGGTGATTAGCATATATTATAAACCATTTTACTAATTTCTGAGGGCATATTCCTACAAGGGATAACATAGAAATTAGAAGGCTAATTATGCCAAAATTACCTTTGCTAATGAATCTAAGCACTGGTTAAATCCTCTAACAAAAGAGACATTTTTGTGCTTTGGAGGTTGAAGGTGTGGTTCTCAGGAACCAACATTAGCAATAAATCCATGGAGTTTCAAGAAGATTTATGAAGGACTCAGCTTCAAAATACGTGAACTAATTCTACGAAAATCTGCTGCCATTGTAACTTAAGACATTCATATTATTGTGTAAGTCTGAGGAGAGAAGAAATACTTGTCTGTGAAGTACAGCTCTTCCCACTGTTCTTGGGGCTCATGGGTTGAAATATTGAGGTCTGAGGAGCAAATGTCAAATTTTGCATGGGGTATGGTCAGGCAAGAATGATTGCACCCCACCAGCGAGGCCGGTGAAGGCAGGGTGTGTGGCCATGTGCTTGTCCCTAGCCTGTTGCCCAGACAGACCTAACGTTGCAGTGGATGAGAAGTTGATCCAGGGTCATGGCTGAAGCATCAAAGGCATTCCTCTGCTCGCAGTGGAGGGATGCCATGCACCTGTCTGTCTGTGTTGTCAGTGCAGTGATCCCACTTCCTTATTCAACAGGAAAGTATACTGAATTTGGGAGCAGCTGTAACAGAACAAAGCATCTCTAGGTGTTAAAGCACAAGCTCGGGGCTCAGGCCACCCAAGCTGATTTGCAGCCAAAAAGTGGGCCTGCAGCCTTCAAAGGTTGGTTAGTCCCAACCTTTATGTGCATTTGAGTTTTTGACTGTCCTGCCTCTGAGTGCTCCAATCTCAGTATCCCTGTCCTAGACTCCACTATCTGTAAAAGGTATGCTAAGTATGCTGAAGAGGGAGGAGTGGTTCAATGACAGAAATGAAAGCTAAAGGAACCTAAAATCCACCAAATAAGGACTGCCAGAGCTATTGCAGGCACAGTCCTTCCCCAGGCTCGGACTTGTAATGAAGTGGCACTATTCACCAGAGGCACCCTTTTCCCCCCAGTTCTCCACTGGGTAAAAGATCTGTGCTTGGTCTGGAATGGAGCGTTCTTCTCCATGCTCTTCACTGGGATGTATATTTGGAATATCACAGCCAAACTGTTCCTGTTTAACGGCTCTATTTTCAGATGTTGATTACCTGCTGAAACTTTCAGCCTCTGAGATGAAGTTTTCCAGACCAGGTTTCAGCCCTGGATTAATTTCATTTAAATGTGTAAGTAACAAAGCACAGCTATTCTTGTAGACAGGGAAAATATTCTCCCTTCGTCTGAAGGAAAAAAGAAGAAAGTGATAGATTGTTTTGAACAGCTCTGGTGTCGAAATGGGTGGAAGCAAGAAAAGACTGAAACACTGCAGGAAAATAGTCCTCGGAGAAGCGATGAGCCTTTTGGTGTTCCAGTGAAGCTAGCCAAGGTTTGGGGATGATAGTTTCCATATGCATGACTGGTTTGCACAACTATTTCCCCATATTCTTCATAAAGTGAGGCAGTGCTGTGAATGGTGATACTGGTTTTTTTTGTGCACACTAAAACACCTCATGAGCTGGTGAGGTGGGCTGTACCTCCATTGCTCTGCGACAAGTGAAGGTATGGGAGGAGTGAACGTGTAGAAGGGAACAAGCTTTAAAAGTGCAAAGATGTCCATTGGAGGTGATGGGTTTTGACCTCTCCAACAGCTGGGCTGTTTTTTTCTTAAAAAAAGAGAATAGAAAAAGACCCACTACTGCAGTCACTGAGCGCGTATGTTTGTGTGTCTAGGCTGCTCTTAAATGAAACCTGACTTAGCTCACTCCAGCCTGTGTGCATCAAGCTGTCAAGACTGAGGCAGTATACAGTATCAGAGAAAATGAAGTATGCAATTCAAGAGGAGTATTTATGGACTTAGAAACAGAAAGATCTGCAGAGAACAGAACCAGGCAAAAGGGCAAAGGGATTTTTGGAGGAACTGAGGCATATAAGGGCTTGTAGCTATTTTTTATGTATATCTCTAGTACAAGGGCAGTGGTGTTGGCAAACCATGGTCTCTCATCGAAGGACTTAGGAATCCCAAGTAGACCAATGGGACTAGTTGTAAACTACTGTTTAATCAAAGATCCAATTTTCAATGATTGTTGCTGCAAAACAGTCTTGACTCTGGGAATTTTACTTCTTTTAATTTTTTGGCAAGTTAACATAAAATTTTAATTACTGATTCAGATATTGAGGAAAAGAAGACAATTAGAGTTAGAGAAACACCTTTTCTCTCCATTTTCCAGACTCAACTTTAGCCAAATATCTCCCGAGCTTCAGTTTCGCTCATTTCCATCAGTCCTCAGTCCCTCAAACTCATTCCCTCCCAGCTCCTCCGGTGAGTGCTGGATGGTGGGTCTGTGCATAAGGATTTCTTTCAGCTGCTTCTCCCTTCTTACTTGTTTTCGTCTGTCCACCAGCCACGGGGGTGTCCTTGCCTCAGTGTGGGTCACCCATGGCCATGGTCTCTCCAAGGCACTTCCTCTGGCATAGAGTGGCTCCTTCCAAGAGGGCATGTCCTACCATGTCCCCAGCAATGTCCTACCACGTGTCTCCTCTGCCACTTCTCAGGTATCTCCCACCCTTGTGTCTCCTCCTGTGTTTCCTGTTCCTTTCCTTAACCATACTGGAGGCAGTAACTGGGTATGCCCATGTGGCAGGTGCTCTGTCTCATGCCCAGTATAATGAAAGAAGTCATGAAACTTGTTGAGGCAGTGATGAGTAAGAGCCCATTTTCCTGGAGAGCAGGGTGACTCAGGGACTGTAGTGGCAGCTGAGCAAGCCATTAAGACCTCTGCATTAGAGAGACATTGGGGCACTGGCAGCTGTTGGGTGCTGCCAAAGAAGGAAGGACAAGATACTAGATGCAATAAGTACAGAAGAAATCAAAGTGAGGTCAGAGCTGCGCACACGAGTTACTTGGCCTGTGTTTTGGAAAGAGGAGGCACCAAGTGATGTGTCTGAGAGAGGCACGAGCACCCCTGCCCAGACAGCGAGCTGTGGGGGTGCTTGGGCTTGCGATGTGGCTCCAGGAGCCTGCAGGAGGAC